>JACEEZ010020456.1:52500-65195 GCA_016584305.1 Chionoecetes opilio | reverse complement strand
AATATGATGGTAAAGGGGCATATATATTCTGAACACTGCCGGATGAACATCTTGTCATACTTGAGCAATTTATGCTAGGAGGCGAAATACATGATGGTCGCCTCGAATCTGGAAAATCTATTTTCCTCATATCTTTGTAACTATATGAGATAGAAACACGAATGATAGGTCCTTTTATTTGTTTTCAGGCATCAAGATTACAATGCTGCCATTATTATATCAATAAAACACACACAAACAAGATGGTTGCCATAAATGTGTTTTCTCATTGCAGAAAATTGACTTTCTCAACAGCCATTGCTACATGCCATGTAAAAGCTGGTTCAAGTATTGTAGTATAATTGTGTACATACTCGCGATGTGCTGCTGACGTGTGAGGCAAGGTAAATATAGCTGCGTTAGCTATATCTACCTTGGTGTGAGGCAAGATCTATAGACTTTTAAAGTTGTCTATTAATCTTGGTGTGAGGGGTGCTGGTGTGCCGCCGCGGGCCGGGGAAGGCAGTGTGCTAGGGGAGCTTGAGAGAGGTACGGAGGTGTGTGTGTGAGCTGTGTGTCAGTCAATACAGCGACCATTGTCTCAAGCAACGCAAGGAAGGACAGGCCAAGGAAGGAAGGTTAACTCATTATCCCGACCGGGTCAGTGAGGGACATCGGTCAGTGTGTGTCTAGCAGTCCAACTTGTTCATCTCTCCGTTCTCTCCTCTCTCTCTCTCTCTCTCTCTCTCTCTCTCTCTCTCTCTCTCTCTCTCTCTCTCTCTCTCCTCTCCTCTCTCATCTCTCTCTCTCTCCTCTCTCTCTCTCTCTCTCTCCTCTCTCTCTCTCTCTCTCTCTCTCCTCTCTCTCTCTCTCTCTCTCATCTCTCTCTCTCTCTCTCTCTCTCCTCTCTCTCTCTCTCTATATAAAAAACATAATTAATTAAGAAAATGTATAGCTTTTTATGTATGTCTCTGGAAATGGAATAGGTGACGTCTATAATCACCCAACCAGTCTTCAGATTGATCTTGGATTAGTGATTCGGGACTCTAAGAAACTCATAAATCTCACGCACGCCTTTGGCGTAACATGCTCTTATGACGAATATTGCGTTTTCAGAAATTAGCTGCATTATCAGCCGCATAAAAATTGATTTGTCAGGCATATCAGATGCAGATGCTGGCTGGATTGATCCAAGTAATAGCCGACAATTTCGATGCAGACATATCGTCTCAAATGGCAAACTGTCCCCTCATTCTTTGGCAGTACTCTTCACACAAAAGGAGCAAGATGGCATGTCTTCTGACCAACAGGAAACTATCTAGCGCATCAAGAAATCTGAGATGTCAAAGTCAGTAGAGTTTAACTTGCAAATCGAAAGATTCAATGGATCGAAAAATCCTGCATTACCCCAGGAAGCCGCCAGAAAATATGTGCTTTCACTGAAGATGCATGCTCAGAAAGCATTGGCAAGACAAAGAGCTGACAAAACAGACACAGCCTTTCTGGAAGACATCATCATCAAGATCGATGCCCCGAGTCTAATGGGTACAACACAGCCAACAGTCGCCAAGAAGGCATCTCAACCCAACCAAAACAAAAGCTGTGTATCTGCCACTGATCGATATGACTCCGTCCGATCCTGACACGATGATGACGGCCCTGGCACAGACACAACATCTCACATAGCAGACAGGCCAGGAATTTGTTGTTTTCACATGCGACTTGCAGCTGTACCGTGTGGCTCTTCACGTAATGTGGACCTACCCAGACCGATTCCCAAATGTCATCATGCGGCTCGGAGGAATGCATTCTCTTATGAGTTTTGTCGGATCCGTTGGTACTTTGATGGCAGAAAGCGGACTTGCCGAAGTGATGAGTGCTGTGTTTGGAGGAGTGCCGAAGATGTTGTCTGGTAAGAAGTTTCCTCAAAACGTGAGGGCCCTACGGCCCATTGTGGAGGAAGTACTGAGGAGTATCATAGAGCAAACTCCAATTACACGCAAGCATGATCTGATGAGCATATTGGAAGAACTTGCCAGCAGAAGTAAAACCACTAGACTATGGGTTGACATACTCATAAAGCCGGTATTCATCATGATGATGTTTATCAGAGCAGGGAGGGAAGGAGACTGGCCACTTCACCTTGAAGCCTTTACCCTGATGATGCCCTACTTCTACGTGGCTGGCCATGTGCACTACGCACGATATGGCCTCTTCTATCTCAGATCGATGGAAGCTCTCCCCACCAAGGTCTTGGATCTGTTCATGAAAGGAGAGCATGTGCTGAGACATATTCCTGGGATCTGGAATGGGATCTGGAGCGACATGTACAATTTAGGGTACGCCGTAGGTCCAATGAAAAATGAAATATAGATTATTTCGAATTTGGCAGGGTGTTTCCTTATGTAAAATTGAATTTTAAGGGTGGTTTGTCCGCTTCAACTTTTTGGTTTGAACACTTCTTGCTATGCAAAAATGGACTTTTATATCTATATGCAAAACATAGCTTAGCCCCGCTAAAGTAATGGCTTCATTTGCACCTATCATCAATTCTTGATCGTCTTTTTCAGGATGGCTTCTCCTTGTAAACCAAGTGGGTCGAAGCCCGCAACTAGACAGAGCTCTGATCCAGTTGGCCGCCTTTGTTGGCGGTGGACGAGAGTTGGCTGAGAGTGAGGTGCCTACGTATCGCGGCGTGATGAAGAGGGAATCCTTCTTCAAGAACTCAGCGGCATCCGGGAGTGTGGTTGACAAGCGGGGGTACCCAGTGAGAGACATTGCGAAGGATCTGACCCCCATGGTGCTTGCCCAGTGAAAGAAATCAAACCCCAGTTTGCACCTCCAGTAGTTATTATTGACCGGTCCGTGAACCAGAAGGATAGATACTTTTGGAGGTTAGTGAAGTGGTGAGAGACAGAGCAACTAAAGCATAAAGGAATTCGTGGAGAAGATATGGACAGGCTGTTTGACATAACGGCCTGCCCTCACACGATCTTCCTCTGCAAGGACCAGAATCCCACTGCTCCAACCCCCAGCTGTGCCACGCGAGAGCACACGGGCAGTTGTGACTGCCCCCTGGCCAGCAAAGTCCCTACTTTAGACCTGGAGTGGCTGTACTACCAGAGGATCAAAGTTGGGAGGAGAGTGCAATGATGATGACAGGGGTAGACAAGAATCAGACCATAGACAAGTGAAAGCAGCAAAGAGAAAGCAGTTGGAAGAGGAGGCTAAGCTGAAGAAGCAGAAGCAGAAAGATGAAAGGTCAGACGTCTTGAGCTGCAGGAGCAGATGTTCCTGGCCGGCTGAAGATCACCAGGATTCTGAGGATGGAACGGAGGGTCGTTCACCCTGCCACTCAGAGAAGAGGCAGGAGCACAGGAGGCTGCCATACTGGTAGACCGACTGCTCAGGGAGAGGCTGGGGTCCCTGGCACCCCTTGTGATGCAGTACTTGGACAGGCCAGCTGCAAGAAGAAACACATGTCAGTCCGGAACCTGGCGCTGGCAAGCATCCGGTTCGACGTTCCGCCCACTGCTGCTGCTGCCTTGGCTTCTGGATTCTCTCCAGGACCTTACCGCTGACGCCACCTCTCTCCAGACATGTCGTACCTGGTCTGCGATCCTAACAAGCTGAGGAGGGCCAGGCAGGATGCCATGGCATAGGCCAGGGACCTTGACCAGGGAAGCACCAGGGTACCAAAATAGTTTGGATTGGTTACGATGGAAGGAAGGACAAGACCAGGGCGATGGTGCCCGACAGCTATAGGGAACTGCATCCAAGGTTGATCGGGAGAAGCATGTGTTAGTGACAGAGGAGCCATCTGGAAGGTACCTTTGGCACTTTGTACCAGAGGACCCGGTGCCACCTGCGAAGCCTGCGTTCAAGTGGCTCAGCTCTCTATGATCTGCTGGTGACATACGACTCCACCGACTCACTGATCGTACTGCAAGGTGACTCAACTAGGGCCAACACGGGGTGAAGGGTGGTACTCACGCCCATTTGGAGAAGATGCTGGGACGCAAGCTCTTCTGGAGTATATGCGTGTTGCACACAAACGAGTTGCCCCTGCGCCACCTTATCACCAGCATCGACGGGCCTACCTCATCTGACACTGGCTTCACGGGTCCAGTGGTGCGTCTGCTTTCCAGCGTTTTTTTTTTTTTTTTTTTTTTTTTTTTTTTTTTTTACATCACAGGGAACTGGCCAAGGGCACAACAAAATGGGTAACACAAAGTCCGCTTAGTTGCCAGTCCCTATAAAGAAGACAGTAGAGAATAAAATAAAACAAAGGGGTAGGCCAATTTAGTTCGGGAGGTGTCTTGTTTACTCTTCTTTTGAAAAGATTTAAGTCATAGGAAAGTGGAAAAATAAAAACAGAAGAGAGTTCCAGAGTTTACCAGTGAAATGGATGAAAGAGTAAAGATACTGATTAACTCTTGCATTAGGAAGATGGACAGAATAGGGATGGATGAGTAGAAAGTCTTGTGCAGCGGGGGCCGCGGGAGTGGGGAGGCATGCAGTTAGCAGTTCAGAAGAGCAGTGAGCATGAAAATAACGGTAGAAGAGAGCAAGAGAAGCAACATTGGGCGCGGTGATTTAAAGATTGAAGACAGCCAGTCAGAGGAGAGAGTTGATGAGACGAAAAGCTTTTGACTCAACCTGTTTAGGAGAGCTGTATGAGTGGATCCTCCCCAAACATGTGAGACATACTCCATACATGGGCGGATAAGGCCACTGCAGAGAGCAAGCAATTGGGAGGGAGAAAAAAAGGACGCAGACGCCACAGCACACCTAACTTCTTAGAAGCTGTTTTAGCAAGAGATGAGATGTGAATTTCCAGTTCAGATTTTAGTAAAGGATAGTCCTAGAATGTTCATTGTAGAAGAAGGAACAGTTGAGTGTCCATTGAAGAAGAGGGGATAGTTATCTGGTAGGTTTTGGTCGAGTAGATAGGTGAAGAAATTGGGTTTTTGAGGCATTGACAAACAGGTTTGCTTTGCCCCAATCAGAAATTATAGAAAGATCAGAAGTTAGGCGCTCGGTGGCATCTCTCCGTGATCACTTAGTTTCCTGTTGAGTTGGCGTCTAATAAACGACGTTGAAAAATGCAGGTAGAATCATTCAGCGTAGAGTGGATAGGGTTTTTGAGTTAGACTTAGAAGATCATTAATGATAATAGAAAGAGAGTGGGTGATAGGACAGAACCCTGGGAACACCACTATTGATAGATTTAGGAGAAGAACATGTCCGTTTACAGTAGCTGCAATAGAACGGTTTGAAAGGAAACTTAAAATGAAGGTAGGGCTACAGAGAGAGGATAGAAACCGAATGAGGGTAGTTTGGAAATTAAAGATTTGTGCCAGACTCTATCAAAAGCTTTTGATATGTCAAGGGCAACAGCAAAGTTTCACACGAAACCCCTAAAGGAGGAGACCAAGATTCAGTTAGGAAGCTAGAAGATCGCCAGTAGATCGCCTTTTACGAAACCGTACTGACGATCGATAGAAGATTGTGAGCAGATAGATGCTTAAGAATCTTCTTATTAAATATAGATTCAAAAACTTTAGAAAGTCAGGAAGTCAAAGCTATACGACGATAGTTTGAAGGATTAGAACGGTCACCCTTCTTAGGAACAGGTTGGTGTGAGCAAACTTCCAGCAAGAAGTAAAGGTGGAAGTAGATAGACATAGACGGAAAGTTTGACCAGGCAAGGTGCAAGCACAGAAGCACAGTTTTTGAGAACAATAGGAGGGACTCCGTCAGGACCGTAAGCCTTCCGAGGATCTAGGCCAGAAAGGGCAAAGAAAACATCATTCCGAAGGATCTTAATGACAGGCATATAAAGTCAGAGGTGGAGGAGAAGGAGGAACAAGCCCTTCATCAGCCAGAGTGGAATTTTTAGCAAATGTTTGAGCGAAGAGTTCAGCTTTAGAAGTAGATGAGACAGCTGTTGATCCATCTGGGTGAAGCATAGGAGGGAAAGACGAGAAGAAAAATTGTTAGAGATGTTATTAGCTAGATGCCAGAAGTCACGAGAGGAATTTGATTCAGAAAGATTTTGACATTTTCTATGTCATGGAGTGAATGAGATGCAG
Organism: Chionoecetes opilio; assembly: GCA_016584305.1. Taxonomy (NCBI): domain Eukaryota; kingdom Metazoa; phylum Arthropoda; class Malacostraca; order Decapoda; family Majidae; genus Chionoecetes; species Chionoecetes opilio. The sequence continues at coordinate 59,121 of JACEEZ010020456.1, read as the reverse complement.
TACAACGCAGAGTTCAGAGGAGTGCCAGGCGGTGAAGATCTCACGGAGATACCGGAGTATATCCTGGTCAACATGTCCACTGACCAACAGGTCTCCTACCAGCTGGTCCAGGCTGTGAAGCGGGGTGTTCTCCCGTCCGAGCTGCAGGAGATCAAGTGTGGCAAGGTGTCCCACTCCAGATGGCTCACCACAGCCCAGTCGCTCGTGTACATGTGGACCAGAAAGCATGGACTGACTGGCAAAGAACTGAACACCCTGGAAATCCTAGTCAAGTACTGCCTGCAGGTGTACTTCAAACTCTACTACGACATCAAGGTTCACCACAGACTAGAGGACGGCCCCAAGCACATCCTCACGCAGCTCAGAGTGATAAGGTCGCAGCCCAAGAAGGTCCAAACAGCTGTGACCTTCTACGTGCGAACAGGAGCATGGTTCGCACACTCAGAATGTGTCCTCCTCTCGCTGATGGCGAGTCAGAGTGAGGACGACTGCAGGTTTGCCGTGACTCAGATTTTGAAGCTGAGGGCTGGCGAGGAGTTTGGGGACAAGAGTGTAAGACCTCGCATCACACCCAAGCTGAGCTTGTCAGCCACCAGCTTGCAGACACTGATCAGCTGGCAGCCTGGCCAGGTGCACGAGCCGGCATTCACCTGTTCACTGTCCGGGGATCAGATCCAGGAGATCCTGGTCAAGCCGTACGAGGTTCCGGAGTTTTCTATCCACACTCAGAGCACCGGAAGAGTCGTGAAGCAGGTGACAGAGGCTGCGGCAGCAGTGGTGGGGCAGCAGGCCAGAGACGGGTTCATCCGGGCTCGGGCCCACCACCGGGAGACCATGCCCTGCTTCAGATCTAAGAAGGACATGATGGATACATTCTAGGCCAACGTAGAGGCTGTGATACTGTGATATAGTGCCTGATGAACCAACTGAACAGAAAGAGCTTACCACGCTAGTCATTTGGAACTCATATTGGTGCATGATGCAATAAACAGGACCAACCAGACACTGCGTACTCATTTAAGCATTATTCGATAAGGGTGCAATATAAAAGTGCGATCTTGCATAGTAAGAATTGCTCAAATGCAAAAATAGAAATAGATAAAATCGTCTTAGAATTCCATTTTACATGGAATTGGCCCCAAAATTGAAAAAAGATTTTTTTTTATCCCTTTACCTAAACTAAACTTTTCTAGGTCCCTGGAAAGGGGGCCATCGGATTTTGAGTGAAAAAAAAAAGGGGCCCCTTTAATTTCCCCCGGAAAATTGGGCCAACCTCGGGCGAAGGCAGGGAGGGATTGCAATCATTACAAAAAACTCGCAGGATCTCCAGAGAAAGGCAGGGGGTTTCCGACACAACTCAGTTCCTAATTTGGGAAAGGGAGCCCCAAAGGCTGAAATAGCTGGCGGTAGTCCTGTACATCAAGGGCAGACCCTTGAATTTGGAAGGAAAGGGGTAATTAAAAAAGTTGGCCAGCTTTCCAGATCCCTCCAAAATTCCGCAATGCATCGGGGAAAAGTTTAAAAGGGGGAAAACAAAATTTTTACAACCCAGTTTATTCCAAAATTCCCTTGGGCCAAAGTTCCCCTCAAGGGGCAAAAAAGGGGCCCCCACATGAGGCCCCCCCCTCTTGTTCAAAAGGCGGGGGTAAGTAAAAAAAAATGGGTTAAACTCAAAATTGAGGCTCAAGAAACCCCCCAAAACGACTAAAACAAAAGGTTTCCCCCCCTTTTGGGGAACACTGGCCGGGGGGTTTTTAAAAAAAACCCAGGTAAACTCAACAAAATATTGGAGGGAACTGAAAAAGGGAAAATTGACTTTGTTGTCGGACTTTCAAAAACCAAAATTCCAAGGTCAAACCAAGCCAAAATTCCCGTGGGTTACAAGGAGCTCCATCAAGAGGGATTGACTTCCTAAAAAAACCTCTTACAAATCTCATGTAAAAGGGGACCCCCCTAAAACCCTTATAATCCAAGCGGGGTTTACCCCCCAAACAAAATATTGGATGCTGGGGGTTTTCATTAGAGGGAATTCATCAAAAAAGGCAATATCTATCGAAAAAAAATCCCAAATGTTCAAAAAAAAACCCACGCTCAGCCTTTCTTGACACAGTTTTTTTTTGGTTTTTGAGTTTTCAATTTAAAGTGGTTTTTCATGGGATATAAATCTCCTCGACACCCCAAACAAATTTAAAGACGTTGAAAGACAAAAATCCCAAAACAGGCTCATTTTTTTGGGGCAAATTTTTTGGTTTCCAAAAAAAAGCCTTTTCAAAAGTTGAAAAGAAAAATTTTTTTTCCGACTTCAAAAATTTGGTTTTCCGCCCCCCCTTTGACGGGAAAAATTTGAGGTAACAAAACACTCCACGAGTAAACCCCGATCGGGTTTTGGGGCAAAAAACCCCTGGTTATCTTTAAAAACCAAAATTTGTCTTAAAACCCCAGAGGTTCGGGGAAACTGCGTCCCATTAAGCTCCAATGGGGAAAAAACCCAAACCCCCCGGACTGGCTTTGAAAAATATGGAAAAATAAACCAAAATACTTTACCAAACATGGTCATGTTGCACCAGTGTGTCTTGGATATCAGTGTATGCAATACAACCCTTTTTATGATTTTCCACCCCAACGTCTGCAATGTAATTCCCGCCCCGATGGTTTGGAAAAAAATTTTTGGCTTTGAAAACATGCAAAAAAATCTTTTTTTTTTTTAAGGGAATCAAATGTTTTCTGATTAACAAAAGGGTTTTTTTCGTGTTTTCTTTCAAAAAATGAAAATATTAAAAAAAGTTTTTTTAAAATAATACCAAAATTCCCCCAACCTGCTAGGAAATGTCTTTTAAAAAATCTAAAAATGGCTTTAAAACAATTTTCCAATAAAAACTTTATCCCCGGGTTTTTTTGGTTTTTTTGATAAAGGGCCAAAAAATTTTTTGAAATGGAAAAAAAAAAGGGGGACCTTTTTTTCGTGTTTCACAAAAGTTAAAAATATAAAAAATAATTTTAAATTTTTTAATTTATTTTTTAAAAAATTTTAAAAATTTAAAATTATTTTTTTTAAATATTTTTTAAAAAAATAATTTAAAAAAACTTTATAAAAAAAAAATTATTTTAAAAAAAATTTTTTAAAAAAAATTTCTTTAATAAAATTTAAATAAATATAATTATATATTTTGAATATTAAAAATATATATATTATTATATAATATTTATATAATTTTTTAAAATTATTATATATTAATATATATATTAAATAATATATTTAAATATATATAATTATATATATATTATAATATATATTATTATATAAAATTATTATTTTAAAATTTATATATATATTATTATTATATTTATATATTATATTATTATTATATATTATATATATAGTTTTTATTATTATATTTATATTTTTAATATATTTAATTAATTTTTTTATATTTTTTTTAATATTATTATATATATTTTTTAAATATATTTTTTTATATTTAAACCTGCCGCCTTTTAAAAATTTTATATATATTATATATATATATATATTATATATTAATTTTAATTCTAATTTTAATTTTTCGAAGGTTCAGGCTTTTTTGGGCCCTTTGGGGTTTGGGTTTGGGTGGTGGTTTTGGGGTTGTTTTGGGAGGGTTTTTTGGGTGGTGCCCCGAATTATATGGCGTATGCCGGAACTACATGGCTTTGGCCCGAACTACTAGGGCGTATGCCGGAAATTTCATAGGCGTATGTCCGGAAGGGCTTGGCGTATGGCCGAATACTAGGGCGTAAGGCTAAATACTTGGGGGTTTTTGGGGCCGGGAAAAATTTGGGCGGGAAAGGGCCTGTTCTGTACGTGATGTTTGAAGCCTACTTGGTGAAAACCAAAAAAGCCTGGTATGTGGCAAGTACTGCGGCAATGTGCCCACCTGCACAGGCCCGCTTTTTATGGCGAAAAAGTGGCGACCTCGTCAGGTAAAATTTAGTAGATACTGACTGGATCGAAAAAAGTGGAGCTGGATCATCTCTATCCCACCCCAACTGAACAAAAATTTGATGAACTGAAAAACAGATATATAATATATATTATTTTTATTAATATATTATAATATATATATAATATATATATTATATATATATTTATATATATAATATATATATAATAATATATAGCGAGAGAGGGGAGAGGAGAGAGAAGAGAGAGAGAGGAGAGAGATGTCAAAACTACATATAATATATGTACAATATATATTTTATATTTATATAATATATTTATAAAATATATTTAATTTTAAAATATATATATTTATATATGATATATATATATATATTAATATATTTATATATATATTTATATAATTTTTATATATTATATAATATATATTATATAATTTTATTAAAATTATAATTTAAAATTTTGTGCGTGTGTGTGTTTTGTTGTGTGTGTGGGGGTGTGGGGTGTGTGTGTGTTTGTGTAGGGTGCGTGTTGTGTTTGGGTATTTTGCATGTGGGGGTTTGTGTTGTGTGCTTTGTGTGTGTGTGTGTTGTGTGTGTGTGTGTGTGTGTTTTGTTTGTGTGTTTGTGTGGGGTGTGTGGTGGTGTGTGTGTGTGTGTGTATTGTAATAAAAGATTTAATAATGAAAATGAACTAACTTTGATTTAAAATCCATTTCTAACACCTAACTTTTTAATATATGTTTTTTTACAATCCACCAGACAAACAACACACCCACAAAAACCCAAATCCTTGGTAGCTTTTAAAAAAAGGGGTAGCATTTCTTTGGGGGGGTGAAAAGGGGATGGGTAGTGTTAAATTACCGGAAATACCCCGTGTATGTCTCCGCCTCTTGTAGCTTCCTTTTTTCTTTTGTTCTTATGTTGTTTATATATACTGTAATGTAATAAAAATATATTTATATTATATTAATATATTATATTATATTATATTGTTTTCTGCCCAAAGCCGCCCTCCGGGGGGACTTTTTGGCTAGCTCCTGCGGGGGCTATTGGTGGCCTTTGGGCCCCCACCTGTGTTTGGGGGCCTGCGGCCCCCCAAAAAACAGCTTTCTGGAGAGGGGTTTGGTGGGCCTTTCGGCCCCCCAAACACAGACTCCCAGATGCCCCTTCTAACTTTCCTGAAATCATGGATGTAGAAATTATGTATTAAAAGCCCTTACCCATACCCCTCACCCCTTCACTCACCCATTACCCCCCCCACACCCTTTTACTCCCCATTCCCATCACCACACACCCCCTTTCCCCACCCATTACCCCTCCCTCCCACCATTCCCCACCCTCACCCATCACCCCCCACCCATTCACTCACCCATCACCCCACAAAACCCATTACCACACCCCACCCATTCACTCACCCCTTACCCATCCCCCTACATCAAGGTTTCCTCTTCTCGCCCCACATTTTTTTTCACAAATTTTCGCTAATAGGGTCTAAAAAAAAGAAAAAAGTGATCGGATCATCTCATAATGGGCTTAAAAGTTTCCCCTGGGCGACTGGTTCCAAACTGGCCATTGAAAGGGGTTTTGGGGCCCGGGGGGGGGGACCTATCGCGGACACACACACACAAAACTTTCGCTTTTATTTTATAAGATATATATTTATTATATATATATTTAAAATATATTATTATATATATATTTATTAAAATTTTATATATATAATTATATATAATTATATATTAAAATATATATATATTTTAATCTGTATGAGTTGATTCCCCCAACATGAGACTACTCCTACGGGGGGAAAAAGGCATCTGTACATCGCAAAAAACTGGGGGGGAGAAAAAAAAATGGACGCAGGCGCCACAGGACACCTAACCTCTTAAAAACTGCTTTAGCAAGAGCTGAGATGTGAAATTAGATTTCCAGTTCACATTTTTTGTAAAAGATATTCCAATAATGTTCATTTGAGAAGAAGGAAATAGTGCCTTTAAAGAAGAATGGATAATTATCTTGTAGGTTTTGTCTAGTTTACTCTAGTAGATGCCACGGAGAGATGCCACCGAGCGCCTAACTTCTGATCTTTCTATAATTTCTGATTGGAGCAAAGCAAACCTTGTTTTGTTCAATGCCTCAAAAACCCAATTTCTTCACCTATCTACTCGACAAAACCTACCAGATAACTATCCCCTCTTCTTCAATGGCACTCAACTGTCTCCTTCTTCTACAATGAACATTCTAGGACTATCCTTTACTAAAAATCTGAACTGGAAATCTCACATCTCATCTCTTGCTAAAACAGCTTCTAAGAAGTTAGGTGTGCTGTGGCGTCTGCGTCCTTTTTTTTCTCCCTCCCAATTACTTGCTCTCTACAGGGGCCTTATCCGCCCATGTATGGAGTATGTCTCACATGTTTGGGGAGGATCCACTCATACAGCTCTCCTAAACAGGGTTGAGTCAAAAGCTTTTCGTCTCATCAACTCCTCTCCTCTGACTGACTGACTTCAATCTTTAAATCACCGCCGCAATGTTGCTTCTCTTGCTCTCTTCTACCGTTATTTTCATGCTCACTGCTCTTCTGAACTTGCTAACTGCATGCCTCCCCCACTTCCGCGGCCTCGCTGCACAAGACTTTCTACTCATTCTCATCCCTATTCTGTCCATCTTCCTAATGCAAGA
>JACEEZ010020456.1:0-47500 GCA_016584305.1 Chionoecetes opilio | reverse complement strand
GACAGCATTCTTGCTGGACATCTAGAGGGTTCAATGAAGCTTGGATGCTCCCCAACTCTTTTTCTGTTGAGCCGATTAGTGAAGGCAGTGGCGTTGAACAGCATTGAGTCGCCACAATGCACGATTACCAACAAGACCTGCAGGCTGAGGTATACAAGACCAGTTTGACAGAACTAAGAAGGGCACGTGGAAAATGGCGGCCGGCGAAGAAGAGAGTTGTTGCCCGCAAGCGACTCGATATCTGTCACGAATCCATCAAAGTACTGAGCACGAAAACACCAAGAAGTGAAATGCTTCTTCTGAGGAGAAGCTCCTGGTAGTGCTGGTCGTCATGAAGCTGCAACTTCCAACTGGACTTCGCGTGGTCAGGTCGTGCGCCACTGATTCTGGACGACTGGAACCTCCTGCGCAACTGACGCTGGGACATGGTTTGCACAGGAGGCCAATAACCACCGAAAATTGTCTCCTAACTTGTACAATCGCGCACGGAAGATTAAGAAATGGCGGGCAAAGGTACAACGATGAAACGCAATTAGCAGGACTTGCTGTTCGCAGAGCTGGTGTGTTATTGAAGAAGCTCTCACATGGATGACAGCGTCTCGGTCTTCAAACTTGCTGACCTTGCGCATTTGCACGCAAGGATTGAACAGCTGGGGGAGTCAAGCATTAGGGGGCAGGGTGCACAACGACCCGTCTTTAAGATAGACTGCTTGCTCATTTCCCTAACATGTGTGCACAGCACCAGGGCGCGATGTCCTGCTTGCATTCAATGAAGACCTCGCGATGCCCTGGCCAAAGGCTTGTGAATTGGACAGAGACCTTTATGGCCTGTCCATCTAGCGCGTGCTGCCCAAATTGTGAGACGCCACATCATCGGAGATGCCCAAGGTGTTCAAGCGGGTTTCCTGCAGGATGCCAACCAGGACCTCCGTGGCACCCATGCTGCTTGCCGTGGTCACTATCATCTTTGGAAGTCCCAGTATCAAAGCACCAGGGTGAAGCACAAGACAAAAAAAAAAAAACACCACGGCACTGAGCTCGCCCAGCTCCTCAAGTTCAACAGCGTTATGCACCGACGGCCGCCACAGGCAGTACGGCCTCGGCCCAGTCAGGCACCTACACGCAGGAAGACGCCAGTTCCAACCTACATCGGCTCTAATGCTACATCACACACGCGCAAGAGGGAGCTCGTCGACAGGCTGGCACACATGGGATTTCTTTCTCCTATGATCGGGTCCTGTCGCCTTTCCACACAGCTGGGAACAGTGCCTGCCGCCTCTACCACAGGAGCAAGTAGTCATGCATCCCTAAGATGATAGGCAGAGTCTTCACGACTGCCTCGGTAGACAATATCGACCAAACCTAGTTCCACCACAGCAAAACAGTCCATTCCATGGCCGCCTATTTCCTCCTGCAACACCCTGCGGTCCCTGGGGCCGGCATTGACGCAGCATCATCATTCTCGGAGGCCGACGAAATGACCTCAAAACAGTTGACGTTTGCCGCAACTACTATACAGATGTCCCATCCGTCGGCAGTATCAAGAACAACCCCCGTGCCGGCTTACCAGCGGACATCCCTGAGCCGCAACAGCGGCCTCAAGCAACATGCTGAAAGAGAGCATCTCTGGCTAGAAAACACACCCAAGTCGCCTTACAAGAAATTCTCCAGTGGTGACACTTCATGGGCTGCATACCGACGCAAGCCTCAGGACATGCCAGCCGTCTGGCCATCTGTCCCCACCGCACTGCTCCCACTCTTCCGGGAGAGCGCCACACCGTGGCTATGATCAAGCACTCCATGGATTGTCAGGATTGCAGTGGAACAATCCTGAACCCTGGCCAGACTCCAGTGATCACATTCGACCAGCCGCTGTTGCTTTGGGCAAAAGGCAAATCCAGTGGAAGTGCCCACAGGAGTATGGTGAAGAGAAGTTTGTTTGTCGACCTCTTCGGTGGTCTTCATATCAGATGGCAGCACTGAAGGCCCTTGGTGACTGGCTGAAGGGAGCGGATGGGGTGCCAGCACTGGTTCATGCAGAGATCACCAGTGCCGGGACAGCGACTCTTCCTGCGGCATCCCATGTCAGTCGAACCAGGAGGGCTCATCAAGTGGACAGCAGCAGCCCTCTCACCCTGCAGCAGCCACGCCTAACAACCACTACATTGACCAGCTGGTACGCACCACGAGCAGCTGGAGTTCGACGATTTGGTGCCAGCAAAAAGCGGAGACCTGCTCCCAGCTCAACTACTGGGTCAACTGCCCTGCAACTGGAGTGCGGTCCTGGTGTACGTGCGGCTCTCTGCGCCAGCGTCCGTTGGCGATGTACGTAAATGCCCGTGAGAGAACTAGCAGTGTGGTTCCATGCCCTGGAATCACAACAACTCCGCGGCGCTGGATTCCTGTGCATCTGCGAGCCATGGTGGAGCAGCCGCGGCATACCCTGAAATAGCCCCAGGAATTCCGAGTTGGGAACTTCCCGTCCAGGTCGTTCTCCGCCATACCCGTCGATCAGGCCTACGAGCAGAAACAAATGCTGCCATCAAAGGAGACGGAGGTGCATGGGCCTGACTGACAACCCCAGCGCTCTACGAGCCGGTGGATGGTGGCAGGACCAAAGGTTGCCACGCTCATCGACAGTTCCACGATGAAACTGACCCGGGGAACGACCACAACATCACAAGGCACAATGACCATCAGGCAAGTGTGGCGACTGCTTTCCTGCAAGATGTACAGTCGATGGTCAACGTGATGGAAGACTTCGGAATCATTTGAAGAAAGAGTCAAGATCTGCTGGTACTCGACACCAGGAGATCGGCGCCACCTGGGGGGAGTTTGTAACCCCTCCGTCATGCACACGAGGTGGGCAGCTGCAGTTTGACAACTTTCGTCAAGAACGCTGTGGAAGAGAACGAACCCATAGAGATGCCCATCCACAGAAACAAGCTGAAAAGCTTCGGTCGCCTGCTTCAAAACCTCCGGAAAGGGCAAGCAGCAGATGAAATCGCCTCAAGAATGACGTGGACCTGTTCTCTTGTATGTATATCGGGTGCCGAGAACCGGATGGGAATCTAGAGTAATTCTTCCAACATGAAAACCAAGCCTGCCCTCCTGCACTATCAGATGCGGTGGCATCCGCTGGTGTCCAAGATGATCTTCTCGCTTGTCAGAAGACCTCAGTCCGCCCAAGTCTTAGGTTCCTCCAACCAGCTGCATTGCAGCATGGGCGGTCATCATCCAGAATGCTGTAACACTCCCAGCAAAAAGCTTCGAAAAAAAACGAGTATGCAACAGCAGTCTTTGTGCCCTACATACTCTCAAAACTCCATCAGCACGCGACTGGACCTGGTGTGAGACTGGCTACAATACAGACTCGTTGAAGGGTACAGCAAGAGACAAGCCGGAAAAAGAGATGATAGACGGGTGGTGGGAGGTGCAACGATCCCCGGGAACTGGGCCAGCTTCCGCAGAGTCGACGAGAACAAGAGACGCTTCCTCTTCCTGGCGTCCGCCACGACTCTTCCGCTGCAGACAGGAGCTGGCCATCACTGAAGGAGATTATGTCTTGAGCAGCCACGCTTCCTAGATACTGCAGCCCTGGCCCTTGCAGCCAAGAAGAAGCCGACAGCCGTATAATGTTGCATGCCGCCCACGCTGCTCACAATGGCCCACAAGAGATCCTCATCCGCACGTTGACACTGTGTTGTTGTCCTGGCAGTGGCTCTAAAAAAAAAAAACGCACCTGGAGGAGGAAGCCGAAGTGTGGGTGTCCTTCGGCACGGGCAAGCTTTCCGGTTCTTAGCAGCCCATGAGTATGGCGCCGGGCCTCTTGGCCCTGAGAAAGCACAGGCACTACGATGTTTCATGCTTTGACGGGCTGCGCACACGGTCTCCTGCTTCGCCGGACAGGGCAAGAGGACAGCATGGCAGTGTGGGACAGCTCTACCTCAGCTGACCCAACACTCATTGCCCTCTCCACTGCACCGGATCATATTGGTGAAGATCCATGCACACCATCGAGAGGTTCGTCATCCTGCTTTACGACATAACAAGCAACCGCAACCGATATCGACAAAGGCACGCCGCAAACTGTTTGCCAAAGAAGATCAATGCCCACTTGATCCCCCCGACAAGTGCAAAAGCCCTGAACAGCACATACGACGAGCATATACCGGGCGGCATTCTGGGGTCCGGCCCTGGTTCCTGTATCAACATTGCCATCAACCACCGCTGGGTTGGATCAAGACCAGCGCATGTACGAATCTCTCTGGGCCGCTCCCCGAGCATCCAAGGTCTGCCGGGAGCTTGTATCTCAAATGACCAGAAGGGCTGCATCAAGAAGTGCAAGTTCTCAAGAAGGCCAGTCTGGAATGCAACCACTGTGTGCGTGTGACGGGGAGTGCTCTCAGAAACTGAACTCCGCAAACTTAAGATGAAGATTCTGAACTGTTCCAGACAGTACACAGGTACTATAAAACAGTGAACTGATCTGCATATTGCATTTAGCAGATTATGTGCTAATTAACATGATAATTAAATGTAGTAGTGTCGCATTGACCACAAAAGTAATAACATTTGACTTGCCCAGGTTGATCTGATGAGAGGCAGCACCATAATTATCACTATCTGTTTCTGTTATTGTTGTTGTATTATCGATGTAATTAGCATAAAATTGGTTAATAATGTTGTAAATTGGCATCTTAATTGGGCGTTGACAGTGTCCCATGAAGAGCTAGTGACAGACAGAGGAAGAGGTCAGATAACATTTCCACAACTTAAATGAATCTAGCCTATTCACAAGGAATGTCAGTTTGAATTCCTGATCATGGGTTCCTTGTCGCCTTTCATTCTGCAAGTAACCTATATATGTTAATTATATCAGCAGCATCTCCCAAAAATGTGATAAGAGCTACTGGCATGTCTTGATTCAAAACATTCAATAAACATTCACTAAAACCTTCAGCAGCAAACTTTATCTAACTTCTGTGTGTCTTTTGGATGTCTGCTGGCGGCCATTTTGGAAAATGGCCGCCAAGGCCGCCAGGGGGCAGTTGGGCGATGGCTCCACATTCAAATTTGTTCATAATATATTGGTCTACCTCTGTGCCAAAATTGGTGCTTCTATCAAAAAATGCACAATAGGTTAGCTTACCTGCTGTACTACAAATGGTTCTTACATTTAAAAACAATCAATCGGAAAATCAATGTGAACATGGTTTACACATTTTTAGTTTGCCGCACGATTTTCCAGTAACGTAAGTCATGCGTTTAGAAAGGTTTAAGTGTATGTGAATGAGTGAATGAACAAACATCGATCGTAGTCAATAGTATTGGTGCTTGGGTGATTTGGGGGGGGGGGACTAATATAAAATTTTATTTAAAGGCCGTGTCGCACTTAGCTGAATTTACTGCCGAACTCCGTAGGATTGTTTACAGGCATTGTAATGTTTTGTACATAAGTACAAAATTTTACCATCGATTCTTCCGATTTCCTCCAATTTCTTGGAGTTTAGCCGACTTTTTGAGGCCCGTCGAAAATTTTGTGGCCTCCCTATATTTTGGTCGATTTGCACATGAAAAAATCATCCGTGTTGTGTGCGTATAGCTTGCATGTGGGATTATTTCGGAGTTCGTCGCAGTTCGTCGGAGGCTTAAGCAACACGTATGTTATACATATACTGCACGTATCTCACGTGTAGTGCACGTATCCCAGACGCAGTGTACACGTGGTCAGCTATTAACTCTGTTGCCCTCATCTATCTTTTTATTATAGGTAACAGGGGTCAACCCATTTAACATACAGCGTCAATGACCTGTAGGGGTGATTGCCAAGGTGAATGCATATCTTGAAAGGCAGGTATAATTTACCCAGCCCAGAGGCAGACGTCAATTTGGTAGTAATGCAAGTGGTCGAGCGGTTTTAAGTAATGAACAAGAGTGGGCTTGCTGATGTGAAAGTAATGTATAGTCTTGTAAAAATGCCAAGGAATCGAGTAGACAATATGCTATTATAAATATATATTATATGATATATATATATATATATATATATATATATATATATATATATATATATATATCTATATATATTAATATATAGGAATATTATATATATATATATATTATAGATATATATATATTAGATATATATATTCTATATATATATATAGATAAATGTGTGTGTACACTATAAGGTTATGTTTAACAATCAAAGTCACGGTTCTTACAAACGGCCAATGAAGCTTAAGTCTTATCGACGGCTGAAGACTTATATCGTTACAAGTACTCCACACACTCAGGTGTGTGATTAACCACACTGACTCCATGGAGTCTTATCTAGAAGCGCTGGGTCGCGTCTCCGGTGGCTTCTGTCTCCCTTCCGGTCCTCGGCGTGTTATATAGGAAAGGTTTCATTGTTGGACAGTTGTGTACACAGGACTGTTTAAAATAAGAAACATAAGAACATAAGAAATAAGAAGCTACAGAGGCAGCGAAGGCCTACACGTGGTAGTTTCCTGTCACTAACACTACCTACATCCACCTTTCAATCCCCATCCATAACCCTATACAGCTCCTCTTTAAGGAAAGCTCCCTAATGACCCGCACTAACTACTGTCTACTGAGACCATTTTCCATTCGTTCCCACCCTATTTGTGAACCAGTTTTTCCCTATTTCCTTTCTAATCTACGCTTTTTCCAGCTTGAACCGTTACTTCTTGTTCTACCCTGGTTAAAAGGCCGTAAGAACTTTTGCCCTACCTCTCCTTTATTAATCCTTTATCCACTTAAAACTTCTATCAGATCGCCCCTTCCGCTCCGTCTCTCGATGAGTGGTATTTAATAACTTCAATCTCCTCCTCATAACTAAAGTTACTCATCCCTTGTATCATGTTGGTCATCCTTTCTCTGCACTGTTTCTAACAACACTAAAATCCCTCTGTATTATGGAGACCAAAACTGAACAGCATAGTCTAGGTGAAGGCTGACTAGAGCCCGATAGAGCTTTAGAATAACTTCCGCACTTCTACTTTTATACTTCTGGTAATGAACCTAATACTCTATTAGCTCTTTTTCTGGCCTCAATACATTTGTTTCCTAGTCGGGCCACCCTCACTCCAGATCTTTTTCACCTTCTGATCTTTCACGATACATTGCTTATAGTGTATCTATTCCAGGGTTTTTTTCTACCCACATTCATAACGCTGCATTATCAATAGTAAATCATCTGCCACTGGACTGCACACTCGTTAAGTTTTGCTAAGTCTCCCTGCATATGTTCTACATCAACTGTGATCCAATAATCCTACCTAAATTAGTATCATCAGCAACTTGCTGATATCACTGCTAATCCCACTATCCAAGTCGTTGATGTAAATTCAAAAATAGTAATGAACCCAAAACAGACCCTTGGTGGAACTCCACTTGTCACCAGTCCCCATTCAGATTTAGAACCACTAATTGTACCCTTTGTTGCCTATTACTTTAGGCCAAGTTCTGATCCAATGAAAGAACCTTCCCCATCTATCCTGAGCCCAACCTTATTCAAGAAGTCGCTCGTGTGTGTACTTTTGGTCAATGCTTACTAAAGTCAAGGTATATTTATATCATAATCTTATCATTATCTGCCATCTCATAAACTTTCATATAAAACTCAATAAATTGGTGAGACATGCCTACCCTTGGTGAATCCATGTTGTGAATCATTGATCAAACTATGTTTATCTAAGTGCTCTCTAATGTTTTTTTGCAATAATAATTTCCAATAATTTTTACCTACCACTGATGTTAGACTTACGGTCGATAATTTGACTTTAGGTCCTCTGTCTCCCTTCTTAAATATGGGTACAACATTTTCCTTTTCTCCCACAAATAATGCCACATCGCCTATCTCAATCCCGATTCCTAAAACTGTGGACTAACGACTCACTAACAACCTCCTTGCATTCCTTTAATACCCTGGATACACTTTCATCTGGTCCCTGCGATTTAAAGTTTTCATTTTTATCTATGCCCTCTTCCACCATTTCCCTAGTTATCACAATATCTTGATTTCTCCTCATCGCTTCCTTTGAACATCTGTTCACTATCAGGTATCGTCTGTGTATCCTCCTCCTACAGACTTATAAATAATCATTTAGAACTCTTACACATATCCTCATCCGTATTTAAGGACCTCCCCCTGTCCTGACCTTAACGGCTCAACTAATTCCCTTGTCTTTGTTTTATATACCTGATAGAACCCTTTTGGGTCCCTTTTCGCCTGTTCGCTACTTTTAATCTCAAATTGTTCTTAGCCACTCGAGTTAATTTCTTCACTGTCCCCTCGCCATCACGTTATACTGTTCTTTGTTACCATCCTGCCTTGAACCTTAAATAAATGGTTTCTTTTACTCCATGTTGTGTTTTAAATTGGTGGTCAGCATTTTGGATCACTCTTCCTGGAACCTTATTTCCCATATAAGGAATATTTCTTTTCTGTCCGTCATTATATTCCTTACAATGAGGTATAATCCTCATCGCCCCGACCTCACTTCCAGTCTAATCTCTCTATTACCTCCTCAGTTTTTTAAAAAACAAAAATTCTAAATCCTTTTAAGTCATATTAATTAATGGGGCCTTGGGGCACCCATTTATTAAGTTTGTCCTAAAGGTTTTAAAAAAGGGGGTTTAAATCCCCTTCCCTTCCTACCCCTTTGACCAGCCCTTGTTATATCATGTTTTCCAAAAATTACCCAATCCTTTTTACAAAAATAAATGGACCAAAAAAACCCCCTTGGAACTACTTGTCAAACCCCAAAATTTTAGTTTTGAAAAATGAAATTTGTAACCCCTTTTTTTTCCTTATCATTGCCAGCTTTCTTGAGTACAAGAACCCTTCCCAATCTATTTGAGTTTAAACAGGAACGGCCACTGTTTTCAAAAATTTGAAAAAGAAAAATTTAAATCCAAAATGTTATGTCTGGGAAAAAGGTAAAAAAATTATAGTTTGTCCCTAAAAGGATTATTTTAAAATAAATAAAAAAATTTAAAGAACTTCTTCCCCCCCCAATTCCCACGCCCTTTTTTTTTTTTTTTAAATCCTTTCTTTGACAATTCAAATCAAACAGGGGGCCCTTTTTTTTTATAGCCCAAAAAAAAAAATGGAACCCAAATAGACAAAACCCTTATAGGTTTTACTGACTAAACTTAGTCAACCAAAAAAAAATGTTTAGGGCTCGTTTCTGAAAATGAAAGTTTTTCCCTTATACAATATCCTACCCCTTCATCAGTTTTTATCTGATCTTTACATTGAGGCATCAATGGATAGCTGGAATAAAAACTAAGAAAACTATGGTAAAGGTTTTTGGTTTATGTCCATTAGGAACAGGGCCCACTATGTTTCAAACTAATTTTCTTTGGAAATTTTTTCAACATTTTCCAAAATTTTATTTCTCGGTGATAGAGAAAAAAAGAAAAACCACACCAAATAGTTTTTTTTCATAAGTAGAAGAGTTAAGGGGTTATAAAAATAAAAGAAATACACCAAATAATCCTATGAGTTGAAAGCAATTCAAATCAGCCTAATTTTCCTCTTTTTTTTTTTACCTTTTTTTATTTTGCAGAAAACTATTTTCCCAGATCTAAATTAAACCTTTTTGTTTTGAAGTCCTAAATTAGCCCTAAATAACTCATCAAATTTACAGCAAGATCCATCAGTAAAACAAATTTAGGGTGGGCGGTCCCCTTAATTAAACCTTTATTTTAAGAGTCCCCTCGTGTGGTACTTTTTTCGAATGCCTTTACTAAAGTCCAGGTTATATTATATCATAATCCTTATATTAATCTGCCGTCTCATAAAACTTTCCCCATAAAAACTCAATAATTGGTGAGACATGACCTACCCTTGGTGAATTCCCTGTGTGAATCATTGATCAAACTATGTTTTTCTAAGTGCTCTCTAATGTTTTTTTTTTAAAATAAAATTCCAATAATTGACCACTACTGACGTTTTTTTTAATAAACGGGTCGATAAATTTGACTTTAGCGTCTGTCCCCTCTTCTTTAAAAGGGGGGGCTACATTTTTTTTTTCCTCCACAAAAACGGAAAAAATCGCCTATCTTTAACCCATTTTTCCCAAGAGGCACTAAGACTCACTAAAACCTCTTTGCATTATTTTTATACTCGGGATACACTTCATCGGTCCTGGCGACTTTTTAAAAAATTTTCATTTTATCTAACCCCCCCTTTCACCCCTGTCCCCCCGTTTTTTCAAATACTTTTTATTTTTTTTTTTCCCCATCCCCTTCTAAACTTTCACTATCAGGGGGTTTTTTGTGTATTTCTGAGTAAAAACTCAAAAAAATCATTTAAATTTTTTACCAATCCTCACCCCTATTTAAAGACCTCACCGGCTCTAATCTTAAAGGCCCCACAATTCCTTGTCGGTTTTTTAAAAACTTGAAGAAACTCCTTTGGGTCGCGTTTTTTTCCTGTCCCCGCGACTTAAACTCACAATTCCCCTTTCCCAGCTACTCAGTTTTTAAAATTTTTACTGTCCCGGGGCCCTCACGTTATACTGTTCTTTTTCTCACCTGTCCGGCCGTGAAAACCTTAAGTAATTTTCTTTTTTTTTTACAAGTTGTTTTTAAAAAAAGTGGTCATCCATTTTGGGGCCCCTTTCCTTGTCTTATCTCCTTATAAAAAGGATTTTTTTTTTTTGTTTTTGCCAAATTTTAAATTCCTTACAAAAAGGATAATCCTATCCGCCCCCGCCCCCCCCTTCAATTTTTTCCGCGCGACCTTTGGAACATTCCTTTAGCCTACTCCCCCCCCCTTTTAAATTTCCCCCCCCGGTGTCTTCCTAATCCGCATAATTGGCCCCTTCCATGTCACCCCCGCTGCCTTGGAAAAATCCTTCCCCCTATCCCCCCCCCTCCGTTTTTTAATCCCCTCCAGGGTTTTTTCTTAATCCTGTATAATTTTACATTTCCAGCCGCACCCCCCGCTACCCTTTTACACTTCTTACCCCCCTATTTACAACCCCCCTTAAACCTACGGGTCTTCTTAAAACCGATAATTGACCTTTTTTGAAAATCCGGTATATTGTCTATTAACCTTATTTTTTAACTTCCCATTTTAAAAAAACCCAAATTTCCAATGATTTTCTATTTCCTAAAAGCCCCCCAAACCCCCCACCTCTGTAAAATAAATCTTCCCCCGTTTTCAATAATAAATTTAGAATAATCTCCTCTAGTAGGTTCCTTTATTTGCCTTCTTTAGGAGGTTATCCTGGATTAATTTAAAACAATTCCTCTGCGCGTTGTCTCCTATAATTAAATCCCAGTCTTTATTCCTAAGATTAAAATCTCTTTTACCACGCATAGTCGATTATATCTGCAAGCCTTGTTTATTTCTTGCATATAGGAGCTGAATCCTCTTTACATAAGTTTTGGAGGCCTATACACTACACCCAAAACCATTTTCCCCCAATCCCCCCCCGTAAACCTCTACCTATTATAGACTCTATGCTGTCATCTGTTTTTATAACATTATTAACCCCAACACGCAATGTATCTTTTTGCCATAAAGCGCAACTCCTCCACCTCGCCTGCCTAACCTGTCTTTGTGAAATAACTTTATACCCAGCTATCTCGACCCACGGATCAAATACCTTTCCTGACATATCCGACCATGTTTCTGTTAATGCTATTATATCATAATTCTCTACACTATTTATTCCTCTCAGGAAATCTATCTTGTTTTAAAATACCCCCTACAGTTTGTATAGTAAACCTTCAAGCAACTCCTCTTTTTTTTGTCAATTTTCCCTTATCTTTAACTAAAACCCTCCCCCTCTCTCTTCTTACGAATCACTTTAGTTCCCTTGCCTTCTGAAACTCCTCCTAGTTGTCGCAAGTTTCTTTTACCCCGACCCCCCGTGTCTAATCCCCGGTTCTCTATCTTAAAAAAGCCTGCAGTTCATCTACCTCCCTTTCAAGAGATTCAGAAAAGATCTGAA
Organism: Chionoecetes opilio; assembly: GCA_016584305.1. Taxonomy (NCBI): domain Eukaryota; kingdom Metazoa; phylum Arthropoda; class Malacostraca; order Decapoda; family Majidae; genus Chionoecetes; species Chionoecetes opilio. The sequence goes on along the minus strand of JACEEZ010020456.1, from coordinate 35,501 downwards.
ACCCTTTCCCCCCCAAAGGTGCAACCCCGTTCCTGTGGTAGAGGTGGTTATTTCCTGAAAAAGTGGGTCCCAGTATCGAAAGGGGGGGCCCAAAACCTTTGGGCCCCTTGGCAATGAAGTTAGTTTTATTATTTATTTAGTGTGTAATAGTAGTGGGCAGTAGTGGGTAGCAGTCAATCAATCAATCGGGGGGGGGCATACGCCGGGGGGCGGGGCCCCTCCCCAACCCAGGGACGCCACTTCCATTGGGGGGGCCACTCCCCGAGTCCCCAGCAGGCCCCTTTTCCCCAATACCAAGCAGCCCCTCGAAAAAGAAACATCAAACTTGCCCCAGCCACGAGCCTTGGGGCCCCCCCTTGGCCTTTCCACCCCGGATTATTCTTACAGATACAACCGATGGGAAGGATGGGTTTTGGGTTTAGCTTTTGCCCATGCCCATTAGGGTGTCGATTTTACTTTTTTTTTTTTTTATTTCCAAATTCTTAAAAAGAAACAAAAACTTGCGCCCTGCCCTGAGAAAAATAGCCTCTGCAAAAATTAGCTTTAGGGAATCAACCCTGTTCGGCAGAGCGAAAAAATCATTTTTTAGTGTCAAAAAAAGTATTTTTTTTTATAATTTTTAAAATATTTCAATATGCATCTAAATTATTCTTAATACCTATAAAGGTCAATGAAAAAGACCTCATATGATCTTTTTTTTTTCCAAAGTGCGTTGTCCTACTTTAAATTTTTTGCCCCCGGCAACAACGTCAATGTTAAAAAATTTTGGGTCTTTATAATCATATTTTAAATGGGCCCCTTCGTTTTAAAATAAACATTTATAATTTCTCATAGCTTTAACGCTGCTCAGGATGAAAATACACACACACAAATTGTAACTGTCCGCTAGGGTTTAAAGGGTCATCGCTGCGCTGCTGCCAGCGCATTTCCACTGACGCGCCAGTACGCACGCGCAGTTCCCTCTTGCCTTTTACAGCGTTTGAAGGCGGGTTTTACTGTGTATTTTGCAGCTGGCTCCTCGAGTCCTCGTGTGTCGTGTGTTATGGCTCCTCGCTCAAGTCCTCATGTGCTAAACTCTCGCTCATTTTTGATGTTTTTCTCTAACGGTTTTTTTTTCGATTTTTTTGCATAACAGAACAAAACTTTATTTTTTAATCTTTACAGGATGGCTACCCTACAACTAGAAGATCGGTTACGTGTCCCAAAATTTGATGCTGGGAAAAATTTGAATTTTCATGTTTTCCCCCATGTGATGAGTGATGCAATACTACCATCATTGAAACTGAGCTGAATCCAAAAAGGGAAACCCCCATTCAAAAACTCGCCGCGTATTTACGGAGAGACTGGAAAAACTTTGGGAAAATTACTTCCATTTCCCAAAAGTTTCAAAGCACGGGTAAATCAAATTTGAAAAGTTTTCGCGAAAAAAGGCTACATCATCAAAACCTGAACGCAAAAAAAAAAGAAAGAAACGTTACAGAAAACCTTGAGGCCTTCAAGAAATCAACTAAGACCACCTTATTTTGACATATCGGCTTGAAAATCCCCTGTTTTTGACAAAATGCAGCTCCCCTCCTGAATGACGAGTACCACTGAAAGAGCAACATTTTTTTACTCGACCAAAGAATGATCGCAAAATAGCATTAGGAACTTTGGATGTTGAAACAACAAATAAACACGAGATGACTCTTGCAAGAAGATTGGCGATATTGAAACAAGAAGGAATAGCAGAACATCAAGAGCCGTCGACTAGTAAACGACAAAAACTTCTCAAGAACAACCTTCTTCGTCAGCCTCTAGTAAATTTTTGACTGACGATACAACTATAGAATCATCGTCATCGTATGAACTAACACAGAGAGAAAAACGGGAACATGAAGAAAAAATCAGGAATGAAACTCCGGGTACTTGCTGAACTTGTGATAGTAAGGGCGTCTCAGACAGAGCTGCTTCATTTATTGCTTCTTCGTTGTTGAGGATGTTGGCTGATACGAGAAGATGATGTCAGTTCAGTGATTGATCGAAAATTTGATAAAAAGAACCCAGAAAAACAGTTCGTCTGAGCATCAGCAAAATGACAAGATCACACCACCATTACAGGGCATTTTCTTACGGACGTAAGATAAAAAATGACACAAGAAGAAATAGACAATGTGAAGCATAGAGGACTGTGGTAGAAGAGCATATACTTTTAGTTCAAGAACCAGAATCCCTGTACATGGGGCATGTCACTCCCGCATCAGGTTCTGCCACTGCAATAACATCAGGTATCATCAATTTCTATAGACTAACAATATTAGCAGGACGACATTGTGGCTATCGGCTGTAATGGTACTGCAGTGAACACGGGTCGAAAGGTGGAGCCATTCGTTTTGATTGAAATGAAAATACAAAGACCAGTTCAGTGGATCATATGCCTATTACACGGAAGTAAATTATCACTGCGACACCTCATTCAAGACTTAGACGGCATAAAGATAGGAACAATTAGATAATATATCAATACATATATATCACAAGAACTATCACTTGTAAGCCTCCATGCGTCTCGTAGCTTCCTTATGTTCTATTGTTATTATAGTATATATATATATATATATATATATATATATTATATATAATATATATATATATATTAATATATATATATATATAATAATATATATCATATATATATATAATAAATATATATATTATATATATATATAATAATATATATTATATATATAATATATATATATATTTATAATTATATATATATTTATTTATATTATATATATATTTATAGATATATATATATATTTATTATATATATATATATAATATTTATATCTATATTTATTATATATTATTATATATTTATATATATTATATTTATATATATATATCTATATTATATATATTTTATTTATATATATTAGATTCCAATACTATTATATATTAGTGTCTATATATATTAATATATATACATATATAATATATATTAATTATATAATATTATTACAATATATATATATAAACTATATATATATCATTAATATATATATTATTAATATACTATACTATATATAATATTTTAATAAATAATATATATAGATAGATATTCTAATACTTATATTATTATATATATATAATTCTCATATATCATATTAATATTATATCTCTAAATATATATAAACTCTTATCATATATAACTTACATATATTATAAATATCTATACTACTATATCTATATCACTATATACTATATTTATATTTTTTTTATATATTATTTATATTTTATATATTTAATATTATATATTATTATTTATATTTATTATTATATTTATATATTATATATATATATATATTAATATATTATATATATATATATTACTATTTATTTATCATATATATCATATATTATTTATCATATATATTTATATCTTTATTATATTATATTATATATACTATATATATTATATATATATATATATATTATAATATATAAATATAATATACTAATATAAATATATATATCCATATTATATAATTAGTATATTATATGTCAAGAGTAGGCCCGAACTTGTATTATAGTTCTAGTTATGATAATAATAACAGTAATGATTATAGCTACGTATAATGATAATTGTTACAAACAAATAAACGTGCACAATATACAAAATTGGGCGGGCTGTTGTCCGGTGTCCCGCCGGGCCGCCAACGCCTCATGGGACAAGGCAGGTCAAATTTTCAAGCCAGAGAGAGGATAGAGAGAGAGAGAGAGAGATATCTCTAATGACCGCCTTTAAAGCCCCCCTCTTTTCCCTTAACACCCCCCAAAATTTCTCAAAATTTCCCGTCCAAATTTTTTGCCCCCTAAAATATAAAACCTTTTTTAAAAAACACACCTTTATTCCTTATTTAAACAAGTTTTGCCCTACTACCCTACTTCACCCCTAAACTGACTGGATTTTTGCTTGTTTGTAATGTGTGTGTGTTGGTGTGTGTATGTATGTACTTTAAAGGGTTTTTGACTTTAAAAAAAAATTTTTTCCCTCCCTTTAAAAAATTTAATTAACTTTTTATTGACTTTTCCCAAAAAATTTAGTGATTCCGTTCAATTTTTAAAATTTTTGTCCCCCACACAAGTTTAGAAATCTTTGAAATTTTTCTAATCCCAGTAATGGTATATTACTTGCACAAAACACACATTGTTGGTACCCAACACACTTTAGTTTCAAAATACTTTTTTTTTTGCATTTTTAAACCCACCCTCTTCCATCACTTTCACAGCCCTTTTGGGGCAATCATACCCGAGCAAAGGTAGTAAAATAAAAGCATGTTTGGGGCCCCCTTCCCCAGTGGAGTTTTAAACCCACTCAGGGCACTGGCACTCCAACTTTGTAATGCCGGGGAGGAGGTTGTCAGACGTTGTGCCCTTTAATTTTTTAAAGCACTGAACCAGGGCCTTTCTTCCCCACTTTTCAGCGAGAAGCATGCTGGAAGCCCCCAAAAAACCCGGGCCCCATGAGGGCAGTAAAAAAAGTTGCAATAGGGAAATAAAAAACCCCTCGATTTCCTCGGGCACTTTTTGTAGCAAAGGGCCACCCTTCCCCCCACTGATGACCGGAACGCAGCGTCCCTTCCCTTCCCAATCCGGGGAATCCCAAACAGATTTTCATACAAAAAAACTTGAAGTTTTTCCCCCCACCGGGGCCCGCCCCCACATCCATTTCGCTTCTGCCTTGTACTCACTTTGTATTTTTTTCGAAATTTTCCAACATTTTAAATCGATGAATTTTGTATTTCAGACTCGGTTTGGGGCCCCCCCCCCCCCTCGTTTTGAAACGTGAAGTCCAGAAAGGGTTTTTTAAATATTCTGCCCCAAATATGTGAGGGCTGACACCCCTATGTTTTGAGGATCTCAAAAACCTTTTCCCAAACCACCCGCTCTCTGAATTTTTCACAACAACCCCATTTGATCGTCCGTGTTTACGGAAGTTGGGCACATATATCTTTTTAAAAATGCTTGACCGGGCCCATCATTTTCCCCCCCTAAAAATTTTCTCCAGTGTTTTAAAATATAATCCTTGAGAAGACCCGCTTTTCCCCACCTGGCAACTCCAAGTTTAATTCTTGGGGTTGCATTTTTTGGGCAGACTACATTATACCCCATTTTTGAACAGCCCTTTTTCCCACCCCCCAAAGTGAAGAAAAAAATCCTTCTCTTCCCTCAAAAAAGTTTGATTTCATCCTTCATTTTTTTGAAAACCTGAGGGACCCCCGTCCCAGACACCTGATTGGGTGGGTGTGGAAGAGCCCCCACCTTCTTCCCCCGAGACTTGCCAGATTTTTTTTTTTTAGATCCCTTTTTTGGTGGATAAAGACGGGAACAAAAGGTCACCAATGTTGTGGCCTGGTATGCCGCAGATGGTTTTCTTTCTCTTTTTTTGGGCTCTGGCTCATCATCAAGCTGCACTCTTTTGCGCTGCTCACATTTTTTTGTTTTGAGGTGCCAGATTCATTTTCCGTTTTGGATAAAACCACGATTTGCTCATGTGGTAATGGAACATGTCTTGTTTTTTTAAAAGGGATCCCCACGGTTAAATTTGGGGCAGGTTTAGGGGGTTAAAATCCCACCTGTTTCCTTTTTTTTTTTATAAAGCTTTTTAAATCCTCGCGACAAACCCCCAACCCACCATCAACTTTGTAAATGTCAAATATCCCTGTCTAAAATCATTCAAAAAGCCCTTTTTTTGGGGTCTCCGTTGGTTTTCTTTCTCATCCCAAACCCTTAGGGTTTGGTCATTTCGTGCTTTTAAAGGGCCCTTGTTGCCCAAGAGTGGGAAAGTGATTTTTTCCCAAAACTAAAGTTCTTCATTGAAAATCCGTTGAATTCTAGTTTTTTTTTAATTTCTCTTCTACCATAACCGCCATAACACAAAATGGACCTTTTTAAAAATTTGGGAAGTAACCGTAAATAGTCGTGCGTCGGGAAAAAGCAAAATCCCCAACAAGCCCTTTCCCCACAACTTGCTTTTAAAACAACTTGCCCATTGAAATTTACGATTTTTTCAAAAAATTTTAATTTTAAATATAGGGGAACCTCACCATAATATATTTTTAAAAAAAATTTCCCCAAATATAATTTCCCCTCGGTGGGGAAAATTTTTTCATACAAAAAAAACAAAACTAAACTAATATGAAAGCATATGGAACCTCATCGTTTAAACCCATAGCAGAAATTATAAAATTGGAAAAAAATTTTTTAAAGTCACCCCCCTAATGTACTTTTTTGTGTGTGTGTTGTGTGTGTTTTGCATGATTTGTGCGTGGATGAAATGAGCCCCGGATGTGGGGTTTTAAATTGTGTGTGTTTTGGCGGGGTTTGGGATTTTGGTGATCCTGTGGGGTGTGTGTGTGTTTTTTTTCCCGTGGATGTGTGAGTCCATAGGGGTGGGGTTAGGGTACGCCGAAAGGCCCAAAGGGTAAAATATAAAATTTTTTCGAATTTGGCCCAGGATTTTTTTCTTTTTGAAAAAATTGGGATTTTAAGGGTAGTTTGCCCGCTTAAATTTTTTTGGTTTGAAAACCCTTCTTGCTATCCCAAAAATGGACTTTTATATTTAAAAGCAAAACATACCTTAGCCCCGCTAAAGAAACCGGCTTCTTTTGCACCTATCACCCAATTTTTGATCGTCTTTTTCAGGAGGGCCCCCTTCTCCTTGTAACCAAGGGGGTTGAAGCCCCCCAACAAAGCAGACCCTCTGGACCCAAAAGCGGGCCGTTTTGGGTTGGGCGGTGGACGAGATTTTGGGCCTGGAAGTGAGGTCCCCTTACGTATCGGGGCGGTAAATGAAGAGGGGAATCTTTCTCCAAAAACCTCAGGGGGCCACCCGGGGAAAGGGTGTTGACAACTGGGGTACCCAGTGAGAGAGTGAAAGACTTTGCGAAGGACCCTGAAAAACCCGGGGGTCCCTTCCCCCAGTGGAAGAAATCAAAACGCCAGTTTGCCCCTCCAGTGGTTTGGTTTTTGACCGGTCCGTGACCAAAAAAGGGTAGAAAAATTTTTGGGAAAGAAGGTTAGTAAAGTGGTAAAGAGCCCAGAGCCAACTAAAGCCGGATGGGAATTCGTGGAGAAAAATATGGACGGGCCCTGTTTGACATAAGGGCCCTGCCCTAAACACAAAATTTTCCCCTCTCCCAAGGACCAAAACCCCCCACTGTCCAACCCCCAGCTGTCCCCCACGCGAAGCAAAACTCCCAGGGGTGACTTCCCCCTGGCCAGAAAGGGCCCCCTATTTTAGACCTGGAGGGGCCCTGAAACTCCCAAGAGGACCCAAATTTTGGGGAAAGGAGAGTGCAATGATGATACAGGGGAAACCCAAAAATTTGAAAACGCTTTAGCCCCCCCCCCCCCAAATGAAAGCAGCAAAGAGAAAGCTTTGGGAAAGGGGAAGGCTAAGCTGAAAGGCAGAAGGGGAAAGAGGGAAAAAGGTCGACGTTTTGGAGCTGCGGGAGCAGATGTTCCTGGGCCAGGCTAAAGATCACCAGGTTCTGGGGAGGGACGGAGGAGTCGTTCACCCTGCCACTCGGAGGAAAGGGAGGCAGGAGCAACAGGAGGCTGCCATACGGGGTTATACCGACGGGCTCGGGGAGAGGCGGGGGGTCCCGGGCCCCCCTTGTGATGCAGTATTTGGGAACAGGCCATTCCCGAAAAAAACACATCCAAAGCCGGGAACTTGGAGCTGGAAAGCATCCGGTTCAAACCGTTCCCCCCCAATGTGCTGCTCCCCCCTTGGCTTCTGGATTCCTCCAGGCCCTTTATCGCTGCCCCGGGGCCACCTCTCTCCAGACAGTCGTACCTGGTCCCCCGTTTCCTAACAAGTTTGAGGGGGGCCCGGCAGGATCCCAGACACGGCCAGGGCCCTTTGGGACCGGGGGAACCCCAAAAGGGTACCAAAATATTTGGGAAATTGGGTTCCCGGAGGGGAGGAAGGAAAGGGCCAGGGCGATGGGGGCCCGCCCGCTATGGGAAACTGCCCCCAAGGGGTTGATCAGGGAGGAGCATGTGTCAGTGACAAAAGGACCCCCATCTGGAAGGATTTTTGGGGCCACTTTGTACCGAGGCCCCCGGTGCCACCTGAGAAGCCGGGTTTTAGGGGGCTCCCCCCTCTCTTTTCATCTCCCGGGTGCAAAAACAAAAAATCCCCCGGGACTCACTGATCGTACTGAAAGGTGACTAAACTAGGGCCAACACGGGGGGGGAAGGGGTGTACTCACGCCCATTTGGAGAAGATCCGGGGACGCAAGCTCTTCTGGAGTTATGCGTTTTTGCACACAAAGATTTCCCCCTGCGCCACCTTATCACCAGCTCGAGGGGCCCACCTCATCTGAACGGGCTTAAAGGGGTTTCCAGTGTGCATCTGCGGGGCCCCAAGCGTGAAATGAGTTTCAGTACAAGCAGTTTAGAGGAGTGCCAGGGGGTGAAGCCCTCAGGGAGATACCGGGTATATCCTGGTAAAACATGTCCCCCTGACCAGCGGGTTTCTCCCCCCAGCGGTTTCCAGGTTTTAAGGGGGCTTTTTCTCCCGTCCGAGCTGCAGGAATAAAGTGTGGCAAGGTGCCTCACTCCAGAGGGCCCTCCCCCACAGCCCAGCCCGTTTCGTGTACATGTGGACCAGAAAGCAGGCCCTGACGGGCAAAAAAAACTAAACCCCCTGGTAATCCTAGTCCCAAATTACCCGCCTGCAGGGTTACTTCAAACTTTACTTTCGACATCAAGGTTCACCACAGACTAGAGGACGGCCCAAGACATCCTCACGCAGCCCAGGGTGAGGGTTTTTGCAGCCCCCAAAAAGGTCCAAAAAAGCTGTGACCTTCTACGGCGGGGGCAAAAGATGGTTCGCACAAATTCCCGAAAGTGCCTCCTCTCGGGGGTGATGGGGGGAAATCCCGAAATGAGGACCCACCGCCGGGGTTTGCCGGACCCAGTTTTGAAGGAGGGATGGGGGGAGGAAATATGAGGGGCACCAGTTTTAAGACCTGCATCACCCCCCAAGCTGAACTTTTTCAGCCACCCGCTTGGGAGACACTGATCAGGGTGGGAGCCTGGCCAGGGCACGAGCCGGCATTTTACCTGTTCACCCGTCCGGGGGTCAGATCCGGAGATCCTGGTTTAAGCCGTACGAGGTTTCCCCCGTTCTCTATCCACACTCAGAGCACCGAAAGAGGGCTGGGAACAGGTGACAAAGGGGTGCGGCAAACAGTGGGGGGGCAGAGGCCCAGAGACGGGTTTTTATCCGGGGTCGGGGCCCCCCAAAACCCCCAGAAACCCTGCCCCGCTTCAGGTCTAAGAATGACATGATGGACACGTTTTTTAGGAAAAGTAGAGGCTTGACACGTGGGTGTAGTGCCTGATGAACCAACGAAACAGAAAAAGGGGCTTACCACGCTTCATTTGGAAAATCATATTGGGGGCTGAAAGCAATAAACAGGACCAACCCGGGCACTGCGTACCTTTAAACATTTTGGGTTTAAAGGGGGCAATATAAAAGTGCGATTTTTCATAGGAAGAATTTCCCAAATGCACAAATGGGGGGAGTAAAATGCTTAGAATTTTTATTTTACATAGGAAAAAAAGGCATTCCAAAAAATTGAGAAAAAGAAATTGTTATTTTCGGCGACCCTAGGGGTGTGTTTTATTTTATTTTGTGGGGTTTTGTGTGTTTTGTGTGTGTGTTTTTAAAATGTATTTTTTTTTTGAGTGTGCGTGGGTTTTGGAAATCCGTATTTTGTATGTGGGTGTGTGTATGGGTGTGTGTGTATAAGTGCGTGTGCATGAGTGTGCGGGGTGGGATTTTTGTGGTGGGTTTGGGGGTGTGTGTTGTTTGGGGCGCGGCTGCGCCCTTCCGTCCCGTCTCCAGGGAGCTGTTCCCGACTTTCCCGCACATGGAACCTCTTTGTGATTGTCCCGTCTCCCAAGAGAGAGGAGAGAAGAGAGAGGGGAGAGGGAGGAAGAAGAGAGGGGAGAGAGAGAGAGAGGAGGGGGGAGAGAGAGGGGAAAAGAGAGAGAAGAGAGAGAGAGAGCGGGGAAAAAAGCTTTTTTTTTTTTTAGAATTTTTAAAAGGGGGGGCCTTTTGGGAAAAGGGAAATCTTTAGCTTCTGGAAAATTATTGCCTTAACTCATTAAAATTTTAAACCAATTGCCATGGGGCAAAAATGATGTTTTATAGCTGTTTGGTATAAAAAAAAACAAATAAAAGAGAGACAGAGAGAGAGAGGAGGGGAAAAGGGGAGACTTTTCCCATTAAATGCTTTGCAGCTTTTAGATGCAATTTGTCCCAAAATAACCCCAAAAATAATGATTTAAAAATAAATGATGTAGCTATAATTTGGGCTCTGTCACGCCGGACAGAAAACCCCCTGAGGAAGACCCGGGAGGGTATGTCAGGAGTCCGCTGAGGGTCGAGGGTCATTTGAAAAGCTAATGGGCCTGCGACCCGCCTACCGAGCCCCTTTAAAAGCCCCCGTTCCCAAATCCCCCTTCTTTGGGCAAGTGCTATTTGAACAGCAGAGGGGGGCCTTTGGGGGGCGGACATGGATGGGCAGATGGCTCGTTTTGGGGTGAAATACTTTGGGCGTTGTTTACGGTGGACCCTCCAACTGAGTAGCTTCCCCCCACTGGGTTTTCAGGGAGTGGGGTGCCGATCCTCCCATTGGCCCAAACCGCACCCTTCCCCTTGACGAAAGTCGAGAGGCTGTTTTCAAAGTTTTAAGGGTGGAAAGGCAGCGGTGTTTTTTAATTTAAACAGTGCGGAGCTCCTTAAAGTTGGGGGTGAAGCCATGAAACCCCGGGGTTTTCATGCTGTCCTGACTGCCGTTTTTGGCAATCAGGGACCATTTCCCCCTGACGGAAAAAGGGGGTGGTCGTCCCTATCTTTGGGAAAAGGGGAAAAGGGAAACCCCAGGACTGCAACAAATTTCCCCCGGTTTTTTACACTGCTCAGCGGGACCAGGCAAGGTGCTTGCCCTCTATTTGCTGACACGAATTCGGGGTCATCGGGGAAGCTCCCGAGACCTCAGCAGTCTGGGTTCACGCCCGGTAAGTCAACAACCCCGGGCCGTATCCAGCGCTTTTGTCCCGGTTTGGGAAACCCCGACGTTTGGGTTTTAAAAGGGGATGCTTTCAGCCTATGTTGTTTTCAAGAAGGGGTTTGACTCCGTTTCAAAGTGAGTTTACTCTGGGGTTTTTTCTTCGCTTTGAGGGATTCCTTTTCAAGGACTAATTTGGGTTTTATAACTGGTCTGTATTCTGGGGGGGGTGAGAAAATGGTTTTGAAGTGTGGGGTAGGTGTATCCAGCTTCTTTCCTGTGGGTACAGGAGTGGGGGCAAGGGGGCGCCCCCTTTCCCCCTCACTTTTTTAACGCTTGTATGGACTGGGGATTTGGAACCCAAGGGTTTAGGGGTTTAAAATGATTTGGGGGGGGGGGGGCATCCGTCCCCGGGAAAACCAAGATCCCTGATCTTGTTTTTTTCCCATGATGCAGTAATCTTTGCTGAGTCGCTGGGGGGTCCTGGTGATGGGTCCGAGGCCTGCACGAGGAGGCAAAAGCCTTTGGGACTTGGGTCTCCTGGCTCAAGACCAAAAGGGCCCCGGTTTTGGAGACTTTCTAATGGGAAACCCGGACAGTCTGTTCATGCGTGTGGCGAAAGGGCATTGAGATCTTTTAAAGTTTTTTCATAAACCCTTTTTAGCGCAGTCCATAATGACCCCGGGGGGTCACGGGCAAGAAGGCTTAAAGGCGGATTTGGGATAGCCCACGGGGGTTATGGCTCGCTCAGCGGGGGATTTGGCGTTGGCGGTCCTGTGCGGAGGACAAAATTTCCCGGGGGCTTCAAGTCCTTGTGATCCCTGTCCCTTTCCTTGGTTGTGAGAAAATGGACACTAAATAGTTTACTTGAAGAGACGAATCAGTGCCTTTTGGGAATAAGGGTTTCGCCGAATCATGGGATCGCTGGGAGATTTCGTGTCAAATCAGCGGGTTGCACCGGGGAGACGAATTTTTTTGAGGCCTATTACCTGCTAGTCCGTCAGCGCCCCCAAATTCGGCTGTATGGGCATTTGGCCCCGCTACCCCGAAACCCATCCTTCCCATCGGGGGTTTTATTGTAAGAGACAATCCCGGCCCTGGAAAGGGGGCCAAGGGGCGCCCACAAGGCCGTGGCTGGGCAAGTTGATGTTTTTTGTCGAGAGCTGCTTGGTATGGGAAAAAAGGGGGCCCGCATGGGGAAATCGCGCTGGGGACCCCCCGGGGGGGGCCCCCTTTTGTAGGGTGGGCGGGCGACGCCCCCCCCCCGGCGTAGGGCCCCCCCAAAGATTGATTGTATAATTATTTAAAATAATGACAGAATTTATATGATGATTTCGTTAAAAAAATTAAAAAATATAGTAAGGGTTGAAAAAAATTAAAATTTTTCCCCTTGGGAGTACCCCTCTCTCTCTCTCTCTCCCCCCTTCTCTCTCTTCCCCCTTTTCTCTTTTCCTTTTCCCCCTCCTCTCTTTTTCCCCCCCCAACCCCTTCTGTCTTTTTAATTTTTCGTTTTTTTTTTTCTGTTTTTCCTTTTTTTTTTTTTCCCCACAAACATTTTTTAACAAAAACTTTTATGTTAAACATTTTAAATTTTTAAAATTTAAATAAATTTTTAAAAAAATTTTTTTCAAAGTTTGGGTCCGGAAATTTTTTAAAATATAATTTTTCAATAGTTTTTTTTTACCTTTTTAACTCTAATATTAAATTTTAATTTTTTTTCCCCCTCCTGAAAGGTAAAAAATTTTTAAAGACCCCTAGACCAACATTTGTTCCTGTTCCAAATTTGGGAAATTTCCCCTTTCCCCCCTTTTACCAACCCAAAACCCCAAAACCAACAAACCCAAAACCCAAAAAACCCCCACCCCCCAAATTTTCAAAAACACACACCCCAAAAAACACACCCCACACACAACACAAAACCCACCCACAAAAAACACACATACACACAAAAAACAGACAACACACACACACACACACACACACACACACCACACCCCACCACACACACACCACACACACACACACACACACACACACACACACACACACAACGCGCTACGAGCAGAACAAATACTCCTTTATCAGAAAAATATTGCGTGAAGTACACGGGTTTGCATAAAAAAAACTTCAATATAATAATTTGCGCCTCAACACACGTTCCGCCACTCCTCGACGCAGCAAACTACTGAAAATCTTCACTCATTCAATCCTGTACGTGGCATGTACCTCTGTGTTGGGATAAAGTTATGTTAGGATAGAATGGGTCATGCCTTTGGGGGCGGCAGACTCAATAATGATGTAATGAATGACTACTGATGATATAATAGTCAAGACCAGTCCATTGCATGCCCATTAAATCTGGTATTCACACACGCTTTGAATATTACTCCTTACCGAAGAATGACAGATAATTTCAGGTCACAAGGAGGAAGTAGAACGAAGAGACGTACATAAACACAAACATTAACTCAGTGAAACACGCGAAAAATGACCGAAAAAGATAAATAAACAAAAAACGCAATAGTTACACAATTATGTAAGTGACTTACATCAAAAGAAGCTTATTTTTTCAGAAATGCGAAACACATCTATTTTTCTATGTATTATGTGATAGTTAAGTTTATATTTACGATAAAACAGCGAAAAACACACCATAACTCTTGCCTTTCTGTGTTTGAAGCGATACTTCGGTTCCTTAAGAAAAAAACCTAAAATACTTCTGCCATACTTTGTTTTAAGAGAGAAGTCAGCTTCTTTAAGATAAAACACTAGAAAAAAACACTAGAAAACTTCTACATTCCTGTGTTTTAACTAATAGTTCCCCTCTTTACAATATAACACCCTGAAAAAACCCTATACTTCGTCTTCCTTTGTCTTAGGCAATAGTTTATTTCTTCTTACCATTAAACACCCGAAAAAAAACGTCTACCTTTCTGTGTTTAAAGCGCAAATTCGCTTTAATTACTTATTTACAATTCAACCCCAAAAACGCTACAATTCCTTAAGGCTACAAGACTGACGTACGAGAAACATGAAGTATAACCCGTGAATGCCTGGGTATATTGGGGCGGCCAGGCACACATTCCCGCCGTGCCTTCCTGCCTCCTTTGGCTTAACGAGTTTCTTCATGATCGACCCCATCTCTCATCTCATCTCTCTCTCTCTCTCTCTCTCTCTCTCTCTCTCTCTCTCTCTCTCTCTCTCTCTCTCTCTCTCTCTCTCTCTCTCTCTCTCTCATATATTTTCACCCGCCGGAGATAAAAAAGTGATCTTCAGCCCCTCGACCTCGCAATTATGTACGCCTGCCTAACAAAGAACAGAGAATGAGAGAGAGAGAGAGAGAGAGAGAGAGAGAGAGAGAGAGAGAGAGAGAGAGAGAGAGAGAGAGAGAGAGAGAGAGAGAGAGAGAGAGAGAGAGAGAGAGAGAAAGAGAGGCCATCAGAAGAAGGATCAGAGACATTAACATAATGAAAGAAGGCAGAGACTCAACTCTTTGTAGAAGTAATGGCAATCACGGGTTCTCTTTGATCCACACACACACACACACACACACACACACACACACACCACAAACACGCACACGCAACACGCACACGCACACGCACACGCACACGCACACGCACACGCACACATACACACACTCCGTGGGGGGTACTCCGTAGTGTAGGGGAAGCACGCTCGGCTCACAACCGAGAGGTCCCGGGTTCGATCCCCGGGCGGAGCGGAAACAGTTGGGCTGTTTCCTTAAAATCCGAGCCCCTGTCCACCCAGCAGTGAATGGGTACCGGGTGTTAGCCGGGGGTTTATGACCCGCCTCCCGGGGTGGTGGCTTCGGCCAACACTAAAGATGAATGAGAAAAATAAATGTTGATATGGAGACGGGGCCATACGAACGTTGCTCTGGCCCTGTAAAAATACAACTAGATGAATACAACTAGATGAATACACACACTGTGTGTGCGTGTGCGTCTATCTCTCTGTCTCTCTATTTGCCTACATTTGTGTCTATCTGTCTGTCTATTGCTAACTCTTTGTGCCTTTACGTAATCATCATGCTCTCTCAGTGCAATGCATTTACAAAATTGTGTCAGTATTCTACCAATTGGATCACATATAAAATGCTGGATAAAATTTTCTGTCGGAAATTATAAATTTCTCCAGAGATAATTAAGAATATTATTAAAATTAAATAGTAGTAAACATAGGAGCAATATAAAATTATTGGGAAATTAATTTGGTCTCGTATACCTTTGGAGCGAACCAACGACCAGGGGAACACAGCTGACTCGCTCTCTTTTAGACACACACCACCGAGGCGAGAATAACATCGCCCTTTGCTCCTTATGCACATTTAGAGACACCTCATGGTCATGGTGTTCTCGTGTAAATATTGTAAATAGTATTCATGGAGAGCATGGGTTACTAAACCCAAATATCCCTGTCCATGAGTCCGCTTGTTCCATCGAGAAGGTTTCGTCTGCCTGCAATATTGTCTTCAATCTTCAACATCTAAGACATCATTAGCTAAGTACACCCTTTTGCAGAAGGTCTGGCAGTTAACCCACTACAGCTCTCTTAGCTTATTGAGATCTCAATAATAAGGTTTAGCTTGGTGACATTAGTTGGACAGCCACTACCACCAGGTAAATATTTTCAGTGATAGTTAGTTAATTTCTATTTGTCCCTTAATATAATTCTCTTTTTCAGTTGTGAGTTTAATTCAACCACCAGTGTTTTAATTCATATTTAGGAGTGTAACCATTCAAGTCATCCTATCAATTTATTTCCCACAACTGAAAAATTTGGTCCTTCGAACCGGGTAACCCTTGATTACCATCATGGCGGCGGCGGCTAGTTATCCCACCTATCACGTAGCTTATGTTGGCCATTCCATTGTCACTTGTGATTCACTCCGGCCGAGAAGCGAGCCGTTTCCGGGAGTGCACATGGACATATTTAGGAAGGGAGGTGCAAGGGCTGATAATTTTTTTGAATATTCAGTATTCAAACAAGCCCTTGACCCCCTACGTTACGATCTGGCTATCATCCTGATACGGGGTAACGACATCAAGGAGGACACTAGTGTGGATGGTTTATTTGTGGATATGATGGTCATCCATCGGGCTTTTTCAGAAAAGGGGATCACTTATGTCTTGTGCACAATAGAACCAAGAATTTACTCCCATAACCATCCTCACTTTGTTGAGGCCGAGCGCTACAAAAATATTTCAAGGGCCATAAATAGGAAATTGCAGCGTGAGCTCAAAGGCCACATCATTTTGCTGGGCGGAAAAACCTTCCCGATGGATCTGCGGATCATGGACAGGATACACCCAAACTTTGAAGGCAGACAACATATTTGGAACAAAGTGTCCAAAGCCATTAGGCATCATCATAGCATTTGGACACAAACCCAGCAGCCATTACAAGAATTTCAGTTTTAACTCTGGGTACTACTAACTTTAGAGTCAATATTTTTATATTTTTGGCTTAAATTTTAATTCATAACTAACAAGTTACTCATAATTCAACTTCCAAATTAACTATTTAGCAATTTGTATTCCATAAATTTATAATTTTGTCTGTCTCCATATTCATTCATTAGATTGGTGGCATTATGACCACAGTTAAAATTTTAGCAGGCCATAAAGAGCAATGCAAGACGTTACTGGGTCAAATTGATGTGGTGGAAAATTCCACAAATCCACTCTGGTGGATCATGTGGAATTTCACCAACTTAAAGTGTGGAAAGTACAGTTAGAGAAAAAGATAAGTATCATGTCAAATCTATATGATACTCTAGTAAACGAGGTGGAAGGTGATAAAGTGGAAGCATTAATCTGTGATCAGGCTGATTTTGAAGATCGCTTACAAAATACCTTCCTTAAGATCGATGACGTGATAGAAGAAAAGAAGCCTAAGAACTTGAGCCTTAAGAGAATCAAATTACCTATTATTCAACTGCCTCAGTTTGAAGGTGATATAGCGGAGTGGGATTCCTTTTGGGACCAGTTCGAAAGTAATATCCGAGTTAGATCAGAGTTGACTGCAGTGGATAAATTGAATTACCTAAAAGGTCAGATAAAGGGTGATGCTGGCAAGCTCATTTCAGGATTTCCTTCAGAAACCACTAGCTATCAGGGTGCGGTAGATTTACTGAAGAAAACATACGAGAACATAGATAAAAAGTTGGGAGACCTTGCAAGAAAATTGATTAACATCAAAGTACCCTCTCATAATTTTCAATCTCTGTCTGAGTTTAGAGCAGAGTTAGAGAGTAACTTGAAGAGAGCAGAAAATGCAGGTTGTAATTTAGAAGAATCTAGCTGGTTGTTGTCTACTTTCTTAGTAGATAAATTGCCTAACCTAACTGTAGATCAAGTTCAGTTGAAGTCAAAAAAGGATTATCCTTCTGTAGAAGACATTAGAACTAGTCTCTTAGACATTATAAATAATTTACAATCCAAGGATTACAAGAAGGATAAAAGGGAAGGAGAGAAAAAGGATGAAAGACCCTCCTTGCCCTCTAAATATGCGGCTAAATTTTTTGCAATCCAAGAAGGTCAAGGAGCCTGTAGAGATCCAGGCAGAGTTCCACACCAACCAATTAATCCTAACTCACAATTCCCAGGCAGAGTTCCACACCAACCAATTAATCCTAACTCACAATTCCCAGAAAGAGTTCTACATCAACCAATTAATCCTAACTCCCAATTTAAATGTATTCTGTGTGAAGGGCTCCACAAAGCCACTAATTGCAAAAACTATGAGGGCCGTGGTAACCGGCTAAAACGTATTAGAGAGTTAGTAAGATGTGAAAAATGTACTTGCCATCATAAGACAGAGGACTGTAGATCTAAATTACGCAGATGTCCTTCATGCTATAATGGATTCCATCATTCTTTGTTATGTGACGCGGGCCAACCAACTGGGAGAGTGGCACAGTATGTGTGTGCCGTGAGACCTACGGGTGCTCATGACAATTCAACAGCTCTACCCATAGGCTCAATACCCATCATTAGGGGTAAAATTGTCAAGGCTGTAAAAACTCTGTTCGATCAAGGATCACAGAGAACCTTTATTAGTAAAAATTTGTCTGATAGTTTGAATTTAAAATCTTGTGACCAGGTGGACTTTAAAATTTTAGGATTTATAGGAGAAATAGAAACTAAGACCTATGATTTAGTGAATTTTACAATAAGGTCTGGTTCTAAATATATAAGATTGAATGCTATAGTTCTGGAAAGTTTACCTAAAAATATTAGGATGTATGGAATGGAAAAATTTATTAAAGAACATGAAAGACCAAGAAATTAAGCTCCTAGATCCAAACTTAAAGGATACAGTAGATTCCATTGATCTATTAATAGAAGCAGACCAGTACTGTAAAATAATAACTGGTCTAATTCAAGACCATGGCTCCAGCTTTTTGAAAACAAAATCTGGACTGATACCCTTTGGCAAAATTCCTTCTAGATTCATAGAAAGAGCAGATAAAATTTGAGTAGTTATGGTCTTAAATGTCTGTTCCTGCCCCGGAGAGCAGGAAATTGCAAAATTGTGGGAACTAGACACAATAGGAATAAAATAGGAAGATAGGAGCCCTGAAGAGAGGTTTGTGCTAGATAATTATAGCAAAACTGTTGAGTACCATAACAATCAGTACTGGGTTAGGTTGCCCTGGAAAGTTAATTATCAATACTTACCCACCAATTACAATTTAGCTTTGGGTAGACTAAATTCAAATATAAAGAAGCTAAAATCTGCAGGACTCGTAACTCAGTACGAAAAAGTGATCCGAGACCAGTTTGAAAGAGGATTCATTGAAAAAGTACCATATCCAACGGTTACTGACAACACCCACTACTTGCCACATCTAGCCGTAATTAAAGAGAGTAAAACAACACCAGTACGCGTGGTATTTGATTGTAGTGCAAAAATAAATTTTCGGAGTAACAGCTTGAATGACTGTCTATACACTGGACCCAGCCTAACTGAAAAACTAGGGGACATTCTTCTAAGATTTAGAACGAACAAATATGCATATGTAGCAGATATCAGCAAAGCCTTTTTAAGAATAGGATTGCAAGATATTGATAGGGATTACACCAGATTTCTCTGGCCTAGTGATCCACAAGATGAAAATAGCCCCTTGGATACTTACAGATTTAAATCAGTTTTATTTGGAGCTAGTAGTTCGCCCTTTCTACTTCAAATGATTCTTGAACATCATTTAAATAAAGAAAAAGAAAATAAGAGAGAAGTAAATTTGCTCAAGAACTCTCTATATATGGACAATATCCAGGGCACCAATAATGATAGGTATTCCTTACTAAAAATTTATGATGTAGCCAATAAGGTCTTGAACTCGGCTAATATGCCACTTCAAGAATGGGCTACCAATTCACCACTCTTGAATGCTAACTTGTTGTCTGGCGCAAGTGAAAACATTAAGGTGTTGGGTTTGCAGTGGAACTCTCAAATTGACTCACTTGCAATTAAAGATGTAGAATGGGGATCAGTAAATAGCAAGAGGTCCTTGCTAAGTAATGTTAGTAAAATGTATGACCCTTTAGGGCTAATTAATCCTCTAACCATACCCTTGAAATTATTAGTTCAGGAAGTTTGAACTAAAAAACATGATTGGGATGAGGAACTTCCCAGGGAAATAATTAAGTCTTGGGAAACCTTATCCCATGAGTGCCAAGAGCTCTCAAAAATAATTTTTCCCAGGACCATGATGGAGGAAAATTCTAACTATGATTTGCACATATTTACAGATGCATCCCGTAAGGCCTATGGAGTGTCTGTATATGTTACTGATTCTAATTCTGAACCCCAGCTATTGATGTCCAAAGCAAGGGTAGCCCCACTAAAATCAAAAACTTTACCTCACTTGGAGCTAACTGCAATTTATTTAGGAGCAAAATTAAGTAAATATGTAAAAGAAACTTTGCACTCCATAACTTTTAAAAGAACATTCCTTTGGTCAGACAGCGAAGTAGCATTACAATGGGTGATTAATAACAAAAGCAATATAGTCTATGTAAGGAATAGGGTAAGAGAAATAGATCAGTTAAGTACAGGCTGCAAATTTCATCACTTGGCCACTGAGGATAATCCAGCGGACTTGCTAACCAGAGGTTTAAAGAAATCTAAATTCATAGATTCTAGTGTGTGGAGGAATGGCCCTATTTGGTTGAATTGTGAGGAAACCTGGCCTACTCAGAAATTTGAAACTAGCGTCAAAATAGAACTAAATAAGGTGGAAAAAGTTAAGGATGAACCCTTGGTGGATCCTACGAAATTTTCTTCTTGGAGCAAATTAATAAAAGTAACAAAGTTGGTGTTTAAATTCATAGAGAAAATTAAGGGAAACAAGAGCATAAATTTAATGAAGCCCCAAAAGTATTGGATATCTATGACACAGAAAGAGTGCTATGCTGAGGCCTTGAGGCATCTAAGGAACCCCTTGAAACACCCAATGCCAGACATAGTAAAAAGTCTAAATCTCTTTCTGAATGAAGATCTCTTGAGGTGTCAGGGATATCAGGCAAATTTAACTTATCACACTAAATTCCCTCTGCTACTGCCCAAGAGCCACCACATCACTAAACTTATAATTCATATTATACACTTAGATACTAAGCATGGTGGGCTGCAAGAGACACTATGTAAATTAAGAGAAAATTTCTGGATTCCCAAGGCTAGGCAGACCATCAAGCCCGTGCTAAAATCCTGTTACATATGCAAAAGGTTGCAAGGACCAGCATACAAATATCCACCTCCACCCTCTTTACCTCAGGAAAGAATAGATGATTTAAGGTGCTTTGAGGTTACTGGCATTGATTACACAGGTGCTATTTCCATAATTAATTCAGAAACCAAATTAGAACAAAAGGTTTATATAGTATTATTTACCTGTGCAACTTCCCGAGCTATTCACTTAGAGATGGTCACCGATTTATCGGCAGACACCTTTTTGAATGCCTTCAGGAGATTTTCGGCCAGAAGGTCATGCCCTAAATTAATTATTAGCGACAATTCTACAAATTTTAAGTTAGGTTCCATCCTGCTTAGCCAAATTTTAGAAGATGCCAGAGTGCAAGAAGAACTAGAAGTTAAGGTGTGTGAGTGGAAATTCATACCCCCCAGAGCCCCTTGGTTCGGGGGTTTCTATGAGAGGATGATAGGGACGGTCAAAAGCTGTCTAAGGAAAGTTTTGTTTGAGAAAGCCATAAACTTGGATGACCTCCACACAATTTTCGTGGAGATTGAATGTAGAGTTAATAATAGGCTCCTCTCATATGTCACCAATAATTTAGGTGAGCCAGAAACACTGACGCCTTCACATCTATTGCATGGTATTAGACTAAATTCATTGCCAGCAGTATCAATTTCAGAGTCTGATCTAGACCCATCATATCTAGATGCAGAAAAATAAAATTTTAAATATAAGCAATTATCTAGAGTATTAAATAAATGGCATGACCTATGGAAAAAGGAATATTTAACCTCTATGTTAGATAGACACATCCATGTATCTAACAAATCACTGCAAGAGCAAAATGTAAAGGAGGGGGAGGTGGTATTAATTGAAAGTGAGAAATCTCGAGGCAGTTGGCCTTTGGGTAGAATAGAGGAATGTCATAAAGATGCACAGGGGGTCATCAGAACTGTAAAATTAAAGACAAAATTGGGTTCAGTAATTAGAACAGTGAATAAATTATATCCACTGAAAGTAGTTGCAGATTTTCCAGGGTCTAAGGTAGATCTGAGGGCAGTTAATCTAACTCCCGAAGAAAACCAAGACAGGCCTTCTTCTCATTCAGAAGAAGCTGGTTCCCAAAGAAATCCTAGATCCGCTGCCGCTAAATTCAGGCAGAATCTGCAACAAATGATTGTGGAAGGTCAGCTTTAATTTAATTTATTTTTAATTCAATTTTTCCCTTGGCCCCAGGATGTCGGAAATTATAAATTTCTCCAGAGATAATTAAGAATATTATTAAAATTAAATAGTAGTAAACATAGGAGTAATATAAATTTATTGGGAAATTGATTTGGTCTCGTATACCTTTGGAGCGAACCAACG
This sequence comes from Chionoecetes opilio, assembly GCA_016584305.1. NCBI lineage: Eukaryota > Metazoa > Arthropoda > Malacostraca > Decapoda > Majidae > Chionoecetes > Chionoecetes opilio. The sequence continues at coordinate 13,334 of JACEEZ010020456.1, read as the reverse complement.
ACCAGGGGAACACAGCTGACTCGCTCTCTTTTAGACACCACCACCGAGGCGAGAATAACATCGCCTTTTTGCTCCTTATGCACATTTAGAGACACCTCATGGTCATGGTGTTCTCGTGTAAATATTGTAGATAGTATTCATGGAGAGCATGGGTTACTAAACCCAAATATCCCTGTCCATGAGTCCGCTTGTTCCACGAAAAGGGTTCGTCTCCCCTGCAATATTGTCTTCAATCTTCAACATCTAAGACGTCATTAGCTAAGTACACCCTTTTGCAGGAGGTCTGGCAGTTAACCCACTACAGTTCTCCTAGCTTATTGCGATCTCAATAATAAGGTTTAGCTTGGTGACATTAGTTGGACAGCCACTACCACCAGGTAAATATTTTTAGTGGTAGTAAGTTAATTTATAATTGTCCCTTAATTTAATTCTCTTTTTCAGTTGTGAGTTTAATACAAGCACCAGTGTTTTAATTTATATTTAGGAGTGTAACCATTCAAGTCATCCTATCAATTTATTTCCCACATTTTCCTTGCTTGAACTACTACGAATAGAAACCTTAACGACCAATGGTTGGTCTTATTTGCATTGGTGCTGCAACGGTTGGTCACAAGTCATTTGAATATGAGTGTCGTGGCCTTATTAAAGACGTGGCGAACCTCGGGTCGGGAACTGCAGCAGCAACAGCAGCAGCAGATGGTAACAACTGCAGCATCTTCATGATTGTGATCCAGTGATAGGTGACGTGGGCCATTTTGCCATAAATGCGGCTCACAGATGACACTCGAGGGACCGCGGCGGCATGTTCGCGGCCACGGCAGCGCGCCGCCACGGGGACGGGGGAGGGAGGCACCACTGGCTACGCGGCGGGGAGTGCCATGGCAAGAGGGAGCGTGGGGGGGGCACGCATGGCTCGCTGCCACGGAGGTTGGTGTGTTATCCCACCTGGAGGCCCAGCGCGGCGACAGCTGGCTCCACCGTGGAGGAGCAGCTCAGCAGCGGCAAACAGCAGTTAGCAGCAGCAGCCAGCGGCCCGCAGCAGCAAACAGCAGCAGCAGCAGCAGCAGCGCAGCAGCAGCAGCAGCAGCAGCAGCAGCAGCACAGCGGCAGCAGCAGCAGCAGCAGCAGCAGCGGCAGCAGCGGGAGCAGCAGCAGAGCTCCTCCCTCCAGGTTCCACTATTGGCTGCCCCCCGCCAAGACATCCACCAATCGCGGCCCAGGTAGGATCTAGCCTTGGACCCCTCAGTTCCAAGCAGTTTGGATTTTAAATGTGAACGGCTTTTAAAGGCTTTTTTGATGCATTTTTCCCAACATACCCCTTCAACAAATTGTAGTGAAGATCCCCGGATGAAGACATGCCTTCCTTAAAAGAAAAAAAAACCCTTAAACAGCGGCCTACCCGTCTGACGGTACAGAGGTTTGGGTATAGATTCCTTCCCCTATGTTTTTACCGGGTTTGAAGTTTAGGATTTTCCCAAAAAAAAGGTATTGACCTTTGCTGGCGACCCTTTCGGCGATGACAGCGGATATCCCTGCACTTTTCCAGGCCCAACAGCTCCCCTACACCGGGCATGGGGGCGTCTGCGTCAGTGGGAACGCCGGGAGGCTTAGGGGGGTTTGGGCCCCCCTACACCTCCCCGGGTCCTGAAAGTGTACGTGGCCTGTCGGCCCCAAGGGGTGGCTGGGGGGCCTACGTGCCTGTGCACAGGTCTTTCCTGACGGCGCTTCAGGAACAGCGGCACATCGAGTGCTTGAAGACGACACTGCAGCAGATCACCGAGGCTCACTGGGCCCACAGCTGCGCCTGGCTGCTGGCGTGTGCCGTCGCGGCTCTCCTTATTTTAATATTCAGGATTGTGTCGCTATTGATGCGATCTCGACCACGTTACGGGCGAGAACTCGTCGTGTTTGAGCCGCGACGCCAGGCGACGGAGCGGCTGGAGGCTCGATCCCGCCCTGGGGCGGCATTTTGGAACACTACTAAGACCATCTTAGGGGACTAAGACCATCTTAGCGCTAGGTGAACATTTTCGGAAGCAAATTTTCGCTCCGCTAAGACAGTGCAGCGAGTGTAAACTAAGGCAGGGTTGGGGTCGTCTTAGCCCGCAATTTTCTCCGTCACCATAACAACAATGGTTATATTATTGGTTATATATTATATATTTTAGACTGTATATAGTATATTAGGCTGTATAATACACTATGTATATATATATAGGTGTGGGCTATATATACTGTATACTATATATATAGGGGTGGGCTGGGCGGAATAGATATGATTTGCGACAGAAACGGTTAGCAGATTAATTCTAAACATATCAAAACACACCAGAAAAAAAGTGTCGTTATTCACGATAATATCACATACTGGCTATGATATGTGTGTGGAGGAGAAAAGGGGGAAGGAAGAGGAGGGAGAAGAAATAATAGAAGAAAAAAAAAGGAGACAAAGACAGAGAGAGAGAGAGAGGGGAGAGAGAGAGAGAGGAGAAGAGAGAGAGAGAGAGAGAGAGAGAGGAGGAGAGAGGAGGGGAAGAGAGAGAGAGAGAGAGAGAGAGAGGGGAGAGAGAGAGAGAGACTCCCTCGGCGTGTACACTGCACTGTGACTAGCAGAAATACATATCTGGCAACTCAAGGAGAAGGAAGAGGAGGGAGAAGAAATAATAGAAGAAAAAAAGGAGAGCGAGAGAGAGAGAGAGAGAGAGAGAGAGAGAGAGAGAGAGAGAGAGAGAGAGAGAGAGAGAGAGAGAGAGAGAGAGAGAGAGAGAGAGAGAGAGAGAGAGAGAGAGAGAGAGAGAGGGAAGGGAAGAGAGAGAGAGAGAGAGAGAGAGGGGAGAGAGGAAAGAGGAGAGAGGAGAGGAGAGAGAGAGAAGGGGGGGAAAGAGAGAGAGGAGAGAGAGAGAGAGAGAGGGAGAGAGAGAGAGAAGAGAGAGAGAGGGAAAAGAGAGAGAGAGAGAAGGGAAAGAGAGAGAGAGAAGGAAAGAGAGAGAGAGAGAGAGAAAGGGAGAGAGAGAGAGAAGAGAAGAGGGAGAAGAGAGAGAGAGAGAGAGAAAGAGGAGAGAGAGAGAGGAGAGAGAGAGAGAGATGAGAGAGAGAGAGAGAGAGAGAGAGGAGAGAGAGAGAGAGAGAGAGAGAGGAGAGAGAGGAGGAGAGAGAGAGAGAGAGACCTCGGCGTGGTATACGTATTTCCCGCCAAAATACAGACTTGTGTCGCGCGCGCTGATTGGTTAGGTGGCACTAAGAAGGGTTGGCCTTCTGTCCCCTTACACGAGGCTGAGATGACGCCCGAAAATGCTTTCTTAGTAATCTTCTTGGCCCGGTATAACTAAGTCGGTCTTAGGACGCTAAGAGGGTGTAGTTTAGAGCCCCTTCCAAAATGCCGCCCCTGAGCTGCAGCTGCTGATCGGGAAGCAAAGGCAAACAGATCAATGGATGCGCCCAGAGTCTCTTCAGTGCATATTGCAACGAAGCCATCGCCTTGGCTTTTTCCTGTCTGCATCGCGAACCACTAACCAGCGCTTGAGGCCTCTTGCCCCGCCATGCTGCCAGGCCATCGCTCATTCCAGCTCGCGATCGTTGGTGGCACACTCCCGAGCCTACCACGAAGACCTCACCACCCACTCCTATCCACACCCTGAGGCTTGCCCTAGTTTAGCTTGCTCACACATAGAGGCTAGCTCTCATCAGTTGCCTTCCCTACGCTTGCCTCGGCCCCTGATGCCCCTGCGTGTGTCCCCTCTTACTGTCACCCCCTATCCCCAGCCCCTGATGTCCCTACGTGTGATCCCTCCTACTGTCACCCCCTATCCCCAGCCCCTGATGTCCTTACATGTGTCCCCTCCTACTGTCACCCTCTATCCCCCGCCCCTGATGTCCCTACGTGTGTCCCCTCCTACTGTCACCCTCTATCCCCCGCTCCTGATGTCCCTACGTGTGTCCCCTCCTACTGTCACCCTCTATCCCCCGCTCCTGATGTCCCTACGTGTGTCCCCTCCTACTGTCACCCTCTATCCCCCGCTCTGATGTCCCTACGTGTGTCCCCTCCTACTGTCACCCTCTATCCCCCGCTCCTGATGTCCCTACGTGTGTCCCCTCCTACTGTCACGCTCTATTCCTAGCCCCTGATGTCCCTACGTGTGTCCCCTCCTACTGTCACGCTCTATCTCCCGCCCCTGATAACCCTGTCTATCTCTCCTCCTAAGTCCAAGATATTCACTGCCAGGCCTAAAATCCCGCCCCTGATGTCCCTGTATATCTCTCCTCCTAAGTCCAAGATATCCACTGCCAGTCCTAAAATCCCGCCCCTGATGTCCCTGTGTATCTCTCCTCCTAAGTCCAAGATATTCACTGCCAGGCCTAAAATCCCGCCCCTAATGTCCCTGTGTATCTCTCCTCCTAGGTCCAATATTTCCACTGCCAGGCCTAAAATCCCGCCACTGATGTCCCTGTGTATCTCTCCTCCTAAGTCCAAAAGGCTACTGCCAGGCCTAAAATCTCGCCACTGATATCCGGGTTCGTTTCTACTCCAAAACCAATGATCTCCAAAACCGGACACAAATTCATATCACTGATGTCTGGGTTCATTTCGCCTCCAAAATCAACGATCTGCAAACCCAAACAAAAATGCATATCATTGATGTCAGGGTTCTTTTCTCCTCCAAAACCAACGATCTCCAAACCCGGACAAAAATTCATAGCACTGATGTCCGTGTTCGTGTCTCCTCCCAAACCAAAGGTGTCCAAACCCGGACAAAAATTTATTTCAGTGATATCCATTTCTCCTCCAACATCAGAGATGTCTAAACCCAGACAAAATTCTTATCACTTATGTCCGTTTCTCCTCCAAAACCAAAGATGTCCAAACCCGGACAAAAAATCCTGCTGTCACTGATTTCCGTTCGCGTTTCTCCGTCAAAACCAAAGATGTCCAATCTCGGGAAAAATATCCCACCACTGATCATGTCTCAATATAGCGTGTATAGCGTGGACCGTTGCTATACCGGCATACTAGCAGGAACAGAAGGTTGTGGTGTGGGTAGCAGGTAGTGGCAAGGTGTGAGCGCGTGGCTGGGTAGGTCGTGGTTGGTTGGGGGGCAACGAGGAGGCAAAGCACATGGGTCACAGCCTGATATGTCTTATTGGAGTGCGTCCCTTATTATGAGTGTGTGCGGTATGAATAATACTCAGCTGAAGTTGTGGACAGGAGACAGGTGTATTCAAAGTGTTGTAAATGTACAGGGGACAAGGATGCTGATACTGACGCCACGCAGACAGCCTGAGAATGAACCTGCTTACTGTGGTGGTGGCGTGGTGACTGGGGCGAGGTCAAGCTGGTAAACCGTCACCCTATCTATCTGCTCGCGGCGTAAGGAAGGAGAGTTGCCAAATACACTCTAGCTAAGGCACAGTACAGTACATATATGCCTTTCTGCTCTGGGAAAACATATGTCCCAATCCCGTTCCAAACCGACGCCCCTGATGTACCTGCGTGTTTCTCCTGAATAGCGGATGTCCATTCCGCGCGAAAGTGCCGCCCCTGATGTCCCTGGGCGTGTTTCCTCCCAAGGTCACTCTCCGTTCCTAGCCTGAACCCGTGAGTCCCTGCGCTCTTCTTCTAAACCCAGGGCACCACGCTTCGTCCCTATCCGCACCCCTGATGTATCCACGTGTTTCCCATCCAACACACTCGAGGTCAAATACCATTCATAAAACGAAACGTAACCGGATGAAAAAAAAAAAAGGAAAATTAAAAAAAGGACAAAATAGTAAACCCCGGTCCAAGCCCAAGGCTCGCCTTGAGCCTCGCGCCAGCCTGAGCCTCTGAGACGGTGACCAGCCTCACCACCACCGCCGTCTTGGTGTTCATGAAACGTGTCGCTGTACCAGCGGGTTCTCCTCTTCGTCAGACGTCGTTCACGGCCTCAAAAAACTCTCATAAGGCAGAAGAGCACAGAGGCGCCAGGAGGTAGGTGTCCCGATATGAGCCCCGCGTCCGCGTACCCATGCAGCACCTCGTCAATCCCTCCCTTAACATCGCACCGCAGGTGTCACTGTGGCCGCTCACCCCTCATGCAGGTGGATAGTGTCACGAGACCCTCAGTTCGAGGTCTGGCGAGCGGCCTTAAGGCTACAAAGTCACGAGGAAAAGATGAGGCACGGCAGGTGACGAGGCCAGGATGCGTGTTGCGGCGGCCTTCAGTGGTGCACCAGCAGCACCAGGGCGTTGGTACTGGTGCGTCACAACGATGGTCAGTACACGAGAACACTGGTGCCCGCCACGCCCACGCCCACTGAACACCAGCCAAGGCATCGTGACGCCCACAGCCACGCGTGGCGCCCCAACACACGCCTGCACGCCAGTCTTCCCGCCACCTTCGGTGTTGCTGCAGCAGCATCACGCCCAACACACGTCCCTCTGCCTGCCATCCTTGACACCCAGCATACAGCTACAGCAGCACAGGGTTGGCGGGCGTGAGCACCGTTACTCTCGCCAGGGTCGCTGCCATGGCGTACACCAACACAGCCGCCCAGAACAATGTCTGACTCTATAGTGTCTGATCCGCTATTACTGGGCTGCGGCTTTTCCTCAATTACTCTGGAACCAATGGTGATAATAAAGTGTTTGTTAACCAACTTTGAGGGTATGTTTTCGTGATTGGGGAGGCGGTAGCGGAGTGGTTAGCGTCTCCGACTGGCGTTCTCGGTGACCCGAGTTCGATCCCCGAAGAAACCCAAAACTTTTCTGCACCGTCGAGTGGTCTAAGAACACCCACATTCCCTGCCCATCAACTCTACCTTCGATTGCAAGTGCATCGGAGGACACAGGGCATGAGCCTCTAATCCAGAGGTTCTCAAACTTCACTGGACGGCGGCGCACTAGATTATATCTTGGACTTCGGCGGCGCAGAAGCTATCTTATATATATATATATATATAATATATATATATATATAATATATATATATATATATGTATATATATATATATATATATATATATATATATATATAATATATATACAGGAATGGACATAAGGAAATAATGTGTAAATAAACTACTATGTTACAACAATAACATACCTGATCAGTGGGACACGTGTGCCTGCCTGGAGTTGCATATCCGCTCTATGTTAGGAGGGACAGTTGACAGACACACTCTCATTTCCTTTTCAACAGCCAGCAATTTACTCCTTTTCCTAGTTTTTATATTTGTGAGGGCTGAGAATCCCCAGCTCACACAGATATGATGTTGAAAATTGCATGAGTATTTTCTGGGCCCTTTTGGATATATGTGGGTGTTCGTTTTCCGTTTGAATTCAGAAGCTTTCTAATGTCATATCCAGATATTGCAGTTTTAGTGTGCGGTCATTACGGATGTTGATTAGTTCCTCTTCTTCAAGGATGCTAAGTTGTGGCTTGCTCAAGGGATATTGAACGAATGGATTTCTCAGCCAGTCATAACTTTCAACAGATATATTTGGGAAATATTTTTCTATGTTCCTTCCTAGGCTTTCAAGGTGCTGCTTAATGAGTGGAACAATGTCTGTATATTTAGCTTCAGCAGTCTTTTGAAACATGTCAATCTTGCCTTCACTCATCCTTTCATTCCAGAGCCTAATTTTTCTACCAAGGCTTTTCATTTTGTCAGAAGATGTTACCATATTTTCATTTCTTCCTTGCATACTTGCATTAACCTTGTTCAGATGTTCAAATATGTCTCCCACGTAGCATAATTTTGAACTCCAAATTTCATCAGCAAGTAATTCGCAGAATTCGGGTTTTCTCCTCAAGGGTAAAGAAAAGGAGCATTCCTTTCTCAGTTCAATGCACCCGGGAAAAACATTTTGCCTCTTGATAACCACCGGACTTCGTGTGGAGGGGAAGGGACCTTCGTGAGGAGATCCCATTTCTTCAAAAAAGCATGGAAAAGTCTTGATTGCTTTAGTCTGCTTTTAAGAAAGTTTACCATTTTCACAACATCAATCAAAACAAACTTTAATTCTTGTCCGAGTGTTTTAACAACAAGAGCTTCACGGTGCAAGAAACAATGGGTAGTAATCAAATTTGGGTTCTTCTTTTTGACTAAGGACACCAACCTTTTACCGATCCCACCATGGATGGACACTCAGGGAAAACCCATCTATGCAAATTCCTACACATATTTTCATGACAGTCCTTTTCTTTCAAGTATTCGGTCACTGTAGAAAATATCTCCTGTCCTGTGGTTTGCACCAGTTCTTTGCACCATAAGAAATGTTCAGTTATTTTGTTATCAGCAACAAAAACGGATGAACTCTAGTAACTGGGGGTTTCCCCCAAATTTGTCTGTTGATTCATCCGCTTGCAAAGCATACTTTTTACCTTTCACGAGTTCACACACACTTTTTTCAATATCAGACGACATGTCCTTGATTCGTCTACCAACCCATGTCGTCTGAGAGGGGAATTTTTTTCACTTCCTTCTCAGCCTCATCCCCAAACAATGTTTTCACCACAGCACAACAAGCTGGAAGGAAGCATGACTCTGCAATTGAATGGAGTTTCATTTGTTTGCTGTATGCTCTGCCACTAAATAGCTGCTTTCTGTGCCTTTTCTGCCACCTTCACCTTTTCTCAAACTCAAGCCTTTGTTGTTTGTTATCTTTCAAGTTTTTTTAAGTAATCTATAGGCTTCTGAGAGAGGGACTATGTTTTGTTGTTAAATGTCCTCTTCATTTTCATTTGATAGCTCAATGCCGCAAACAACCACATTTTGGCCTTTGGACCATTTTCATCATCACAGCAAGTGAACCCAAGTCAAGGTAACTGTCGTTATACAGGTGAAATAACTTACTGCGGTACTTTTGCTGGCACGTGTCGTCGTTTGACACGTCAGACCGGGGATGACAAAACTCACTTTCATCTGTCACTTCTCTTTGCCCGCTCGGACCTGCACGATACGGCCCATTTTAAACTGTCACTTCACTTTGCCAGCACGGACCTGTACGACTATGCTAATTTTCAACTGTCACTTCACTTGCTTCACTTTCCACCTAGGTCTGGAAAGAGAGGACTCACTTTCAACAGTTATTAATGTTACTTCGCCTCGGTGCCTTCGAACATTTACGTTTTGATTCATGAGCAAAATGCGACTTCACCGATTGCCTTCAGTACACTTTTGCTTTTAATGAGGTACTTATCCATTTTTTAAGCTGGACCCCATTAACACCCACAACAGCGATACTTACTGAGGCTCACGGCTACACTGACACGGTAGGTGCCTACCCAACGCTCTGCCTACGTGGGGTTGCCAAAATTATACATGTTATTTTTCGATCGGGGTTCACGTAAATCACGTCAACAGTCAAAACTTGCATAAAGCCTACTGATATACGTATGCATCAGTTATCCTTTTTCTTTTTATATGTCGCTAAAAACAATTCACATGAACGCGTGATAAAACTAGTAAGTAGGTAACTCAGTAACACCAGCAGGCTGCAGCTCAGACTGGTACAGTACGTGACAGTACTCGTTCAACACGTATTGGGGGTGGAAGCGAGAAGATTTTTTTAAGTATGAATAACTTATTTATTTATTCTCTATTTCTTACTTTATCCATCTACCCAAAGTACTTATCATATTATTAAAAAGACCTTGCATCTACCTGCCTATTTACATATTAACTCATTCATTTACGATTTTCTATCTTCAATATAAAAAACAAAAACTGCGACCTCAAAGCGCAAAACACCCATATCTATGAAAATTTACGCGGCGCACCTAGGGGACTCCCACGGCGCACAAGTGCGCCGCGGCGCACAGTTTGAGAATCACTGCGAGTCTAATCACAGCGCGTCACATAAGAATCCTGCCCCGCCCACCACGGGCGAGGGCCAACCATCACAGCAGCCCTCAAGTGAACCTCCAGAGTCTGCCATCCGAGCCCTGGGTCAGCACTGCCTACAGGCGCTATAGGCACAACATGTATAAAAAAAAAAAAATTATCAAGGAATGCATTTCTACAAGAAATTTTTCTGGATATTCTACTAAATCAGTGGCTTTTATTCTTATATGACTTATCTTATAAACTGTATAAATCTTATATTATATGACCTAAAACCAACATCCACTTCATAAACCACAAATGTCTCCAAGAACGTAGAGTTATGAGGAATGTACAATACACCCTTTGCAGGGGAATGATTTAATGAACAAGGAAAGCAAATGTAACAGAAGCAAAAATATGGGGGTATTTAACAACCTTGGTGGAGGTCTGAAACTGCTCTTTCTTTAGTGCAATCAATACAAATATATCGCCTGGGTTATATTTCATATTCTTCTCCTTTACGGCCGCCGTTCTTGATCTAAAAATGTGTTGCCTGTAATATAGTTGTGGGAGCAGCTTGGAGCTCCTACTGTGTTTATATTTTATGAAGGGGAGTCGAAGAAACATGATTTATGAGGCCAATATTATATTATGTACACATTGATACCTACGCGATGCATATCTTGGGTTGTATGCAATATTTTGTTATCTCTCTCTCTCTCTCTCGCTCTCGCTCTTGCTCTCGCTCTCGCTCTCTCTCTCTCTCTCTCTCTCCCCTTCTCTCCTCTCTTCCCCTCTCTCTCTCTCTCTCTCTCTCTCTCTCTCTCTCTCTCTCTCTCTCTCTCTCTCTCTCTCTCTCTCTTTTTTTTTTTATTTAAACATACATATGCATGAAGCCCAAAACTGCACTTTCGTGTGCTACCTATCTTAAGGGCAAGTAAATATAGCTATATACACATAAATACAAAGACCTAAAAAACTTACATTATATACATATAAGCATCACTAAAGTGTTTGTTGAGGCACTATTGCCGTCACTAGTGTCACAGTATCACTAGCGTCAGCGGGGGGGGGCCTCGACAGTCCCACCGATTGGCTGCCAACTTTACATTTTGTGTGTTCATCTCCTGGATGTGGGGGGACAGCGGCCGTGAAAATGTTCCAATCCTGGAGACGCGGCCCACAAAGGTGCTTTGGGTGCTGGCTGGCACGGGAACGCGGCACCTCCACTGCATCACCACTGGTAAGCACCGTTCTCGTGCTTCGCGTGGCGATTCTCGGAGGCTGTCGTAACCCAGCCAGGTGTGGCACTCTGCACCTGTGCCTTGTGGAATACCACAAGCGCCGCGACGTCCCCCGCGGTGTTCCAGTGAGTCGAGAGGACTCACCGGCTCGAACTGGGCTGGTGAGTCGGGGGGGTCTGCAGCATCCACCAGTCGCAGGGCTCGACGCTGGATGCTGCCCCCGCCTCCTAGTGTGCAAGGCTGGGACATGACATCCAGGAGAGGGCGGCTACTCTAAGTAAGGCCGTATCTGGGCCTTGTAGAGCAAGAGCTTTCTTCCCTGTCGAGGAGGCTGGCTACCCTTCGCAGGGCAGAGGGCCCTGTGAAAGGCCATTTTAGCAATGTGTTTGATGTGGCCGTCAAACCTTTGCTCTTGGTCCACCTTACTCCCAGAACCTTGACGGCTTCCTGGAGTGGGAGAGGAACGCCACCCCAAAACCCCAGCCTCCCTTCCACTGCTGGCCCGGCAGCGGGGGGACCGAGAAATCACCATTGCCTGTGTCTTCTCCGGAGCAAAGGTCACCTGCCAACATGTACCCCAATCCTGTATAACCCCTCAGCTGCTGATTGATCTCATCAGCAGCAAGCCCACAGTCATGTCGCGGGTAGGAGCAGGAGGACAGTACAGTCATCAGCGTAAGCCGAGACTGCTGGCAGCTGCCGGAGAAGATCGTCAACGTAGATGTTCCACAGGATGGCCCCAGCACCCGAGCCCTGTGGGACTGATGCTTCCACTGGCAGGGACTCAGAGCCTGCCTTGTTAACGATGACCTGGAGGGTTCTTCCCTGCAGGTAGTTCCCAGGAGCAGAAAGGGGGTCACCCTGGATGCCTTTTGCTCGGAGGTTTTTCGAGAAGGCCTCCGTGCCACACCCTGTCAAAGGCACCCCTTTGTCAAGGGCCACCACGACAGTGTCCTGGCCGTCATCAGGGGGTCCTGCCAGTTTCGGGTTAGGAGCATCAGAGGGCAGAGGTGACCGTCCAAGGGCTGAACCCAAAAAAGTGGTAGGGGAGGGGTAGTGTCGTGAGGGGACGACAGATTACCCCTTTCCCAAAACTCTCGAAAACTTTTTCCCCCCACAGACAGCAAAAGGGGATGGGGGCCCGTAGTTTTTTGGCCTCTCTCTTTTCTCTCTTTCTCTCTTCTCTCTTCCTCCTCTCTCTTCTTCTTTTCCCCTCTCTCTTCTCTCCCCTCCTTCTCCTCTCTCTCTCTCTTCTCCCTCTCTCTCTCCGCTCCTCGCTACTCGCTCGCCGCTCGCTCTCTCCTCTTTCTCTCTCTCTCTTCTCCTCTCTCCTCTCTCTCTTCCTCTCCCTCTCTCTCTCTCCTCTCTCTCTTCTCTCTCTCTCTCTTCTCTCTCTCCTCTCTCTTCTCTCCTCTCTCTCTCTCTCTCTCTTCTCTCTCCTTCTCCCTTTTTCTCTCTCTCTCTCTCTCTCTAGAAAAATTTTTAAAAATTCAAGAGTAGATATTTGGATGATAAAAAATAAATCCATATTAATGATATAAAAAATTTAAAAAAAAAAATTTTTTCAAAATTAGGAGTTTTTCTTGGAGATAAAGAAGGAAGGAAGTCGGAACAGTGGCTTTTTATAGATCTTTAAAAAAAAGGGGGGGAATCCGGATTTTTTTAAGGGGGGGGGGGGGGAAAAACGAAGCGGCCTTAAGTGGGGGAGTTGAGGAGAGGGGGAGGACATTTTTTTTAAATCAAGCATTTTTTAGGACATTTTAAGGGCCCCCAGAAGAGAATATTGCAATAAATAAATTCAATGGCAAAAAAGGATTTTGTCCTTTGGGACAAAAAAAGGGGGGTCCATGACCCGAGTGCCCCCCCCCCTTCCCCCCTATATACGCCCCCTGCTTGAAAGGAAAAAGAGGCGGGCGAACACACACAATACACCCCCACAAACTCTCCCCCACCCCCCCTTTTTTCAATTTTCGTTAATTTCGCGTTTTAAAATTTTCTTGGTGAATAATCCCGGATTACAATAATAGCAAAAAATTTCAAGTGTTTCGGAAGACCTCCGCGGAACCCCCAAGCCCAGTTTAGAAACCCGTCTTATAGGGGAAATGACAGCTAGCGGACTTTCTTGTATCCTTTTTTTTTTTTCCCTTTCCCTTTCCTTTTGATATAAAGAGAGGAAAAAAACAAAACAACATCAAAAAATGGGGGGAAATTTGGTGGGGTAAGAATAGTTATCTTGTCGCACAAAAAACGGGCTTAACAACCCCCCCCTCGTGACGCCGCGGGGAG
>JACEEZ010020455.1:397500-405000 GCA_016584305.1 Chionoecetes opilio | reverse complement strand
ATTCGTGAGATGATTCGTGCTTAGCTTAACCCCTTGAGGCCCAGAACGTAATTTCCATTGTAATTTGGCTACCATTAGACGATTTTTAGTGAATATAAGCAATATTTTAGAGATATGACCTGTTTAGTATCCTTGTCCACTAGCTAATTTGGTATATTAAGTTAGTTTTCGTAAATTTTGGGCTAACAACAGACAATTTTATATAGCAATGGACAGATCTGGGCGTGAAGGGGCTAAGGAGAGGAAAAAGTGAATGTTAAAGAAAAGGAAGAAGAACTGGACGACGGATTAGCGGGTGTTTACACTGAATATAAATGTCCCAGAATTTCACCTTAAAAGACTCTTCATATATGGTTCTTAATTATTCATGGCCATGCGTTCTGCCATTACCATTTCCCCATGTTTATATGGTAACGAGGCTCTCTGCGTGGATGTAAAAGTCAACACTGGATCTCTCGTCTCATCACCCTGACGCTGACGCTGGACACTGTTAGCGTCCAGCGAGGGAGCCGCGACACCTCAAGGGGTACTGAGACCAATATCTCTCTCTCTCTCTCTCTCTCTCTCTCTCTCTCTCTCTCTCTCTCTCTCTCTCTCTCTCTCTCTCTCTCTCTCTCTCTCTCTCTCTCTTCTATTCATGGTTTGGGGAAGACTGAAGCTTGTGGTCGTGTCATTGCATGCAGGAATCAAAGACATAGAGGGGAGGAAGCAGCCAAGGGTTGAAACATACCTAGTCAGTATGGAGATTTTGAAGGTTAACCCCTTCGACCCCAGATCTTTCCTTTGCTATAAAAAAAAATCGTATATTATCGAGCCATAAAATTACAAAAAATAACTGAATATACCAAACTATTTAGTGGACAAGGATATTAAACAGGTCATATCTATAAAATGTTGCTTATATTCACCATAAAAATTGTCTAATGGTACCCAAATTACAATGGAAATTACGTTATGGGCCTCAAGGGGTTAAACACACGCATGTCTGAACAGTGTTATGATGCCAAGGAATGTTCTCATGCCTTGCGGAGGAATGACACATTGCACCGTTCTCATAATTACAAGTCAGAAACTTATGGAAGGCAGGAAGGCAGGCCCTAGGGTATTGCTTTTTTGTATAATTTGACGTTAGTTGTAATTTTGTAACAGCCAGACTGGATGGCTTAAAAAAGTACTTTTTAATAGTTTTATCTCGGTCACAGTTATCGACGTGAGATGGACGGCTGCCAATCTCCTCCCTCAACTTGTCCTGGATTCACAGCTCTAAAGGTCAAAAATATGGAGGTGAATATCGAGGTTACGCGTGCCATGATGTATAACCTTCCCCGTCATCTTAGTGTTAACCCCTTGAAGCCCAGATCTTTCCTTTGGTATAAAAAATTGTCTGTTGTCGAGCCATAAAATTACAAAAAGTAACTTACTATACCAAATTAGCTGGTGGATAAGGATACTAAACAGGTCATATCTGTAAAATATCGCTTATAGTCTCTAAAAATCGTCTAATGGTACCCAAATTACAATGGAAATTACGCTCTGGGTCTCAAGGGGTTAAGGACGTCTCACCACAAAGACTACACAAGCCTCAGCACCTTAAGTACACTGCTCCGGGAAGCAGCTGCATGGATGTACCGGTGGGCTGCGAGTAACACGTGCCCCTTTGTCTCTCCACATCAGTACGAGTTCTAAGAGTCCATATCGCAGGGTCGAAGTCCAGCGTTTTATTGTGTTTTATTGAATAAAAATCTTGTTTTTATTATATTTGCTGTGAGTGGGAACGAAAAAAATCCCCTAATCTCATATTTTGCAGCTGTATTTTCACCTATATAATAATATGGCCTGTACCTTGTGGTGAGAGTGTAGACCTGAACCAGCAACGAAATTTGTTCCACATAGGTCTGCAGAGATTCACGCTGCCCACCACCTGCCTCTCGCTTGACATACAGCCACACAATGGAAGCATCAGGTTGCAGTTGTGTAGGGTCATCTTGAACGACCGAGCGACGTACTGAGTGCTTGTGGCAGTGTAGCAGGACGCAAACCAGTGTTGTGCGAGTATTATCTGTACGACCACCATTATTAACCCCTGGAGACACAGAACGTAATTTCCATTATAATTTGGGTACCATTAGACGATTTTTTAGTGCATATAAGCATTATTAATAGATACGTATGACCTGTTTAGTATCCTTGTCCACTAGCTAATTTGGCTTATTTAGTCACTTTTCGTAATTTTATGGCAAAGAACAGACGATTTTATATAGCAAAGGAAAGATCTGGGCGTGAAGGGGTTAACGCTGCGTATCATTAACATCTTCATCATCATCATCATCATTCCCCTCACACCTAATTTTTTTTTCAATTCACCAAACGCAACAGAAATGCCTTTTTGTCCAACACTTTCTCCTCTAATAACATTCAATTAACGTTAAGGAAAAATTATGAAAAATGTACACACTGCGACATAGTTCTCCCCCGGACGAGTTCCTCATTAGCAGAACAAACAGCTCGCTCCGTTAGGCCGGGAGGTCGGCTGCCTAATTGGTGCGACGGGCGGTTCTTCCCTTGGCAAATAAAACGGCCGTAATCAACGCTTGAGGAGGCAAAGGATAACTTAATGAGCGGACCGAATGTCACTCATCTCAAGGGGGGGGGGGGGGAAGTGAGAGAGAGAGAGAGAAGAGAGAGAGAGAGAGAGAGAGAGAGAGAGAGAGAGAGAGAGAGAGAGAGAGAGAGAGAGAGAGATGTAAAGCCCTTCCTGAAGGCTTTTAGTCCTACCCCGTGCTCAATTAAATAAAAATCAAAGGGAAGCTGTCAGGCGCATGAAGTGTAAGATTCCACGTCATATAGGTATTGCTAGTAAAGACTTGTGTGTGACGGAAGGATGCAAACATGGGTACTTGTGTGTGACGGGAGGAGGCAAACATGGGTACTTGTGTGTGACGGGAGGAGGCAAACATGGGTACTTGTGTGTGACGGGAGGAGGCAAACATGGGTACTTTGTGTGTGACGGGAGGAGGCAAACATGGGTATTTGTGTGTGACGGGAGGAGGCAAACATGGGTATTTGTGTGTGACGGGAGGAGGCAAAACATGGGTACTTGTGTGTGACGGGAGGAGGCAAACATGGGTACTTGTGTGTGACGGGAGGAGGCAAACATGGGTACTTGTGTGTGACGGGAGGAGGCAAACATGGGTACTTGTGTGTGACGGGAGGAGGCAAACATGGGTACTTGTGTGTGACGGGAGGAGGCAAACATGGGTACTTGTGTGTGACGGGAGGAGGCAAACATGGGTACTTGTGTGTGACGGGAGGAGGCAAACATGGGTACTTGTGTGTGACGGGAGGAGGCAAACATGGGTACTTGTGTGTGACGGGAGGAGGCAAACATGGGTACTTGTGTGTGTGACGGGAGGAGGCAAACATGGGTACTTGTGTGTGACGGGAGGAGGCAAACATGGGTACTTGTGTGTGACGGGAGGAGGCAAACATGGGTACTTGTGTGTGACGGGAGGAGGCAAACATGGGTACTTGTGTGTGACGGGAGGAGGCAAACATGGGTACTTGTGTGTGACGGGAGGAGGCAAACATGGTTACTTGTGTTGTGACGGGAGGAGGCAAACATGGGTATTTGTGTGTGACGGGAGGAGGCAAACATGGGTACTTGTGTGTGACGGGAGGAGGCAAACAAGGGTACTTGTGTGTGACGGGAGGAGCAAACATGGGTACTTGTGTGTGACGGGAGGAGGCAAACATGGGTACTTGTGTGTGACGGGAGGAGGCAAACATGGGTACTTGTGTGTGACGGGAGGAGGCAAACATGGGTACTTGTGTGTGACGGGAGGAGGCAAACATGGGTACTTGTGTGTGACGGGAGGAGGCAAACATGGGTACTTGTGTGTGACGGAGGAGGCAAACATGGGTACTTGTGTGTGACGGGGAGGAGGCAAACATGGGTACTTGTGTGTGACGGGAGGAGGCAAACATGGGTATTTGTGTGTGACGGGAGGAGGCAAACATGGTACTTGTGTGTGACGGGAGAGGCAAACATGGTACTTGTGTGTGACGGGAGGAGGCAAACATGGGTACTTGTGTGTGACGGGAGGAGGCAACATGGGTACTTGTGTGTGACGGGAGGAGGCAAACATGGGTATTTGTGTGTGACGGGAGGAGGCAAACATGGGTACTTGTGTGTGACGGGAGGAGGCAAACATGGGTATTTGTGTGTGAGGGAGGAGGCAAACATGGGTACTTGTGTGTGACGGGAGGAGGCAAACATGGGTACTTGTGTGTGATGGGAGGAGGCAAACATGGGTACTTGTGTGTGACGGGAGGAGGCAAACATGGGTATTTGTGTGTGACGGGAGGAGGCAAACATGGGTACTTGTGTGTGACGGGAGGAGGCAAACATGGGTACTTGTGTGTGACGGGAGGAGGCAAACATGGGTATTTGTGTGTGACGGGAGGAGGCAAACATGGTTACTTGTGTGTGACGGGAGGAGGCAAGCATGGGGAGTGGTAATGTGTTGGAAACTAATCAGATGACACAGCAGTTACTTAGAGAATACTACGATAATGATGATGATGATAATGATGATAATGATTTCTGCTATTTATCATTGGCAAGGAATGACCTGAAACCTACAATTACACTGTCATATCAAAAACTGATGAGAAAAGCACCACTTTAACCCCTTCACACCCAGATCTTTCCTTCCTTTGCTAGAAAAATTCGTCTGTTGTCGAGCCATAAAATCACGAAATGTAACAAAATAAACCAAATTTGCTAGTGGGCAAGGATACTAAACAGGTCATATCTATAAAAAAAACATTACTTATATTCATTAAAAATCATCTAATGGTAGTCAAATTACAATGTAAATTACATTCTGGGCCTCAAGGGGTTAATAAAAGAGCTTCGAACACATCACATACGAACACATACAATTGTTACCAGTGCAGTGGAGGGCAGGGCTCTCTATTTCTATTTATACATCCCTTATATGTGCGTGGGCGATGGATTCTCGGCATGCATTTAATCTTTTCCAGTATTCTGTCAGCAGGACCTGTCACAATGGGAGCCTCGTATAGTGAATAGAATAGAATAGAATAGAATTTATTATTGCTCAGACTTCTATAATAATATAAGCGAAAGTGTGTGGGTCTTGTCTGTCTGTCTGTCTGTGTGTCCGCGATAGGTGCCGCCCCCAGTGCCCCAATCCCATGATATGGCACAGTTTTGGAACCGGGTCGACCAGGGGTACATTTTAAGCCCACTTATGAGATGATCCGATCACTTTTTTTCTCTCTTTTTTTTAGTAGCCTATTAGCGATAATTGTGAAGAAAAAAAAGTGGGTTGCGAGAATTGAGGAAACCTTGATGTAGGGTGATGGGTAATGGGTGATTGAATGGGTGGGGTGATGGGTAATGGGTGCGGGGTGATGGGTGAGTGAATGGGTGGGGGGTGATGGGTTTAGGGTTATGGGTGATGGGTGAGGGAATAGGTGGGGGTGATGGGTAATGGATGAGTGAATGGGTGTGTGGTGATGGGTAATGGGTGAGTGAATGGGTGTGTGGTAATGGGTAATGGGTGAGTGAATGGGTGAGGGGAATACATACATTTCTACATCCATGATTTCAGGATAGTTAGAAGGGGCTATCTGCAGAGTCTTCGGCCCACCAAACACAGGTGGTGGGCCGAAGGCCCACCAATAGCCCTCCGCAGGAGCTAGCCAAAAAGTCTGCCCGGAGGGCGGCTTTGCGGCTAGTTATTGTCCAAGCGCTCGCTTGGACAATACCACCCATCGGAAACAAGGTGCTTGTGTTAGGCCTCATATAACCACTATAACTCGTGTTTCTAATGCCGTTATAGGTGTTATTTAGGGTTATCGTGGTGTTATATACGTGGTAGGGTGTGTGTGATGTGTTAAATATGCCATTTCAGCCGTGGGTACAAAGAGGAGTTGTCCAAGCGAGCGAAGGGAGCTTGGAGCTTGATTCGCATATAACAATTATGAAATACCACCACCACCACCACCACCACCACCATCATCACCACCATTACCACCACCACCACCACCACCATACCACCACACCACCACCACCACCATACCACCACACCACCACCACCACCACCACCACCACACCACCATCATCACCACCACCACCAAACCACCACCACCACCAGTGTTGTAGTCAAGACCAGACCCTCCGAGACCAAGACCAAGACCAAGACCAGACCCTTCGAGACCAAGACCAAGACCAAGATCAGACCTTCCGAGACCAAGACCAGCCCTCCGAGACCAAGACCAAGACCTTCCGAGACCAAGACCAAGACCAAGACCAGACCCTCCGAAACAGACCAAGACCAAGAACAGACATATCAATTAATTTTTTTTTAAATATGACTATTATCTGAATGTTTTTGGTCTGTACTGCGTAAATACTAAATAGTATTGTCCTAAGTTGTTCGGATGGGATCGCCGCAAGTGCTTGATAAAATCCGACGTCGTGCCAGCCTTGTCCGTGATGCTTTGCTTGCAGAAAGTACAAACTGCTGTGTGTTTCTGGTTTCCGTGTTTCTTATAAAAAAAACTCCTTCTGGTCCTTGAACGCTGTGTGGGTTGTCACTAGGAGGTTCCCGTGGTGTAACGGGAAGCACAGCCGCCCGGCATGCGGAAGGTCCCGGGTTCGATTCCCGAGCGGTGCAACCTTTAATGGTGAGACCCCCTACTCTAACATGGCGCAGTGAGTAGGATCGTGGATGCACATTCCCCCGGTCAGGCTGCGGCAGCCTTAGGGGGAAGATGTGTGGGTTGTCACTAGGAGGTTCCCGTGGTGTAACGGGAAGCACAGCCGTCCGGCATTCGGAAGGTCCCAGGTTCGATTCCCGAGCGGTGCAACCTTTATTGGTGAGACCCCTTACTCTAACAAACGCAAATTTGATAACTGCTGAAGATGCCGACATGACTACTCATTCCGGTGGGCGAACGGAAACTAAGCGAGACTAGTCCAGTACACCTCACTGTCCGACGTCCTATGTCACTGCCAGACAGAGTTGCCAGGTCCTGCCAATTCTTGTATTTCTTGCCAGAAATTACTCAACAAATTTTGGAATTTGCCAGAAATATTCGTCAATTGAATTTCATTTTCTTATGATGAAAAATTGAAAGTGCCAAAAAAGTAAAGTGTGAATGCCAAAAGTATATTTTGTGGTTTGTGCACCTGGCAACCCTGCTGCCAGATGTGCTCGATGTAACGACTAACGAGCTCTGGTAGAAGGGGGGTAAGGGTAACGTATAAGGGAGGAAATATATTTACAAAATTTAATATATGTAAACAACTGAACATCTAGGTCAAATATTTCTGCTTTCATTGCTTCGTTAGCATGAAGAAACAAACATAGAAAAATAGAATTTTTTGTGGTTACGTTTTCCAAGCGAGCTAGCTAAGCCTGTGGTGTACGTGTACGAAGGGTGCGGGGATTGCATAGGCCTACACAC
>JACEEZ010020455.1:367500-392500 GCA_016584305.1 Chionoecetes opilio | reverse complement strand
TAGGAGTTTATCAAATCATGACCAAAATCTAGAAAATTGCAGTTACATTCAAGTAATTTACTTTCAATATCATTAATGTAAAAAGCGAAAAGCAGGGGCGACAAATTTTCCCCTTGCCTTACTCCCATGTTGCATACAAATGTATCAGACATCTCTTGGTTTAACATTACACAAGACCTGATGTTACTATACATGTTTCTGATTCATTCATTATTCAGTATTGTGTGTGTGTGTGTGTGTGTGTGTGTGTGTGTGTGTGTGTATGTGTGTGTGTGTGTGTATGTGTGTGTATGTGTGTGTATGTGTGTGTGTGTGTGTGTGTGTGTGTGTGTGTGTGTGTGTGTGTGTGTGTGTGTGTGTGTGTGTGTGTGTGTGTGTGTATGTGTGTGTGTGTGTGTGTCACTTGCTGTCTGTCACCTCGCCAGGCGCCTCCAGGTCGTGTTGCGGGTCACTCTTCAACCCAAAAATCATTAGTTTTCTCCCTTGCGGAGCTCATGTCTTACACCGCTTCTCCTCCTCCACAAAACACCAACTTTAGAATACTAGACTGACGAACTCCATCAGAAGAAAGAAGCCATCAGGACTTTACTGCGTGGAAAGTTGTAACGAGGTTTGCTGCCTCTTCCGTGGGGTTCAGCTCCCTCTCGCCCCATGTGCACTAAATTTAAAAGCCGAGCGCGGTTCCCAGAAAAATGCCGACGGAAGAATTTGCAGCAACTGTGTTTGGCAGCGACACTCCTGAATAGGTTTTGACGCCTCTTTCTAGCGAAGCAAAGACAGCCATCATGCTATCTCAACATGCTATATCCTCTACTGTTCCTCCCGCTATCTAACATCCCTAATACTATTTTTTCTTCTTCTGAGGTGTTGCTTTCATTAGGGACCTCCGATCTGAAGGGGAAGGGAAAGCCAAGACATATCTGATAACTATTGGGTTCATTATCAGTCTTGTGAGGCTCTAATTGAGTTACCTGAGGCTGACCACACCCCACGCACCTCGCCTTCACAACCCTGCTACACATTTCAACCCACTCCGCTGGCCTCCCTAGCTCTGCCTTCCAATAATCATGGTATTCAAGTGTGTTTAGTTGGCTTCCTGTACGTTGAACATCCCTTTCATCAATAGCGCTTATATATATATATATATATATATATATATATATATAATATATATATATATATATATATATATATATTTATTTTGATCTAACGAGCAGGTGATTACTGTCCCCCTTGAGCAAGAGGATGAAGTTTGTGTTGTTTGAGGTTCCAGTCTTACTCATAGATCTGTCTACTTCTTTCCGGGAGAGTAATACTTAGTAATTACGAATCCAGCACGTAATCATGACTATAGGTGAATAACAAACAAACACACACACACACACACACACACACACACACACACCACACACACACACACACACACACACCACACGCACACACTCACACACCACACACACACACACACACAACACATACACACACACACACACACCACACACACACACACACACACACACACACACACACACACATACACACACACACACACACACACACACACACACACACACACACACACACACACATACACACACACTCCGTAGTGTAGGGGTTAGCACGCTCGGCAAACAACCGAGAAATCCCGGGTTCGGTCCCCGGGCGGAGTGAAGACAGACGGGCGGTCTTCTTAAAAACCCGAGCCCCTGTCCACCCAGCAGTGAATGGGTACCGGGTGTTAGCCGGGGTTTTGTGACCCGCCTCCCGGGGTGGTGGCTTCGGCCAACACCAAGCACTAAGGAGTCTAAGGATGAATGATAAAATAAATGTTGATATGGAGACGGGGCCATACTAGCGTTGCTCAGGCCCTGTAAAATACAACAACTAGATGACTACACACACACACACACACACACACACACACACAGACACACACACACACACACACACACACACACACACACACACACACACACACACACACACACACACACACACACACACACACACACACACACACACACACACACACACACACACACACACACACACACACACACACACACACACACACACACACACACACACACACACACACACACACACACAGACACACACACACGTACATATATATGCTGTCTCATAACACAGGTCCATATTTTGTCAACATCCCAAAAAATATCCAGAAATAATTTTGGAGCAAAACATCAGCTTCACCATTACCGTTCTCAGTGTTTCCTTTTTCTTCACTCGCTCCTGACATTTGGTGGTCTGCCTGTGGTCGCTCGTCTCCTTTATCGGCAAAGTTTGTCGTGGCAGCGTCCCCACAGACCGGCTACTTGGGGTGTTTTTACGTCCTCCGACACTTCGACTGCATTTGCGAGTGAGGCGGTGGTGGCGCGGCGGTGTGGGTGAAGGAGGAGGCTGTCGGTGGCTAGCTGGTAAATGGACTCATTCACTCAGGCTTACCCACTTATTCACTCACACACTCACTCACACACTCACTCACTCCTACACTCACTCATGCTCTCACTTATTCACTTACATACTTACTCACATTACTCACTCACTCCTACACTCACTCATTCACTCACTTATTCCTCACATGCTCACCACATACTCACTTATTCACTCTCACACACCAACAGTCGGTCTCTCTTTCTAACCCATTGGACGAAATTGCGACTTATAGAATGCAATACCATTTCATCTTACCAGATTTTTTGTATTCAAAGTGCACGGCAAGTATTTTCCTTTCCCTCTCTCTCTCTCTCTCTCTCTCTCTCTCTCTCTCTCTCTCTCTCTCTCTCTCTCTCCTCTCTCTCTCTCTCTCTCTCTCTCTCTCTCTCATCCCCGTCTCTCTCTCTTCTCTCTCTCTCCTCTCTCTCTCTCTCTCTCTCTCTCTCTCTCTCTCTCTCTCTCTCCTCCTCTCTCTCTCCTCTCTCTCTCTCTTCTCTCTCTCTCTCTCTCTCTCTCTCTCTCTCTCTCTCTCTCTCTCTCTTCTCTCTCTCTCTCTCTCTCTCTCTCTCTCTCTCTCTCTCTCTCTCCTCCTCTCTCTCTCTCTCTCTCTCTCTCTCTTCTCTCTCTCCTCTCTCTCTCTCTCTCTCTCTCTCTCTCTCTCTCTCTCTCCTCTCTCTCTCTCTCTCCTCTCTCTCTCTCTCTCTCTCTCTCTCTCTCTCTCTTCTCCTCTCTCTCTCTCTCTCTCTCTCTCTCTCTCTCTCTCTCTTCCTCTTCTCTCTCTCTCTCTCTCTCTCTCTCTCTCTCTCCTCTCTCTCTCCTCTCTCTCTCTCTCTCTCTTTTTTTCTTCTTCTTTTTTTACACAGACAGGTATAGCAGCTAAGTGGAAGTGTACAGGTAGGCACAAACAATATCACTCGAACTCATCAACGAATATTGTAAAAGAAAACATGTCAATTTTAGTTTGCTTCAACTACATTGCAAATATTATTGTAGCTGGTGATCATAATATTATGTCTAGGATTGCCAGTGTCATCTTCTTCATTACCCTGTTGATGCCCTGTGCCCTGCTTTCGGTGTTGATCAGCTCTTTGCTAGCACTGGACACCCACCTGAAGTAGTACCTGGAACTGTTGTCGATAGGAACACTCGCCGACGTCGACGAGTGTTCCTATTTTTCACGTCGGCGAGTGTTCCCATTACCCGTGTTTCTGTATTCAGGGATTAAATACCAACAATAGCCTGAATAGTTAGGCTAGGTTATGTGGTTAGGTTAGGTTAGATTTCTTTTCATATATTACAAGTTGAACTGTCGCCGAAAATTTACACGTCGGCGAGTCTTCCAATGTCGGCGAGAGTTCTGGGTTGGTGTTTCGGCAAGAGTTCCTATCGGTGACAGTTCCATAAACCTCTGAAATGCCAGGCCGTCAACCACTCCAGAAAGCAAACTTCGCTCAAGAGGCAAATATTTACACGGTCAGTGACGTCAACCTTCCTCTGTTTTGCCCCGTCCCTGTCATCGGCTGACTGTACCACCTGCAATTGAGAAAACTACTTTCTTTTTATAGGAGAATCGTGTTTCATTGTTCATTGGAAAATGCAAGCGCCATCAAGCACTTTTCATCGTTGGCAGTCTTAGGAAGAAAAATATACGATTTTCCATCACGAGGATTTTGCCAAGAGAATATTAAAACCCCTCGCTCCCCTTGGCAAAAATAGTTTATTCCATGTAGTTGGAGTTCTATTTTTTGTGGAGATTTAATACACTGCAGGTGACGGAACAGTCTAAGTTATTTGTATTATGTAGTAGTGCTTGAAAATCTTGTTTTTTTAGGCGGGGAGGGAGCAGGCCTAACAAAGCAGGCATAACATTTATGCATAGTATGTGTGTGTTTGCGTATGTTTATGTGTGTGTGGGTATGTGTGAGTATGTTTGTTAATGTGTGTGTGTGTATGATGTGTGTATGTGTATGACTGTGTGTGACTGTGTGTGTGTGTGTGTGTGTGTGTGTGTGTGTGTGTGTGTGTGTGTGTGTGTGTGTGTGTGTGTGTGTGTGTGTGTGTTTCATCCATGGTCTTGCCCATGCGAATTGGACTCGCGATCGCCAGTTTTAGCCTCTTTCCGGAGCTTAGAGCTTCCCTATTATGAGTATATATAATTAGAGGGGCAGGATATTTTATACCCTTAATAGGGGTACAATAATATACCCCTAATAATCTCCTAAGAGATACTTGAATAAATTATGTGCAAATACTTGGATCTTATATAATAGGTTTGGTGAGGTTAGGTTAGGTTAGGTTTTATTTTTTGTTTTGCCAATGCAATTATTAGTCCTAGGGGTTACATTAATAGGGTAACAACAAACAAATGTTAAGTTTGAGGTGTTTTACCAATTGATATAATAGGTATCTCAAAAAAGGGGTACACCTTTGATTTTTAGTAAAAACTCATATTTTCTTAAATAACTCGAAAACTATGAGGTTTACAGGAAATTTTTACGAATAAGTAAAGATAAAACTTGAGCAGGCCTTTCTGATGAGCCTTAGCAAAATGAATTTGGAGTTTAAATAAGTGAGAAAATTGTATTGGTGTATTTTTGACATACTATGAAATATCTCAAAATCTACAAGAGATAATTTACTTTTGATAATGGCATTGGATAGAACACATCAACTTTAACAACTTTGCTTCTATGCCTTTTTACTCTTGGCCTAATAGTTACGGAGTAAAAAGATTTTATAAGGAATTCATAGGGTGAAATATATTTGTGATATTAAAACCCTATTTAATAATCCCTATTAAGAGTATATTCAATTAGAGGGGTAGGATATTATATACCCTTAATAGGGGTACAATAATATACCCCTAATAATCACCTAAGAGATACTTTAATAAATTTGTTTGTGTTTGGTGTTTGTTGGTGTTTGCGGAAGCAACGCGGGGCAAGAAGCAGTTTACGGCTCTGCCATGAAGTGCTGTATGACATAATATTAGTCATTCATGTTATCACTGTTTCCTCTCAAAATCTGTGGCTCTTCGTGGCCCTATTATCCGTATTTTTTCCCTTATTAAGAATGCTCCGCAAACTCATTACGAAACTATTTTATATAGGATATTTTCCACCTTATTTCTGTGCCCCATATTACCAGCTCGTGCCACATTTACATCTATGTGTAAGATAC
The DNA here is from genome assembly GCA_016584305.1 of Chionoecetes opilio. Lineage (NCBI taxonomy): Eukaryota > Metazoa > Arthropoda > Malacostraca > Decapoda > Majidae > Chionoecetes > Chionoecetes opilio. Next base: position 386,860 of record JACEEZ010020455.1, on the reverse strand, counting down.
ACTTGCCTCGGCCATCAGTTCTCGGCCAGCCTTGACATCACGTGGGTGTCGTCAACGATGAGTAATTAATAGAACATTTCCGAGGGGAGGCAGGATCGGCTTGTTCCTTCACTATGTGGCTCGAACGGTGTCCTTATTTTATCGAATAAACCAATTATTGAAACCTGGCGTTCCGTGTGTTCTGTTCAGCAACTCTTATAATATCTAAGCTAGATCTTCACTAGCCAAAACTTCGCCTTCACCCTTTACGATAGCAATTTGCGGTCGGCGTATTTTATGTCACGAGGCAACGCTATTTCCAATTTGCGTTCAGTTCACCCTTTGATTTCACACTTATTGCTCCGTGTGGCAATCAGAAAAAAACAATTCATTTATTCCTACAAGGCTTATATATATATATATATATATAAAATATATATATATATATATATATATATATATATATATATATATATATATATATATATATATATAAAATATATATATATATATATATATATATATATATATATATAATATATATATATATATATATATATATATATATATATATATATATATATATATATATATATATATATATATATATATATATATATATTATATATATATATATATATATATATATATATATAATATATATATATATAATATATATACATATATATATATATATATATATATATATATATTATCTTGAGGGGATGGAGGATGTGATAAGGAAGGGAGGAAAGAGAGGGAATGCAAGGAAGGAAATGTAGGTAAGGACAGTATTCAGGAAACTTGACAAGGGAAAGAGGATGAGAGAGAGAGAGGATGAGAGAGAGGAGAGAGAGAGAGAGAAAGAGAGAGAGATGAGAGAGACGAAGAGAAGAGAGAGAGAGAATGAGAGACAAAGAGAGAGGAAAAAAAAAAGGGTGTAAAGATTAGGCGAAAAGGAAGCGTATTCCAAAAAAATTCATCCATGTATCGTACAGTTACTATTGCTACTATTTCATTTATATATTTTTATTTATTTTGTCGCTTCTGATGATAGAATATTTCCCTCAATAATAACAAGTAGCATTGGAGAGATAGAGAAGAGAGAGAGAGAGAGAGAGAGAAGAGAGAGAGAGAGAGAGAGAATCATAGGTCCCTTACCATCTTCTTCGAGCCAAAGAGCCAAAAGGAAAAGAATGAGTTCTCTACAAACGTATCTTCCTCACTGAACACTAATGTCCCAGATACTCAGGCAAACAAACAATCCAAGTAAACGCCAGAGAAAGAAGCAAACATCACAACACACAACAGCTATTTATAATATATATTATATATATATATATATATATATATATAGAGAGAGAGAAGAGAGAGAGAGAGAGAGAAGAGAGAGAGAGAGAGAAGAGAGAGAAGAAGAGAGAGAGATAGAGATGAGAGAGAGAGAAGAAGAAGAGAGAGAGAGAGAGAGGAGAGAGAGAGAGAGAGAGGAGAGAGAAGAGAGAAAGAGAGGGAAATTCTCCATGAGGGATCGAGATCTTATAATGAGATATAAACCACGCTGGGTAGAAACATCTTGATTGTTTATCGTTGGAACTTCGCTATGAGCATAAGACCATCATCAGGCCTAAAATCGATCAAAATTTGTTAAAAATGAAAATATACAAATTATAAAATTATTTGCGCATTTAAAATGCCTAACCTAAAATAAAATAAAATAGAATAAAAATTATAAAACAGTAATAAAAATACTACACCTACCAATCAACATCGCAGTGGAGTGTGGGATTCCCCCATGGTCTAAAAGCACACAAGCGGGGTTGAGGTGCCTGTGCGCAGAGGGACGGTTTGTGGTGGTGGGTGAGGAGGCTCACCCACCACCATGCGAAATAAAAAAATGCGAAATTTAAATGCGCAAATAATTTTATAATTTGTATATTTTCATTTTTAACAAAATTTTGTATCCGATTTTAGGCTGATGATGGCTTATGTATAGCCGAAACGTTCCAAATAAACAATCAAGATGTTTTCTACCCGCGCTGGTTTATATCTTCATTATATATATATATATAATATATATATATATATATATATATATATATAATTATATATATATATATATATATGTATATATATTTTTATATTTAGTTAAAGACAAGTAAACATAGAAGCAAAGGAAGTAAGGAAGGTCCGAGGAGTGGCATGCCCCGTGTCCGGGCGGGTGTTCCGTCACCGCTCACTCATCGTGGACCACAAATATCTCCTCCTGTTGCTTCTCCGTCAGGTTGTGCAGCATGGCCTCCACCTGCTACTGCAGCGTGCTGAGGGAAGGCCTTTTCTTGGGCTGGTCCACCAAGCACGCCTCCACCAGGGGCATCAGCAGCTCGTTCAGCAGCGGGTGCTTCGTGAACTTGCACACGTGCAGCATGAAAATCCCGACGCTGAACACGTCGCTTGAGGGCTACAGCTCCCGCCCTGCCTTGAGCTCCGGCGACCTGAAGAACACAAGCTTCTGCTTCTCCAGGCTGCGAGGTTGTTCAAACAGCTCGAAGTAGAAAGTGTCGTCGATCCTGGTGGTGAGCCCGAAGTCGATGATGTGGACCTCGGGGCTGGAGGGCGAGCCGCTCACCGTGATGTTGTCCACCTTTATGTCGTTGTGGACAAAGCCCCTGTGGTGCACCGCGGCGAGCCGCTGCGCCACTCCCACCACAACGCGCAGCAACGTGCCCACGCTCCAACCCTCTCGGTAGTAACGGTGGAAGGGCACGCCGGCGTAGTCCATGATGACTGCAGGCTCCTTCCCGAAGCTCATGGCGTGGATGCGGGGCGCGCCCCCTGCCCCGTCCAGCTCCAGGGTCACGCGCGTCTCCCACTTGAAGCAGGCGGTGGATTTGCCGGGCTTCAGGCACTTCCGGATGACGTGTCGGCCCTTGAAGCAGACGCGGTCCACGCGGCCGAAGGAGCCCTCGCCGAGGACCTCCGTGACGAGGAGGCGGGACAGCTTCCTGCCGTGCACCACAAGACGGTACGTCTGCACATACTCCTCGAAGTCCTCCAGGATATCCTCTTCTTCCCACAGATACAAGGCGGCCAACGAGTCCTCGAGAGGCTCTTCCTTTGCCACACACACTGACAGGCACTGGGTAGCTTTAGCAGCGGTGTTGCTCATCGTTCTCCTTCAAGTGATCCATCACACACAAGTTTTTGGGTTATCAAGACTCACGATCTCAATACAAGGACAGGTAAGGAGGAAAACGAGTAAGGAGGTTGGAGTTAAAGAGGTTTGAGTTGAACAACTTGGAAAGTAGTGATGATATAACAGTCTGTAAAGCCGCAGTCACACGAGGCGACTTTACTCGCCGCTACTTGTAGCGGCGATTACCCGCCACATGACAGTCGCTGCTACTGAGCCAGTCACACGAGACGACTTTACTCGCCTCCACTTGTAGCGGCGACTCGACTACCCACCCATCTAGCAGTCTAGTAGTCCCGTGCCTCTTGTGCAGCCTCTATCAGCCTCTAACCAGCCTCAATCAGTTCGTTAATTAAAGTGTTTAAACTGTGCTCCCTCGCATTTCTCTTCATGTAGTTTTCATTGTTGTATCCCACAAACCTTCATATTTTCTATAAATGTCCAAAAATCTAATGATTTCATCCCCTGACCACTTCATAACTTGTTTGTCTGTCATATTTCATACGTGGGAAAACAAACTCAATAGCTGACTCGGTGGTGGTCACTGCGCGACTACATGGTCACATGAAGCGACTATAGACCTACTAGTAGCCGCGACTAGGCCACGTGATCATGAAATCGCGCGCTACCGGCGAGCAAAGTTGAACATGTTTAACTTTAGTAGCTGCGAGTATTTTTAGTCGCCAGTTGGATTTGCTAGTGACGACTAATCGGTCACACTTGGCGACTAGGCGGCTACCAGTCGCAGCTACTGCAGTAGCGGCGAGTAAAGTCGCCTCGTGTGACTGCGGCTTAAGGGTGACATTCTTTTTATGCAGCGATTGCTATCTCATCCTTACTGAGTCACAGTAAGGATGAGTATTCATCCTTTACTAGTCACAGTATTTGAAAAAAAATCGAGATAATTAATATCTCTGGGTAGCATGTGAGGCCAATCTTGAGTGTTTAAGGAATCTATCGCGTCACGATGAACCAATCAAGCCGTAAAGCCCGCCACACACATCCAGGCCCTGCCTGTCCGGCCGACACAAGGGGGCCGACCGACATCGGTCGTCGGACGAGATCCACACACGCACAGGCCGCCTTATGAATATATACAGTACACGTCGGACCACCGTGTTGACAACATGAATCCGTTGTCCGACAATGACTTGTTGGCGATGGCTGCATGTGCAGTGTATGGTATGAAAATCATAAATTAAAAGAGCAGAAAAAAGTTACTGTCCCTTAAAAAGGTACCGCCATACTTCTTTTTTTCAAAGTAAAAAATATATATGAATACCGAAATCACAAACGGGGATATGAAACTAAAGACATTCACCACCACCATCACCATCACCATATTATTTCGCCAGCACCACTATCATCACCATAATCTGTTTCAATTACAGAGTAGGATTTATGTTCTTGTAAATCCCTCAGTAGGGGAGCAGGAGGGGAAGAGGAGAAGGGATAGGGCTTTAAGGCATGTTGCGTCAAGAGGGATGGGTGGCGGACAATCACTCCATCCTTGGTTGGTCGCGGACGGCTCAGGTGGCCGCGGCTCTTTTCGTTATGAGGTGATTTATGAGGTAAGTCTGTGAGGCAACCGATGAAGGAAGAGAAAAGTTTTGACACGCGGCGGAAGAAAGGGAAGGACGCGTCACTGAAGGGAAGACAGCGTGCGTGCCTTGACAAGGGAGGGAGACAGCGTGCGTGCCTTGACAAGGGAGGGAGACAGCGTGCGTGCCTTGACAAGGGGAGGGAGACAGCGTGCGTGCCTTGACAAGGGAGGGAGACAGCGTGCGTGCCTTGACAGGGGAGGGAGACAGCGTGCGTGCCTTGACAGGGAGGGAGACAGCGTGCGTGCCTTGACGGGAGGGAACCGTGGTGCCTTGACAGGGGAGGAAGAACAGCGTGCGGCCTTGACAGGGGAGGGAGACAGCGTGCGTGCCTTGACAGGGGAGGGAGACAGCGTGCGTGCCTTGACAGGGGAGGGAGACAGCGTGCGTGCCTTGACAGGGGAGGAAGACAGCGTGCGTGCCTTGACAGGGGAGGGAGACAGCGTGCGTGCCTTGACAGGGGAGGAAGACAGCGTGCGTGCCTTGACAGGGGAGGGAGACAGCGTGCGTGCCTTGACAGGGGAGGAAGACAGCGTGCGTGCCTTGACAGGGGAGGGAGACAGCGTGCGTGCCTTGACAGGGGAGGGAGACAGCATGCGTGCCTTGACAGGGGAGGGAGACAGCGTGCGTGCCTTGACAGGGGAGGGAGACAGCGTGCGTGCCTTGACAGGGAGGGAGACAGCGTGCGTGCTTGACAGGAGAGAACGTGCTGCTGACAGGAGGGAGACAGCGTGCGTGCCTTGACAGGGGAGGAAGACAGCGTGCGTGCCTTGACAGGGGAGGAAGACACGTGCGTGCCATTGACAGGGGAGGGAGACAGCGTGCGTGTCTTGACAGGGGAGGAAGACAGCGTGCGTGCCTTGACAGGGGAGGGAGACAGCGTGCGTGCCTTGACAGGGGAGGAAGACAGCGTGCGTGCCTTGACAGGGGAGGAGACAGCGTGCGTGCCTTGACAGGGGAGGGAGACAGCTGCGTGCTTGACAGGGGAGGGAGACAGCGTGCGTGCCTTGACAGGGGAGAAGACCAGCGTGCGTGCCTGACAGGGAGGGAGACAGCGTGCGTGCCTTGACAGAGGGAGGAAGACAGCGTGCGTGCCTTGACAGGGAGGGAGACAGCGTGCGTGCCTTGGACAGGGGAGGAAGACAGCGTGCGTGCCTTGACAGGGGAGGGAGACAGCGTGCGTGCCTTGACAGGGGAGGGAGACAGCTGGCGTGCTTGACAGGGAGGGAGACAGCGTGCGTGCCTTGACAGGGAGGGAGACAGCGTGCGTGCCTTGACAGGGAGGAAGACAGCGTGCGTGCCTTGACAGGGAGGAGACAGCGTGCGTGCCTTGACAGGGAGGAAGACAGCGTGCGTGCCTTGACAGGGAGGGAGACAGCGTGCGTGCCTTGACAGGGGAGGAGACAGCGTGCGTGCCTTGACAGGGGAGGGAGACAGCGTGCGTGCTTGACAGGGGAGGGAGACAGCGTGCGTGCCTTGACAGGGGAGGGAGACAGCGTGCGTGCCTTGACAGGGAGGGAGACAGCGTGCGTGCCTTGACAGGGAGAGGAGACAGCGTGCGTGCCTTGACAGGGGAGGGAGACAGCGTGCGTGCCTTGACAGGGGAGGGAGACAGCGTGCGTGCCTTGACAGGGAGGGAGACAGCGTGCGTGCCTTGACAGGGGAGGAGACAGCGTGCGTGCCTTGACAGGGGAGGGAGACAGCGTGCGTGCCTTGACAGGGGAGGGAGACAGCGTGCGTGCCTTGACAGGGAGGAAGACAGCGTGGGGCCCCTTTGGGACAGGGAGGAAGACATGTACGTGCCTTGACAGGGGGGGGAAGACGCGTGCGTCCTTGACAGGGGGGGGAGACAGCGTGCGTGCCTTGAAAAGGGGGGGAAGCAGCGTGCGGGGCCTTGACAGGGTAGGAAGACAGCTAGTGCCTTGGACAGGGGAGGAAGAACCCTGCGTGCTTGACGGGGGAGGAAACAGCGTGCGTGCCTTGACAGGGAGGAAGACAGCGTGCGTGCCTTGACGAGGGGGAAAGACAGGGGTGCGTGCCTTGACAGGGGAGGAAGACAGCGTGCGTGCCTTGACAGGGAGGAAGACAGCGTCGTGCCTTGACAGGGGAGGAAGACAGCGGCGGCCTTGACGGGTAGGAAGACAGCGTGCGTGCCTTGACAGGGTAGGAAGACAGCGTTTGGGGGGGCCTTGCCGGGGAGGAAGACAGCGTGCGTGCCTTGACAGGGGAAAGGGGAAACAGCGTGGTGCCTTGACAGGGAGGAAGACAGCGGGGCGTCCCTTGACAAGGAGGAAGACAGCGTGCGTGCTTGACAGGGAGGAAGACAGCGTGCGTGCCTTGACAGGGAGGAAGACAGCGTGCGTGCCTGACAGGGGAGGAAGACAGCGTGCGTGCCTTGACAGGGTAGGAGGACAGCGTGCGTGCCTTGACAGGGGAGAAAGACAGCGTGCGTGCCTTGACAGGGGAGGAAGACAGCGTACGTGCCTTGACAGGGTAGGGAGACAGCGTGCGTACCTTGACAGGGGAGGAAGACAGCGTGCGTGCCTTGACAGGGGAGGAAGACAGCGTGCGTGCCTTGACAGAGTAGGAAGACAGCGTACGTGCCTTGACAGGGGAGGAAGGGGTAGAAGAAGGAATGTTTGTGTTTCGTAATAGAGAGGGAGGATGTGGTTATAAGAGATGTTTACTATTTCTGTGGGTGTGCTCCTCTGTAGTTTTTCTTACCAAGGGTGTGTGTGTGTATGTGTGTGTGTATGTGTGTATGTGTGTGTGTGTGTGTGTGTGTGTGTGTGTGTGTGTGTGTGTGTGTGTGTCTTGTTTTAAGAGGAATTTGCAAATATATTGTTTTTTCGCTCATCATGTAGTGTACTGTGTATATTGCAGCGTGTACATAAAGATTTGTACGTATTTATGCATTATGAGCCGGAGACGTTTAGAAAAGTTCTCTTATTATCTTATTTTTGTCATTACACACACACACACACACACACACACACACACACACACACACACACACACACACACACACACACACACACACACACACACACACACACACACACACACACACACACACACACACACACACACACACACACACACACACACACACACACACATACACAGACATACACACACACAGTCACACACACACACACAGACAAACACATACACACAGTCACACACACACATACACAAACACACATTATAAGAATGCAGATAAGGTTATGGAGGACGAAGATATACTAAATGTAAGTAATATTTCCTATCTAAATATTGGTGAGGATGATTAATTACTTCCTATATCCATTGTCATCACTAGCTCGTATATCATCACATCTTGTTTTCTTGTTTGGAATTTATGTTGATCCTCTTAAAGTGTACGCAGGTAATTTACATGTAACTTAGGCAAGCTGTAAGTGCCATCTGGTTTGCCTGAGGTAAAGGAGACTCATGTGTGGACAAGATGTTAAGAGAGATCAATATTAACTCTCTCTCTCTCTCTCTCTCTTTTCTTCTCTCCTCTCTCCCTCTCTCTCTCTCTCTATCTCCTCCTCTCTCTCTCTCTTCCCTCTCTCCTCTCTCTCTCCTCTCTCTCTCTCTCTCTCTCGCCTCTCCCTCTCTCTCATCTCTTGCTCTCTCTCTCTCTCTCTCTCTCTTTCTCTCTTCTCTCTCTCTCTCTCTCTTTCTCTCTCGTCTCTCTCCTTCTCTCTTTCTCATCTCCCTCTCTCTCTCTCTCTCTCTCTCTCTCTCTCTCTCTCCTCTCTCTCCTCTCTCATCTCTCTCTCTCTCTGCCTCTCTCTCTCTCTCTCTCTCCTCCTCTCTCTCTTCTCTCTCTCTCTAAATGATGACACGCGATATATTAATACTCATGTTAGGATGTGCCAGCATTACACCACACACTCCAGCCTCCCTTTGTTCCCTTCCACCCACATACTCGCACTCCAACCCATCACCCTCACTCCCTCCTCCACCCCAAGCTCCCTCCCTCCACCCCAATGCTCCCTCCCCACCCCAAGCTCCCTCCCTCCACCCCAAGCTCCCTCCCTCCACCCAAGCTCCCTCCCTCCACCCCAAGCTCCTCCTCCACCCCAAGCTCCCTCCCTCCACCCAAGCTCCTCCCTCCACCCCAAGCTCCTCCCTCCACCCCAAGCTCCCTCCTCCCACCCCAAGCTCCCTCCTCCACCCCAAGCTCCCTCCCTCCACCACTCCATCCTCAACCATGTCCCTCCCTAACCCCAAGCTCCCTCCTCCACCCCAAGCTCCCATCCCTCCACCCCAAGCTCCCCCTCCACCCCAAGCTCCCTCCCTCCACCCCAAGCTCCCTCCCTCCACCCCAAGCTCCTCCCTCCACCCCAAGCTCCCTCCCTCCACCCCAAGCTCCCTCCCTCCACCCCAAGCTCCCTCCCTCCACCCCAAGCTCCCTCCCTCCACCCCAAGCTCCCTCCCTCCACCCCATGCTCCCTCCCTACACCCAAAGCTCCCTCCCTCCACCCAAGCTCCCTCCCTCCACCCCATGCTCCCTCCCTACACCCCAGCTCCCTCCTCCACCCCAAGCTCCCTCCTCCACCCAAGCTCCCTCCCTCCACCCCAGCTCCCTCCCTCCACCCCAAGCTCCCTCCTCCACCCCAAGCTCCCTCCCTCCACCCATGCTCCTCCCTCCAACCCAAAGCTCCCTCCATCCACCCAAAGCTCCCTCCCTTCCCCCCCAAGTCCTCCCTCCACCCAAGTTCCCTCCTTCCCCCCAAAACCCCCTCCCCCAAACCCCAAGCTCCCTCCCTCCACCCCAAGCTCCCTCCCTCCACTACCAAAGCGTTCCCGTCAAGCAAACAAGCGAAAAAAAATAAAGCTGTGTCCCTTGGTGAAACTGTGACAAATTGAGGGTCCGGGTCTGCGGCAAACACATGCGTCATGCAAATGAATTCTGGTCGGCGGCCGTGGCATATTTGACCATAAATACGTGGCTGAGGGATGACCGCAGCGCCGCCTCGTCCAGGGTAAACGGAGGCCTCTAATTTTACGTCTGATCCGTCCAACCCCAATTTTCTCCTCGTTTTCCCGCTTTTTTTTGCTTCTTTACCCCTCGTCTTCTATGGCTAATAGCTCTTGCGTACCTCTATCCACGCTCATGGGGGTGGTCTCTCTCTCTCTCTCGTGCCTGAGGGAAAGGTTAGCACGCAACAGTGTTGCAATATTCTGGCCTTGAGCTCGGTATTCAGATGAGACCTCCATCACGCCTTGTTTACCCCCCAAAAGGGGCTGAGTTCTTTGGCTACGGGGTTTACCATTGTGATTTTTTATGTCCTCTTAGCCCCTGAGCCCGACCCGATTTTTGGGATATGGGTACCCCCCGGGGGTGCAAATTCCCTCTTGGGTTTTTTTTTTTAGCTTGCTACTTCTCTAGTTTATTTTTTTGATATGATACCCTTGCAAAACGGTAGTTAAAGGGGGTCTTTTATCACTTCTTGAATGGGACACCCCTGGGAAAATTTCAAAAAAATTTTAAAAAGGGAAAAATTTGGGGGGAGGAAATTGCCAAAATTGCCCCTAAAATTATATAGTAATTGTCACATTTAATAAAATTCCTTTTAAATACCACTAAGCATCCCAGGGGCTTGTACTTACTATTATGGCCAATTAATCCTCCCCCAATATCATCTACGTCAGACTGGGAAATTCTACTTTTTTGGTGCAAACCGGCTCTTTTTAATCCCTTTTTCCCCTGGCATGTCTGAAAACCTGCCCATTTTCCGTACATTTCCAGGCCATTGCTGGGGCCCAAGTGCACTTAGGGAGTTCCCCTGACCGAACCCATTTCAGGACAGTAGCTGCAAAACCCGCATTGGTGCTGGTGACCCTCGCTCCATTTGGGACAGAAACCTTGCCTTTCCTCTTCGGTCACCCAGGCAGTCTTTTGGGGTTTTTCCGCAAAAAAGGGCCCTGGCTTTGCAGCCCTTCTCCCCCAAATATCGACCCGGGTATTTTGGGCACTTAGGAAATGCATGAAGACATTTCCTTTCACAAGGGGGATTTTGATTTTTAAATCCCCCTCTCCACTTCTCGCAAAAGAACTTTTCATCCCAAAAGCTTGTTCACCTCAGTTGTGTGGGTAGAGGGCAGGTACATGGGGGCGGTGTTTTTCCGGGAATTTTCTAAAAGATTTTCGGAAAACATTTCCCCCTGAGGCCCAAGTTCGGGGAAAAGGCCCCCCTGGTATGCCCTTGTCCACTTCACCTGCTTGATGTCGTCATTTTTCCCCCGGCCAGCGAATGCACTAAACGGTATCAAAACCCTTTTAAAAGGCATGAACCCAATAAATAAATCCACAGGGCTGCCCCCCCAGTGTAGGGCCCCAGTGTGGTGATATCCGGGGAATCTTGTCCGGTTTTTTTGGGTCCCGCACTTCGGGAACGGGTGGGATGGGATCTTGTGGCCATCCCCAGACACAGGCCCAAAGGACGCCCTGAAACCTCGGGCATTTGGTGATGGACAGACTTGTCCCCAAATTCTGTTTGGCTGAAGTGCAGGGGAAAAAGGAGGCTTGTGTCTGCTTCTTTTGACTTGATTTAAACTCGGGACCCTCTTCCCCCTGCTCTTTGGTAAATCTTGAAGCAACCTGTCCTGTGCTACATTTTTCCTTGGCCCCCGACTTCTCCCGGGTTCTGGGGTTTTTTTTCCATTTTTCTACCAGACTTGATGAGACTTGCCTTGTTGGGGGAACTCCCCGAAAATTTTTCTCCACTGCTGGATGTTTGCCCAGGTTAATGTTCTTAAAAGGGTCCCTGTGCCTGCATTTTCCTTTTGGGGCTCTTTTCTGCATCTTTGATGGATGTCTCCTTGTAGACGTCAAACAACATCAATGCGCCTGCTCTTAGCCCCCCAATGGACAACGTGACCCCCAGGGGCTGTCCCCTGCAATTTTTGAAAAAGTGTTGTCGTTTCCCTTCAGTTTCTGGACCACCCTCACCCCCTAAATTATGGTAACAGGGGGGCTCGGGGATCACCTCTGAAGGAAAAACATTCCTCTCCAACCCCCTTTGGGCTAGGGACCCCTTTTTTGGTTTCTTGGGGAAAAAAACCCTCACCGCGGGAAAAGTGCCCATGGCAAAGGCCCCGGGGGATGACCCAAAAAGACATCACTCATTTTGAGTTTTCCTGTTCTCAGCAAAAAGGATCATCTGGCCAAATGGTTCCTGCCCGCCTTCAAAAATAGCCCCCCCTTGGGCATGGCCCTTGGGACGGGGCTTCATTCTGATGTTAGTGAACGTTCTCATTTTTCGTCTTCGTCTCTTTGCCCATAAACCTTTTAATATTTGGGCGTTTTCGGCCCTCCGGGCCCCCGGCTTTTCCCTTTTAAGGCTTGATATGCATCCCCCTTTTATTTTTTTAAAGGCCCCCTTTGAAGGTTTTTTGGAAAACTTCGGGGGTGGGCTGTAGTCGCATTGAAAAACTGAAAAGATTCCTTGCTCTGCTTTTAAAGGGGGTTCAACCAGCTGGTCCTCCATCTTTTAACTAAAGTTTGGAACGGCCTCATCCTTCTAACCCGGGCATCTGTAGGTCTGGGGGGGCTGAAGTCATTACTTTGGCCTACTACCATGGCCCTGAGTTTGCCTCAAGTATCTGCGGGAATACTCCGATGTCAGGTGAAACCTGGCGCCCGCTCCCCCTTTCGGGCTGAACCTTTTTTTCCCCCCCCGGGGTGTCTGGGTGTTTTTTTTGATCTTTCCCCCTTCGTGGCCCCTTTGGCCCACAGGAATCCGCCCAAAGGGGTTTCTTTGCACCGATCTGGACCGAAAACCCACCTTGCTGAAGTGTTAAAGGAAACCTCGGGGTTTTTCAAGGGGCAGTCGAGACATCATGGAAAAAGTATGGGCCCGGAATCGGGCAGGGTTTCACCTTTCATGGGAAAAAAACCCCCCACGGTATCATCTGTCGGATTGCTCCAAAGGTAAACTTTCCCGTTCCCTTCTCGGGAGGCTCAAACCCCGGGGGTCCCCCAATGATCTAAACCATGTCCAGGAAATGACATCCGGATGCTGAGGGGTTTGTTTCCCATCTCTTGGGCCCTCAAGAAAAATTTGGGAAAGTTAAAGGATATGTGTCCCATGTTTTCACTCTCCATCAGTTCTTAAAAGGGTTTCCCTGGACACTTCCTGGGAAGTTTGATGTTTTCGGGTTTTTTCCCTCCAATGGGGGATGTCCCTTAAGGGTTTTCTTCTAGCCATGGGGGGAACCCTTTCCATGAAAGCCCCCTTTCAGTGCTTCATACCGAGTTTGGGGCAGCCCTCACTGCTCTGTTGTACCTCCGGCCCGCCCCTAAACCCCTGACCTGATCCTTCTGCGATGACCCTGATTCCACACAAAATCTCTAAAAACCTGCATCCTAAAAACCTCTTCCCTAGGGGTGGGGGGAAGTTTGGGCAGATTGTGGGGGAAAGGGCCCGCCCATCCTGATGATAATTTTCCCTTGGGAACTTCTCTTTTTCCAGAAAACCCCCTGGGCAGCTTTGGGGGCATAGAGTGCTTGATAAAACACGCACAAAATTTCTTTTTAAAAGGCTGAAATATTTGCATGATGCAGGGCGTTTGCTCCAAGACCCCATTAACGGGGGACATTTCTGTTGCGGGAGCATTGATAGTGGCGGGTATTTTCAGGGGTTCCTGGACCACTGCTGTCCTGGGGTTTTTGATGTTGAACCCATTCCAACTGCTATGGACGGGGTTCTCATGGTCTGACTTCGAGTAAGAAGCCAATATGGTTCTTGGCCCTTTTAAATCCTGGACCTCTTTGGTATGTCGACATCGCAATTTTCAATTCCTGGGGGGCCCTGCCCCCCCGCCCAAAATTGTATATTGCGAATTGATGCGGGCAAAAAAGGGGGAAAGCTTCTTAAACTTGGACTTTTGGTAAAACCCCTGGCAGGGCCTTTTCCCGGCACAGAGCCGCAAAACCCGGAAAATGGACAGCAAGGCCTTTACTTTTGTGGAAAAATACCTGCTCCACTTTGTGGCTTCAATCGGGCGATTTTTATCCCAGGCCCCCGGGTTTGAAAACACACCAGGGGAATGTTTTCTGGGGGTGGGAAAGTCCCTCCCCTTAAAATTCCAGGGGTTTTGGGGGGCCCAAAGGGCTGGGATCGATCTCCTCAAACATTTATGGGCCACAAATGGCCAAGACAATTTAGAGTTCGGATAAATTTTTTTGTGTTTTCCCGTTTAAACCCCTTTACAAACAATTGGGAACAGCATTTCTGCTTGGGGGTGGCTTTGTCCCTTTTCCCCTTAAAAAGCAAAGGGCCAATTTCCCGCCCAAGGATTGGCAAAACCCTTTTAGCTCTTTCAGAGGGAGTTTTTACCTCACACTCCCCCTGTTTACAGGGTTTTGCAGGGAAATTTTTTGACTGCCCGCAGGGAAAAACATTTTTGATCTGGTTTTCGGGGAGGCCCCTGGCTGACTCACATCTTGCTTATTGATCCATTCCCCCGCTGCATTTTCCTTTCTTTGGGGTTAAAATTCTTCAGAGGGTTGGGTGCTCTTTTCTTCTTTTCAGATCTTTTGTCATTTTGTGTTCCTTTTTCGGCAAAATTTGTCCATTGAGGGCTGCTTTGGTTGTTAAAGCTTTCCCTTTTTCATTGGGGCAAAGCGTTAAATGATTCCCCAAAAATCGGTTTCAAACCCCTTTTTGGCGAACATTTTTTCCCCTTTTTCCGCTGGTTTCAGTTGGTTTAAAACCACGGGCCTCCCTGGGTCTTTTCAAACCTAGATGTGGGTTTTCCCTAGGGGTACCCTGGTTGGGGAAAAAATTCGTCCCCTTTATTTCAAGAAAGATTTCCTCGAGGGGTTCTATCTCGCCTCCCTTTGTAGCGTGCTCCCCCGCTTTCTTTCCCCGATTTTCACCTGCCCCAGACCTGGCGGCCCCTGGGGGAAACATCTTTTGTGAAAAGTTTGTAGGGGGCCCCTTGTTGGGAAATGACCCCTTCTGCAGCAAAAAGGTCCCCTGGGTAAGTAAACCAAAGGGTTCTCTTTGGGTTTTTTTTTCCTTTTTTGCTGCTCTGCGGATCTTCTCATCTGCTCGTTTTCTTTTACACACTGGATAGTGGCCCCCCTTGTCTTTTTTCGCTTTCATGTACTTGTTGACTTTTTTTCCCCCAGAAGGGGAAAATACTTTGGCATACACCCTCTAGTATAGGGGGATCCCTTATTCTCCCCCTCCTGGGGTCCCACGTTGCTTTATTCTAAACTTTACACCCTTGGCCAAAGGAAAAGAACCAGTGACTTGTTCATTTTAAAAAAGACTAAAGACATTTTAAAGGGGATAATGTTGGGTGGGGATTCCTCCCCCCTTTAAGGGCCCTTTGGGTTTCTTCCCCGGGCTGGTCATGCTGCCGATCTCTTTCACCCTGACAATGTGGTTTCCGGAGTCCAAATTCCCCTTTGGGGACACCAGAGCATCCTGTCATCTCAAGCAGTGGGTGGGGAAAAGTCGTCCGGCTCTCTTTTCCCCGCTGATGGTTGCTCATGCCGTCAGAAAAGGGCAACAAACACCTGCAAAAAAAAAAATTTACCATTAAAATTACATGAACAAACAAAAAAACACATTTACATTTAAACCCTTCTAAATATGTTTGGGTCCTTCCAAGAATAAAATTAAACCCCCAAAAAAAATCCCAAAAAAACACCAAAAAAGAAAAACCCCAAATTGGGGGAAAATTGAAATAAACATGGGAAAAACTCCCTTTTAGAAAATCAATTAGCTACAAGACTGTTATATATTATTTTTCAAAATTTTTCCCCAAATTTGGGGGTTTAATTTTCCGAAATTTAAAGGGAAAATACCCAAAAAATTAATTTTTTTTTGGTAAATCCCAAAATATGAGGAAATTTGAAAAAAACCCAGGAAAAAAAATCTGGTTTGAGAATCAAATTCTACTAGGTGGGCCAAGTTTCGCAACGGGTCGTGGGGATTGATTTTAAAAAAAATAGGAAAAACCCCCGGGGTCACGCGGGAAAATCTTTTTTTAAAAGGTAGCACCCCCCTTGCAATCCAAAAAAACAGACTAAGCTACCATTTCGGGGGTTTTCATAAACTTAATGTATTTACAGTCACTCCCATAAACATTTTTTTTGTACCATTCCCTGTTTAAGGGCACCCCAGGTGGGGGACCCATTTTCGTGCCCTGTTTCTCATGGGCTTCTCTCTCCCCTCCTCTCTCTCTCCCTCTCTTTTCTCCTCTCTTCCCTCTCTCTCTCTCTCTCTCTCTGGGCTCTCTTTTCTTCCCCCTCTCTTCCCCTTCTCTCTCTCTCTCTCTCTCCTCTCCCCTCTTTTCTCTCCTTTTCTCCCCTCTTTCTCTCTTTCTCTTCTTTTCTCCTCTCTCTCTTTTTTCTCTCCTCTCCCCTCTCTCTCTCCTCTTTTCTCCTCTCTTTTTCCTTTCTTTTCTCATTCTCTCTCTCTCTCTCTCTCTCTCTTTCCCCCTCTCTCCTCTCCCCCTCTTTTCGTCTCTCTCTCTCTCTCTCTCCCTCTCTCTCTCTCTCTCTTAGATGAATTCCCATTCTTTTTTTTTGGTTTACTAGCAATCCAAGGGGAAAGGGTTTTGAAAACCTTCCTTTTTCCCTTGGCGGGTTTTTTTTTACACCCTCGCTTTGGGGTTTTTGCAAAATTTACATCTTCCATGCATTCCCCTTTATCTCCCTGCTTGGCCGCCCTTTTCCGGGGACCCCGGGCCCTTTTGGGGACACGGGGCCCTTTGGGGCGGGGTGTGTACCCCGTTTTTGTTATGCTCAGAGGGGAAAAAAAGACTTTTTTGTTTTGTGACCCTTTCTCCATCCCGCCCCTGTCACCACCTTGTTTCCCGATTTAAAACAAGCAAAGGCAAAACGACCCAAAATTTCGCTACTCGTTCCTTCCCCTGCCCTTTCTTGTCCCCCCGAGAAAAGAAACGGGGGTCATTCCTCCCAAAAAACCTTCACTTTTTCGTCCGGTTTTGGTTTTTTTTTGTTTGGTATTTTTATTTCCAGCACCCCCACCGCCCTTAAGGATCACTACATTATCTTTTTCATGGGGCCCAAAATTAACTGATACAAGTTTTTACCCTCGTCCCTTTTGGGGTGTTGTGGGGTTTTGTGTGTGGTGTGTGTGGTGTAGGTGTGGTTTGGTTGTGTGTGCGTGTGGTGTATTTTGTGTGTGGGGGGGGGGGGGGGGGGGGGGGGGGGGGGGGGGGGGGGGGGGGGGGGGGGGGGGGGAAAAAAAGATGAAACATTTGTTGCCTTCGAAACTTTATTCATTTTATGTGTATTATTTTTAGCTTAATTTATTACGTCAAAGTAATGTATAATATGATGAAAGCGATGAAAAGTATGGATGGGTGATTGAATAGCTGTATTCACTAATGATTTTACATTCATCTACTATATTACTAAACTTTAATAATGGAAGAGAAAGCGAGTTGGTAGCCCCTCTATTTTTCATTTATAAAACATACACACCACAAACAAGTATCTTCCAGACTTATACGTACACACACAAGAACAAACAAGAAATCAACAAATCAACGGTGTACTAGAACGTTCATCAGATTCGCAACACATAACTATAACGTCAACTCACCCTTAGTTATAATTCCTTATCTACACTTTTTTCGTGCCTTTCAAAAAACATGATCAGAATCTAATGCATAAGAAGTCACTATATTTTTTCTTTTCATTCTTGTTCTCTATTCACTCCTTCCAATCTGTGTCGTAAATCATTCACTCACATAACCTCAGGCAGTTTCCTTTCTTTTCTTCACTTTCCTTTTCTTTTTCCCTTTTCTTTTTCATCACCGACGGCCTCAAAGGAATGGGCAGCAAATCTGTTTTCATCCCGTCTACCCCTTGCGTTGGGCGTCGCGGGGAAAACGAAGCAGGAAACAAGGCAATGAATGGGCTGCGTGTTGTCCTGGTTTCTTCTGCTTTATTTTGTGCCCTTAACTCTCTCTTTTTTTTTCTCTCTCTCTCTCTCTCTCTCTCTCTCTCTCTCTCTCTCTCTCTCTCTCTCTCTCTCCTCTCTCTCTCTCTCTCTCTCTCCTCTCTCTCTCTCTCTCTCTCTCTCTCTCTCTCTCTCTCTCTCTCTCTCTCTCTCTCTCTCTCTCTCTCTCTCTCTCTCTCTCTCTCTCTCTCTCTCGTGATTACTCGAAAAAATACGAACAACTTATTTAGTTGGTGTTTTTGATAACGAGTAAATAGATCAATTCAATGGGTATTTATCTCGCCGGAAGACTCGTTTATAACTATGTAATTCCTCGACTCTATTTAGACATTAGTGTACATAGAGGTTGCTCGGATCCCACCACCTGTGTTCTCCCTCTGTACACACACACACATACATACGCTTAGAGACAGAGAGTGTAGGGGGATGGCGGGTAGTGTCTGTGTTGTCTGTTGTGCTGAAGAGTTCTTGTTAGCATCAAGTGTGTGGGATGTTATATTCTGGTCACGTCCCACGGTATCCGGTCCTACGTCTATCTTTCACTTAAACATCCGACCCACCGTATTCATGAATGTGTGTGTGTGTGTGTGTGTGTGTGTGTGTGTGTTTGTATGTGTATGTGTGTGTGTGTGTGTGTGTGTGTGTGTGTGTGTGTGTGTGTGTGTGTGTGTGTGTGTGTGTGTGTGTGTGTGTGTGTGTGAGTTTATGTATGTGAATACTCACAATCTTGACCACGCCAGCTGGACTCGCGATCGCCAGTTTTACCCTCCCGGAAAGAGCTTGGAGCTCGTAGTGACCGTTCTTTGAGTAATGATAGGACCTCACCATCACACAAACCCCATCCCCTTGCTCAAGGGGGACAGTAGTCACCCGCATTTGTCAGCGAAAAATCCCCGGGATCGAGCGAGGTCATAGGTTGAACACCCAAACTACAGAACAGAATGAAAGAAAACAAAAATTCAGAAAACTACAGAATGGCGCATGACTCTCCAAACCATCGTTACATACACGCGGCGTTTGTGTGTGTATTCATCTAGTTGCATTAATCTAGTTGTCTCTTACAGGGCCTGAGCTACACTTGTATGGCCCCGTCTCCATATATACATTTTTTATCATTCATCCTTAGTGCTTAACAAGTCCTTTTGAGAGCGAGAGAGAGAGAGAAAGAGAGAGAGAGAAAGAGAGAGAGAGAGAGAGAGAGAGAGAGAGAGAGAGAGAGAGAGAGAGAGAGAGAGAGAGAGAGAGAGAGAGAGAGAGAGAGAGAGAGAGAGAGAGAGAGAGAGAGAGAGAGAGAGAGAGAGAGAGAGAGAGAGATGTTAGTAAAGGTAGAAATGCTTGAAGGTAGAAGTCAGGCATTGATAGTATAGTATTAAGTAGTGTTGTCATTACTAATACTACATAATACTAATATACTAATACTAATACTAATGCTGATCATTGTATTGAAGTAATGATAAAACTAGCAATGCCTATCATATTTTTATCTCTTGTAGTAAGTTATGTCTAATTTGTGATTTTAAGGAATATCTGGAAGTATCATGTCATTGTGAATTGGCTAAAATAGGGACTTCTAATCATTGTAACTGAAAACTGACTCCAGATTCGTGTTCAGCATGCCCGAAAAC
>JACEEZ010020455.1:357500-365000 GCA_016584305.1 Chionoecetes opilio | reverse complement strand
GAAAGACATTGTAGCGAGAAGATCATCGAGGCCGAGCACAGGCGTCTGGTTCCATGCCAAGGAATACCTCCCGCCGTACCAGCATGGATGGCAAACACGATGCTGCCGCTTCACTATTAACCCCATGAGACCCAGAACGTAATTTCCATTGAAATTTGGGTACCATTAAACGATTTTTAGTGACTATAAGCAATACTTTATAGCTATGACCTGTTTAGTATCCTTGTCCACTAGCTAATTTGGTATATGAAGTTACTTTTCGTAATTTTATGGCTAACAATAGACGATTTTATATAGCAAAGGAAAGATCTGGTGTGAAGGGGTTAATGGTGTCCGCTGTTTTTCGAGATTGGATAATTATAACGAAGAGGAAAGTGTTATCATCTTTCTCTAATTAACTGCAGTGTGATGTAACCCTATTTGAAGATGGAGCTGAGGACAAAATGACAACTACATCGAAGAAGTTAATTTCAGTAAAGTATCTTCAATCGTGGTCCTACATTTATACTTTAAGGCATTTCCTATCGTCTCCTCACTGGCAGGTGGAGGTGTTGTCGTAAGTTTCAAGCAAGAGGAAAATAATGTGCCACTTTCTTCAAACATACTCTCAAATGTTTCAAAAGTAGTTCTTGCTTATACTCACGGCGTGTTCCGTTTGGGAGAAGTCTTATCGTCATGTACGAGGAAGTTTTACCCATGGGAAGGTTTACCCATGGGTAAACCTTCAAAGTGGAAGTAAACAGAACCGTACGTACACACGGATGCACCTGCAGCCACGATAAAAGACTGTAATGCAAGGCTATGCAATTGACCCAGAGTGGGTGGCATTGTTATTAGTTACATGCTGGTCAATGGCTCTCGGGGCTATGGTGTGTGGGTGTTGAGAACAGATAACGATGTGTGTATCCCTATGTGCTATTGTGTGTTCAAAACATATTTGTTCAACAGCAATTTGCAGAATTTTGTGCTAATATTCTTTTACTTTTGTGACACATTATAAACATCCAACGGCATTTTGTGGACACAATGATATGTAATATCATTCCCAATTTACA
This sequence comes from Chionoecetes opilio, assembly GCA_016584305.1. Classification (NCBI taxonomy): domain Eukaryota; kingdom Metazoa; phylum Arthropoda; class Malacostraca; order Decapoda; family Majidae; genus Chionoecetes; species Chionoecetes opilio. The sequence continues at coordinate 363,945 of JACEEZ010020455.1, read as the reverse complement.
AGCCCAGCAGATGAATCGATAGATAGATAATTAGATACATAGATAGATAGATAAATTGATTGATACGTAAGTACTTACATACATACATAATACACACACATAGTACATACATATATACACATACATATTACATACATATATACACACATATATACATACATATATACACACATAAATACATACATACATACATCTCCTGAAATTCATGTTCTTTATATTTCTGCCCATATTCATACCAAATCTTTTCTTCAACTTACCAAAAACACCTTCGTTCATAGAAAATGTCAAAATCTTTCTGGATCAAACTCCTCTCGTGACTTCTGGCATCTAGCCAAAAACATCTCAAACAACTTTTCATCTTCATCTTTCCCTCCTATGCTTCACTCAGATGGCTCTATAGCTGTCTCATTTATTTATAGGATTGATCTCTTTCTGAGAAGACAGAATCCTCGCTTGCTAGGGACACGCCACACCTGGACCTGCCCCGAAGGGATTATCATTGGGTGTTTCTCTCAAAATATTTCGTGACCGCTTCATCCAAACCTGCCATGCCTGGTGGTGCTCTGAGCTACACAGCCTCATGCACGGCGCACAGGACAGTACGTCAGAGCTGGACAGGCCTGATGGAGGGCGCCAGCCTTGCCTCCATCAGTTTTATAGGTGGAAGGCCAAATGAACAGCCCATAAGTTGGTGACGGTGTGTAATGCACATCAAACACCATTGTCCGCCATAATAACGAGGCGCGGTGGTGGTTCACGGATACCAGGTGTGGCAGGAGCGTGAAGCACTGCGCCATGAAGCACATTCTATTTAGGTGTTTCACATAGTACCTTTTTGCCTTAAATAAGACAGTAGCATGTTAATAAGATGTATTCTTTGTTAGAATGTGTTAAATGCAAGGTTCACGTATCAGTAGGTACCTAATGCTTCATGACGATGGAACAAACAGTACACACAACACTGACTGGAGGCGTCACGGTGCAGCAAAGAGAGAGAGAGAGAGAGAGAGAGAGAGAGAGAGAGAGAGAGAGAGAGAGAGAGAGAGAGAGAGAGAGAGAGAGAGAGAGAGAGAGAGAGAGAGAGAGAGAGAGAGAGACTACCTGCTCTATACATTCTTCCCATACACCTTCGCCCATATAGTCTTGTTGTGCAGATCAGCTTAACACAACCGTAAATCACCTGGACTCCTCCTCGCAGGTGTTATATCACACGTGGATCCAACAACCATTTGCTTAGCATGATGTAGTATGTGTTGTGAATATCGAGCGGGCGAGTCTCGGTATACGGGACTTGTGTGTCTTGAGAACTGGTAATTCTTTCACGGAGCTTTAAAAGAAGTGGAATGGGGAAAATAGTTGGTCTGATGTACGCACGCACGCACGCACGCACGCACGCACGCACATACATAAATCAAAACCGAACGAAATATAGCATTCATTACTGAAAACAGTATAATTTATTCAGTAATTTTGCCGTCACGATTTCTGTAATGAGTTTCATGCAGGTAATATCAGGTCACTTTATTACTCTCGTACAAAACCAGATGCATACGTCCTAAATCTTTTTTTATGTAAATATTTGCATATACCATAACTCAACACAATTACATGAATCCCACTGAATTTAAGATGCATTGAGCGAGGATGTGATTCTCTGATTTATGTAAAGCACAAATTGTTATATGTCCTTAACCCCTTCACGCCCAGATCTTTCCTTTGCTATATAAAATCGTCTGTTTTTAGCCATAAAATTACGAAAAGTGACTAAATATACCAAATTAACTAGTGGACAAGGATACTACACAGGTCATATTTATAAAATATTGCTTATATTCACTAAAAATCGTCTAATGGCACCCAAATTACAATGGAAATTACGTTCTGAGCCTCGAGGGGTTAAATACGCAAAAGTTAATAAAAAATACAATTCGATATTCATGACCTCCGTAAGATGACACATAGTTATAAGAAATCGGGCACAGTATGGAAAATGTATCCCTGAGGAGTGATATTGTGTGGACGGGAGGCGTTGTGGTCATCCTTTCTTGATCTAAGGATGACTCTCTTAGATCACATGGTTTGCCTTATGGTGGATCTGGAGTTTTTATTTTTTCAAACAAAAAAAACAATTTTGTGGGAAGAGAGAGAGGGGGGAAAGAAAGAAAGAGGGAGATTGACAGAAAGAGGGAGGGAAAAAAATCATAACTGTTATCATATGCCCATATTATTGACATAAGTACTACATCCTAAACTATTAATACCAGTAGTAATAGTAGTAGTAGTAGTAGTAGTAGTAGTAATAGTAGTAGTAGTAGTAGTAGTAGTAGTAGTAGTAGTAGTAGTAGTAGTAGTAGTAGTAGTAGTAGTAGTAATAGTAGTAGTACTAATACATTAATATTACTACTACTGCTACTACAACAACAAAAACTACTACTACTACTACTACTACTACTACTACTACTACTACTACTACTACTACTACTACTACTACTACTACTACTACTACTACTACTATCATCACCATCATCATCTGTATCATCACCATCACCGCCATTTATTAAGTCTTGCTATGGTGATGACACGCTTGAGGATCCTTCACCAGAGAACAAATTCATATGCATATGTTTTAGAATCAATAGTTGGCGTGTCTGGTTTTCCTGCAAGTGACGAAACTGTCAATATCAGAAGCGAGGATTTTCACAATGTGTGCCGAAAAAGTTTTTAATAGAAAAATGTTTGGAATGAGTGTACGTGCGCGTCTCTGCTTGTTTGTCAGTTTTAGTGTGTGTGTGTATGTGTGTATGTGTGTGTGTGTGTGCGTGTGTGTGTGTGTGTGTGTGTGTGTGTGTGTGTATGTGTATGTGTGTGTGTGTGTGTGTGTGTGTGTGTGTGTGTGTGTGTGTGTGTGTCATTCACCCATGGTCTTGTTCACGCGAGCCGGACTCGCGCTTGCCAGTTTTCACCCTACCGGAGCGAGCTTGGAGTCCTTTAGAGGACTCCATGGTGTAAAAATAAAAAAATCTTGGAGTGATGCAGGGATCTCACCCACCACACACCTCCATCCCATTGTTTAAGACCCCCATCCAATTTGACCATCATGGCGGTGTGTGTGTGCGTGTGTGTGTGTCCATAGTGTCGTAAGTACAGGTCCTTTGATAATTTTCAGGCTGGCTCACTTTCTTCCCAAATAAATATGTTAACTTATCACTTTATCTGCCCATTCATTTGATTATTTATATTCCATGATTTAGCTCTGAGTTGTGTTAGTATATTTCTCTCGTTATATATACATGACACTAAACGCAGCATTTATACACTGTAAATATCTACCTGTATATTTATTAATTTATTTTTCCATCTACGTATCTCTCTACATCTAGTTTTAGTTTTATCGTGCATTTATATTTGCATTATTAACTGCACATTTGAGCGAGCATAATGGCGGGAAACATGTACAACCCTGTACAGATACGTAGCAAAAAACACCGTTCATATTGATAACAACCTTTCTTTTTTCTTAAGTGTTTACCTTCACTATTCTTCCAGTCGCTTTGCTTCCACCACACTCATTATCCTTTCCTTCCACTTGCCACGAACAACCCTTTGCACCTCAGACACCAGCCTGCTAGCTCCCACGATCTATAGACTTTTAAGTATTGTAAGATAGTATGTCTATTAATCTTGCCAACTCCCCTTCACTTCAGTGTCGTCTTGCCTCCTAAACTTATCCCACTCTCTCTTTTCTCTGCCCAACTACACACTACAAATTGATGTCCCTCCACTGTCTCTCCCCGCCTTTCAAATACCCACCTATCAGCCTTGCTCTCCCTCCCTCGCATTGCCTCGATATTATTCATCCACAGCCTACCTACCTACCAACCTACAACGTTTTTCCTTCCTCACTCCTCTCCGTCAGTCCCATTTCCCATTCGAAGTAACGTCCAGCGGGGATCTATCACCTCGACACCTCGCCGCCCACCCATTAATCCTGGACATTTGCTGAATTAATTACTCTTTCCATGGGGACATTAATCACTCTTTGCCTTGATACATGGTCGTAACGGGCTGCCGTGTCTGTGCCAACCGCTCTTTCCCGCGCCCATCGGCCATCTCTCGCCCCATAGCGCCGCTCCCCTCCCCCTGCTCCACCACGGCAGGTATTTTCATCATCAGTGAAACGCTCTAGGGCGGAAAGGAGGAAAAATGTATCTTGCACGTGAAACTGGGAGGTGTGACTATGGTGGCAGGCCAGTGCGTGCGTGCGTGCGTATGTATGACGGTGTAGGACCTGTAGATGGTGGTAGTGTAGGTGGTAGTAGTGTAGGTGGTGGTGGTGGTGGTGGTGGTGGTGGTGGGGCTCACGTACCCTAATGAATGTTGGTTTAGAGGGCAGGGGATGGCTAACTAGCGCATCAGATATTGAAGGTGAGTGGTTGCAAACTTTTTTGTGATATTTTCGGTGTTTTTGTCTGCATATGAATTCCGTCCACTTGATATGGCACGCGCGCGCGCGCGCACGCACACACACACACACACACACACACACACACACACACACACACACACACACACACACACACACACACACACACACACACACACACACACACACACACACACACACACACACACACACACACACACACACACACACACACACACACACATATAAATATGAATTTGAAGACCGTTTGTGTTTTAATAAATTGAGATCATCTAAATTAAGCAACTTATTTACAGAGCTTAAAGATTACAACATTAGTGTGACATTTCTGAAAACACAAATGAACCACAATTAGTTTGGTTTTTTTCATACCCACAAACACTGGTAATTACTGTGTGCCTTTTATGCAAACAAATGAACGTAATATTATTTTTGCACTACCGGTGGTTATGAGGGTTAGTGTGGGCAGAGCATTGCAGGCTGCTTACCGGGATCCAGGAACGGTTGTTCAAGGCTTTGCTACGTCAGAGCTCCCACCTGCGGCTTTTCGGCTTATCCTGCCGGAAACATTCACACGGGAGCCTTGATACGAAGCTGCCGCCTACTCGTCCACCATCAAAGTACAGGTGTTGGTATTTCAACATTGTCCTGGTAATATTCAAAGGCAATCATGATCCTTCCCCTCCCTGCCACCCGTCTTCAACACTGCCTTTGCTGCCCACCCGCCCACTAAGACGGACTGGACTCTTCACGTTAATATCAAGGATTTTTATTCCATGTCGAATATTGTTCATGAAACTGACAAAAGATGAAATTATTGCGTTTACAAATATCGTATTCTCAAATATGCTTGTATAAATTGGGAACTTAAATAAGGTGACTGATCCGGAAAAAATATATATGATTCAGATAGAATAGGTCATTCAGCAGTGTAGGCATTCTTTGTCTCCACTCCCCCATCCAAAAGATACGTAGAAATCCCATCCAGAGATTTCGAAGAAACTTTTCTTTGTCATCCACTTGTATATACAGTTTGCGTGGATAATCAGTGCACGCCTCCGAAAAGGTAATGTTTACACGTATGACGCACCATGTTTATAACAAAATAATGTAGAATATCAACACTTACAATTGTAGTTAGTATTTCGTTGCGTAGCCCTTCCTCTTGATGACCCTTTGAAGGCGACGTGGTACACTGTCGGCAAAATTTTGAAGGTACTCAGGCTTAAATTCTTCCCAACACTTTCGGAGCTCCAATTCAAGCTTGGGGAGTGTAGAGGTGTCACGTGAGCGGAGTTTGCCTTTCATGATGGCCCAAAGATTTTCTATGGGTGATATATCGGGAGAATTACCTGGCCAGTCATCTATTCTCCCAATCTTGCAGTCATCAAGCCACTGTATCACATCTCGAGCTGTGTGGCAGGATGCTCCATCCTGTTGGAAAATCTGTGCCTGTGTCTTTTCAAAGCAGGCCTCCAGGTGGTCATTTAAAAGATCAAAATACACCACTTTGTTAACAATTGTGTTCTTTGGGAAAATAACTAAGTTCCCAATACCATGAAAAGTAAAGCAACCCCACACCATTAAACTGGGAGGGTGTTTTGTGGTCTTTCGTGTGTAGCGAGGCTCGGTGGGGTCTGAGCCGGGACGACGGTACACTTTTGCTGGTCCTCCTCCACTCACACAAAATGTGCTTTCGTCACTCCACAGCACAGCCCGCCACTTGTCGAGAGGCCAATCTCTGTATTTCTTTGCAAAGTGAAGCCTTTTCTTCCTTTGGCGGTCATTTATCAGTTGCTTATTCCGCGCCCGGTAACACCTGTAGCCAAGGTCACGTTTCAAAGTTTCCTGTACAGTACGCAGCGACACACTACCAAGAAGAGTATGATTTTCCTCCTTCAGTTTTCTGGCTGTAAGGCTAGGATTGGCATCAAGCTGTTGCCTTAACACGCTCCTGGTTCTGTTACACGTTTTTTTTGTTTCCTAGGTTGTCTTTTTGGG
>JACEEZ010020455.1:337500-352500 GCA_016584305.1 Chionoecetes opilio | reverse complement strand
TTCACCTTCCTTCTCGTGCACCTCCTCCTCCTTTACCTCCTTCTCCTCCTTGCCTTCGTTGCCATGACTCCCAGTTCCATCTTCCCCCAAACCGGCACTCACACCGCACGCATCTGACACCGGCAACACATAATTTCCCAACCATTCTACGTAGCAATTATCCACGTTGTTACACGGGATCTGTCGTGCGCAACAATCCTTCCGTGCGGTATAGGAAAACAGTAGACTAGATAGCCATATTTATGTATTTGTTTCCTGCTTTGAATATTTTAGAAAGAAATGATAAGGTTATTTTTCCAAAGAGTGACTGACGGTAATATGGTGCAAAGCGATGCTCCTCCTGTTATAAGCTGGGATATTTCGGGATATATAGAGGGATAAGTCGTCAGGTGATAAATGCGGAGTCTATTGGGGTCTTTAAAAGGAGTCTGGAAAATTCATGGAAGGGGAAGAGAGGTGGATATAGGTAGAGTTAAGTAACAGGAACTACCTCGTGTAGGTCTCACGGCCTCTTGTAGCTTCCTTATTTTCTTATGTTCTTATATTTTTCCTTTATGAATACGTCATGCTCATCGTATCCACCAGCCCTGCTGTGAGTGACTATGTAAGGGATGGTCATTGGTGAAAGAAGGATGAGGGAATGTAAGCAACCTGTGTGAGAAGTGAGAGGTGCGCCGAGCCTGCAGGGCAATGGATGGCTCTCCTTACCACCTTCCCTTAATGAAAGTGTTCACCTCGACCGTCTGCCTGTTTCGTTATAGCTTCAAAAAACATAATCATCCCTTTGAGCGGCCTTAAGAGACCATCGACCCCATTGTATGTGTGTTTGTAATTCACCCATGGTCTGATCACGCGCTGGACATGCAATTACCGGCTGCTACTCTCCCGGAAAGAGCTTAGAGCTCATAGAGACCGATCTACTGAGAAAGCTGGAACTTCACACAGCACACATATCCCATCCCCTTGCTCAAGTGGGATAGTAACTGCCTACAATTCCAAGGAAAGATTTTTGAGCCGTGAGCGGGGCTGACACCTTCGCGCGTCAAGTAACAAGTCACACGGATACTTAACCATTGTACCACACGGGCAGTGGATGTAGTGTGTAATCTATTCGTGTAATATCTTTTCATATAAGTGGACGAAGATGTTTTCAGGTTTGAAAGTGTAGCTCCAAGTTTTAACATGTATCTCAAAGTGGTTAAAACATAAGACATAAACTGTACAACGAAAAAGGTGCTATAAGTAGCAAGAGCCTAAACTCTAATGTCTGCGCATGAGGCCCCAGCCGGCACTAGCCTGGCTGACGGTCTATGGCTCCGCCTCGCCCGCCAATACCTGCGGCTTTGTGGGGCAGCATTAGAGGCAGAGGGGCGTCCAGGCTCCTGTTTACTTTGATCAAAATGTGTTATTTATATTGTGTGTAATTTGAATTAATAGGCATTGGCTGTGTGCTTCTTTCTTTCTATTATGCATATTTGATGAGGCGAGTAAAAGGGCGGATATAATGACTGCCAAAGCTTATTGTATTGTATTCTTTAGCGATCACCAAACTCATCCTTAGAACGACTGGACTCTGCATAGACGTTGGATTAGGTGAATAGAGGAAAACACGCTTGAGGTTAACCCCTTGAGACTCAGAACGTAATTTCCATTGTAATTTGACTACCATTAGACCATTTTTAGTGAATATAAGCAATATTTTATTGATATGACCTGTTTAGTATCCCTGTGCACTACCCAATTTGGTATATTAAGTCACTTTTCGTAATTTTATGGCTAACAACAGACGATTTTTTATATAGCAAAGGAAAGATCTGGGCGTGAAGGCGTTAAACATATGATGGTTATATATAGTAGTAAGGATGACTAGAACAACCATTCATGTTATGCGATGAATACGTGGACAGAAGGGCAGTCCAAGGTAGGATGTGGAGATGATGAGCCGAGATGATGAGCCGAGATGATGAGCCGAGATGATGAGCCGAGATGATGAGCCGAGATGATAAGCCGAGATGATGAGCCGAGATGAACGAGAAACATGGGGAAAGAGACGAGATTCAGGTATTTGTGAGCGATGTTCTAACACTTGCCTGGAATCCATTAAGTTCAAGGACAAACTACATGTCCAGGTTTATGTCGTCCTGTTCACAAGACATATTTCATCATCCTCCTCTTCTCACACACTCATATACACACACACACACACACACACACACACACACACACACACACACACACACACACACACACACACACACACACACACACACACACACATACACACACACACACTCACACAACACACACACACACTCACACAACACACACACACACACACACACACACACACACACATACCGTCAGCTTCTACCAGAGCCAGGAGGGCAGACAGGGCCGTGCGGTTGTCTTGTCCGTCGTCTGCCTCCTTCACGCTCTTGGTGCCGTAGAACCTTCCCGTCTCCACCTTGCGCATGGCTGTGGTCGCAGGGGGAGTAAGACAGCGGTAAGGTAATGACTCTAGTAACTGTTAACCCTTTGAGACCCAGAACGTAATTTCCATTGTAATTTGGGTACCATTAGACGATTTTGTATTAATATAAGCAATATTTTATAGATATGACCTGTTTAGTGTCCTTGTCCACTAACTAATTTGGTATATTAAGTGACTTTTCTTAATTTTATGGCTGGACAACATACATTTTTTTATAGCAAAGGAAAGATCTGGGCGTGAAGGGGTTAAGACTCGTTATGAAATGGTGATGTAAACACGTATACTTGATATGGTAGAGAGATGTAGGAAAAAGATAGATAAATATGTATGTAGATGGACTACCTATTGCATATACACACATGTAAAGAATTAGTGTTGAGCTGTAGTTAGTTAGCTAGTTAGTAGCAGTAACTACATAAGCACATTTTTCTAAGATAGTCGCTTTGTATTCTATCAGCACCGTTGCCTGCTCATGGCACACTGCACATGTCTGGCACACTGCTTCCTCAGCTGCCTGGCACACTGCTTCCTTAGCTGCCTGGCACACTGCTTCCTCAGCTGCCTGGTACACTGCTTCCTCAGCTGCCTGGCACACTGCTTCCTTAGCTGCCTGGCACACGCGAGGCAGTCGCTCATCACCCCGGGCAGGAAAAATATACACCTTCACTCCACATTGAAAACAGAAATAATAGTAAAATGCATTAAGCCTACGTTAGGAGAATGTGTTTTAAATCATATTATTAACGAGCTCCATTTGGGTATAATGAGGGCGGGAGGCTGCGGGTGAGTGGTGGAGGGGCAGGCGGCGCGTCTCATGAATAACCCGAACAAGCCTCGTTGTTGACTGGCCCGCCACGCCGCCGCCTAAATGAAGACATAATTGTCCCACATTTCTCGCTAAACACGGCAGATTGTGTAAGCGGCAGCGCGGCTCTCGCGGCCTTCATCCCCTCACCGACAGTGAAGGTGACCCGAAGCGCGGGTCTCGCGGCCTTCATCCCCTCACCGACGGTGAAGGTGACCCGGAGCGCGGGTCTCGCGGCCTTCATCGCCTCATAGACGGTGAAGGTGACCCGGAGCGCGGGTCTCGCGGCCTTCATCCCCTCATAGACGGCGAAGGTGACCCGAAGCGCGGGTCTCGCGGCCTTCATCCCCTCACAGACGGTGAAGGTGACCCGGAGCGCGGGTATCACGGCCTTCATCCCCTCACAGACGGTGAAGGTGACCCGGAGCGCGGGTCTCGCGGCGTTCATCCCCTCATAGACGGCGAAGGTGACCCGAAGCGCGGGTCTCGCGGCCTTCATCCCCTCACAGACGGTGAAGGTGACCCGGAGCGCGGGTCTCGCGGCCTTCATCCCCTCACAGACGGTGAAGGTGACCCGGAGCGCGGGTCTCGGCGGATCACCTGCCTTGATGGGACTCATCGTGGCGTCGCTGCGAGCCACGAACACCGTTTAGGGAGAAGAATAGAATTACTGCAATTAGCTGTGATGCCAAAAAGGAAGAGATTGAGAGCATTTAAAACCGTCCAAAAAGGTAAAAGTTAATCAGATTACAAACTTTGATTAAATGTAAAACAAAAATGTTCCGGTCTTAGCTTATCTTTTGCCAGAAAATTATCTGAAAGGACTATTTCATGCAAAAGAGTGAGAATATAAGAGATATAAAGGAATTCAGCTTACGTAACTCAGCTCCAAATGAAAGCAAATAACTATTTCCCAGGTACAAGACAATCTGAATCATTACGTCTTTAAAGCCGCATTGTGATGCTCCTTAAGACACATGATGTTTACGTTGGGCGTTTTCAATCTTGCAATCAGAGTAGCTTGATTTACATGGCCTTTCCTGTACCTGTGTCACCAGTGTGTTCCGTGGTCTGCAGGTTGAGACACAGCGGCACCTGTTTCCCGCGTCACCGTCACCCGCAACACCCGTCACTTTGTCCGGAACGAGCTTCGGGATTTCTAGAAGTACCTGGTTTACGAACAACAATATGAGGGCTCTCGCAGTTTGTGTTGTTTGAGTCCTCTTGATAATCTCGGCCAGGGGGCGGCCACTCGAGCGATTTATTCCTACTTACGACGCAAGTTTGAATATTCAACGTGACACAGGAAAGCTTATACCACAGCCAGGAAAATCTTTTAACAATACATGAACGCTCACCACTGCACAGCAAGGTTTACTGTAAAACATTAGAAGTTACCGGGGAAGTTATTCAAAAGTACTGAGGGTCATTACTCCCGGGAAGAGGAAATTTTACCGCAAAGGAGCTTAGCAGAACGCATGCAAATTTGCCCTTAAGCGCATATGAACTTATCAACTCAAAAGTTTGCCGTTCCAGAACCCGATGAGAATTTATGCTGAAAAGTGGGATAAACGAGTGAAAAAGGTTACGGCTGTGTTGTTGTGTACATGTTCACCATCGCCACCTTGCCAGTTCTCACCGTTTTGTGCATAATGATCTTTTTTCTACTCTCATATCAATCATTGACGCAAAATGACTTTAAAAAGAACGTAATACCCTATTTAATAACCCCCTATTAAGAGTATATATAATTAGAGGGGTAGGGTATTATATACCCTTAATAGGGGTACAATAATATACCCTTAATAATTATCTTCTAAGAGATACTTTAATAAATTATGTGAAAATTCCTGGATCTTATATATAGGTTTGGTGAGGTTAGGTTAGGTTAGGTCATAGACCACTGTATACCTGGACTGCGCACGGAATATCGGCCTGTTGCACATGGGCCTGAACTTGCCCTGAAGTCGGAGGGCCGCTCGGATTCATATATATATATATATATAATATATATATATATATATATATATATATATATATATATATATATATATATATATATATATATATATATATATATATATATATATATATATATATATATATATATATATATATATATATATATATATATATATATATATATATATATATATATATATATATATATATATATATATATACGCATCATATAGACTGGTTTATCAATATATATGATATACTGTAATCTTCGTAAATGTTTGTTCTATAATATTATCAAATAAAAAACAGTAAAACACACTAAAGAAATGCCATTACGAGACTCTGAAGAGATATGCATGAACTTAATATTCACTTCGCCATTTAAAACTTTGCGAGTCAACTTTTATCATGAAGGGTATCAATAGAAGCGAAATTTTATTAGCTTTTCATTGATATATTTCGTTTTCTGATAAATTAATTACCCCATGCATAAATTAGCGTTAACTAAATTAATAAAATCATCAATCGGGTAATTTTCCCGATTGATGAGGTTATTTATTTAGTTAACGCTAATTTATTCATGGTGCTAATTCATTTATCAGAAAACTAAATATATAAGTAAATAAATAACATCATCATTCGGGAAAATTACCCGATTAATGATTTTATTTATTTATTTAACGCTAATTTATGCATGGTTCTAATTCATTTATCAGATAACGAAATATATCAATGGAAAGCTAATAAAATTGCGCTTCTATTGATACCCTTCATGATAAAAGTTGACTTGCAAAGTTTTAAATGGCGAAGAGTTAAGTAAATATTAAGTTCATGCATATTTCTTCATAGTCTCGTAATGGCATTTCTTTAGCGTGTTTTACTGTTTTTTTATTTGATTATATTATACAACAAACATTTACGAAGATTACAGTATATCATATATACTGATAAACCAGTCTATATGATAGTCCATAGACCACTATATCTCTTTGTCGGGCGGGCCGCAGGCCGCTATGCAGCTTGTAATTTCAAAACATTGTCGCGTGAACAGTCCAGGTATACAGTGGTCTATAGTTAGGTTTAAATTATTTTGTTTTGCCAATGAAATTATTAGTCCTATAGGAAACATTAATAGGGTAACAACAAACAAACGTTAAGCTTGAGATGTTTTACCTATTAATATAATAGGAATCTCAAAAAATGGGTACACCCTTGATTTTCAGTAAAAAATCATATTTTCTTATAAATTAATTAGAACCATGCATAAATTAGCGTATGAATTAAATAACTCAAAAACTATGAGGTTTACAAGAAATTTCTGGGATAGAGTACAGATAAAGCTTGAACGGGCCTTACTGATGAGCAATAGCAAAATGAATTTGGAGTTTAAATAAGTGAGAAAATTGTATTGGTGTATTTTTTACATCCTATTAAATATCTCAAAATCTACAAGAGATATTTGACTTCTGATAATGGCGTTGAATAGAACACATCAACCTTAACAGCGTTGATTCTATGCATATTTACTCTTGGCCTAATAGTTACGGAGTAAAATGCTTTTATAAGGAAAAATAGGGTGAAATATATCTGTGATATTAATACCCTATTTAATAATCCCTATTAAGAGTATCTATAATAGTAGGGGTAGATATGATATACCCTTAATAGGGGTATATATAATATACCCCTAATAATCTCCTGAGAGATACTTTGTGAAAACACCTTTGATTTTCAGTGAAAAATCATATTTTCTTAAATAACTCGAAAACTATGAGGTTTACAGGAAATATCTGGGATAGAGTAAAGCTAAAACTTGAACAGGCCTTTCTGATGAGCCATAGCAAAATGAATTTGGAGTTTAAATAAGTGAGAAAATTGTATTGGTGTCTTTTTGACACACTATTAAATATCTCAAAATCTAGCAGAGATATTTGACTTCTAATAATGGCGTTGGATAGAACACATCAACTTTAACAACTTTGCTTCTATGCATATTTACTGCTGGCCTAATAGTTTCGGAGTAAAATGCTTCTATAAGGAAACAGGGTGAAATATGTGATATTAATACCCTATTTAATAACCCCCTATTAAGAGTATATATAATTAGAGGGATAGGGTATTATATACCCTTAATAGGGGTATAATAATATATCCCTAATAATCTTCTAAGAGATACTTTAATAAATTATGTGAAAATACCTGGATCTTATATATAGGTTTGGTGAGGTTAGGTTAGGTTAGGTCATAGACCACTGTATACCTGGACTGCGCACGGAATATCGGCCTGTTGCACATGGGCCTGAACTTGCCCTGAAGTCGGAGGGCCGCTCGGATTATATATATATATATATATATATATATATATATATATATATATATATATATATATATATAAAATATATATATATATATATATATATATATATATATATATACGCATCATATAGACTGGTTTATCAGTATATATGATATACTGTAGTCTTCGTAAATGTTTGTTCTATAATATTATCAAATAAAAAAACAGTAAAACACGCTAAAGAAATGCCATTACTAGACTCTGAAGAAATATGCATGAACTATTCACAAATATTTACTTCAACTCTTCGCCATTTAAAACTTTGCGAGTCAACTTTTATCATGAAGGGTATCAATAGAAGCGCAATTTTATTAGCTTTCCATTGATGTATTTCGTTTTCTGATAAATGAATTACCCCTATGCATAAATTAGCGTTAACTAAATTAATAAAATCATCAATCGGGTAATTTTCCCGATTGATGAGGTTATTTATTTAGTTAACGCTACTTTATACATGGTGCTAATTCATTTATCAGAAAACTAAATATATAAGTAAATAAATAACATCATCATTCGGGAAAATTACCCGATTGATGATTTTATCTATTTATTTAACGCTAATTTATGCATGGTTCTAATTAATTTATCAGATAGCGAAATATAGCAATGGAAAGCTAATAAAATTACGCTTCTATTGATACCCTTCATGATAAAAGTTGACTCGCAAAGTTTTAAATGGCGAAGAGTTAAGTTCATGCATATTTCTTCATAGTCTCGTAATGGCATTTCTTTAGCGTGTTTTACTGTTTCTTATTTGATAATATTATAGAACAAATATTTACGAAGATTACAGTATATCATATATACTGATAAACCAGTCTATATGACAGTCCATAGACCACTATATCTCTTTGTCGGGCGGGCCGCAGGCCGCTATGCAGCTTGTAATTTCAAAACATTGTCGCGTGAACAGTCCAGGTATACAGTGGTCTATAGTTAGGTTTAAATTATTTTGTTTTGCCAATGAAATTATTAGTCCTAGAGGAAACACTAATAGCGTAACAACAAACAAACGTTAAGCTTCAGGCGTTTTACCTATTAATATAATAGGTATCTCAAAAAAAGGGAACACCCTTGATTTTCAGTAAATAATCATATTTTCTTATATAACTCGAAAACTATGAGGTTTACAGGAATTTTCTAGGATATAGTAAAGATAGAACTTGAACAGGGCTTTCTGATGAGCCATACCAAAATGAATTTGGAGTTTAAATAAGTGAGAAAATTGTATTGGTGTCTTTTTGACACACTATTAAATATCTCAAAATCTACAAGAAATATTTGACTTCTGATAATGGCGTTGGATAGAACACATCAACCTTAACAACTTGTTTCTATGCATATTTATTCTTGGCCTAATATTTACGGAGTAAAATGTTTTTTTAAGGAAAAATAGGGTGAAATATATCTGTGATATTAATACCATATTTTATAATCCCTATTAAAAGTATATATAATAGTAGGGGTAGATATGATATACCCTTAATAGGGTATATATAATATACCCCTAATAATCTCCTGAGAGATACTTTGTGAAAACACCTTTGATTTTCAGTAAAAAATCATATTTTCTTAAATAACTCGAAAACTATGAGGTTTACAGGAATATCTGGGATAGAGTAAAGCTAAAACTTGAACAGGCCTTTCTGATGAGCCATAGCAAAATGAATTTAGAGTTTAAATAAGTGAGAAAATTGTATTAGTGTCTTTTTGACACACTATTAAATATCTCAAAATCTACAAGAGATATTTGACTTCTGATAATGGCGTTGGATAGAACACATCAACCTTAACAACTTTGCTTCTATACATATTTACTCTTGGCCTAATAGTTTCGGAGTAAAATGTTTCTATAAACACATAGGGTTTATAGAGACATAGGGTGAAATAGATGTGATATTAAAGACAATCAGGGCTTACCAAAGTAAGACTTGGCGATGAGAAGGAAGAGTGATGCCCTCTGGCGGCTGTTGGCGGCGGCTGGGATGCGTCGCTCCCACACCGCCACCGCCTCGGCGTGCTGGCCCCTCTCCGCCAGAGACTTGCCCAGCGCCTCCACGGCCACATGTTCCTCATCGCCGTATTCGCTGCAAAATATTTTCGACAAGGTCACACTTGTTGGGGAGCTAATGTGCAAAGATTGTATGTTCTGCCCTCCCTTTCGGTCGTCATATGTTAGACTAGAGCAGGGGTCGGCAACCTCCGGCCCGCAGGCCAGATCCGGCCCGCAGAGCCCGAACTCATGGCCCGTCACCCTGCTTGATATTTATATAACAATCCGGCCCGCAACAGCCTAGCCAACTAAATGAGTAAGTCGGCACCTCTCGACGTGATCGCGGTGGGTAGCGTGGGGCAAATTTGCATGACTGGGATCTTTACCACAGAAGCACCACGGAAAATCGCCAGGGAGAACATGACTACATGGCAACACGCGATCATGTCGAGAGGCGCCGACGTGGGACTGGCCACTATCGTAGCATCTGGCAACTCTCCATTACACGTGACGTCCCATGAGCAGTCTTCCCTCACCACCAACGGTCACGCCAGCGGCCAGTCTCCGTAGGAGTTCGTACTGAGAAGAGGTATGCATCAAACTTTCTTTGTCTGAAATGTACTTTTATCATTAGGGAATGTGGATAATATAAAGTGCATTTCTTGCTGCTACTCTCTCTCTCTCTCTCTCTCTCTCTCTCTCTCTCTCTCTCTCTCTTCTCTCTCTCTCTCTCTCTCTCTCTCTCTCTCCTCTCTCTCTCTCTCTCTCTCTCTCTCTCTCTCTCTCTCTCTCTCTCTTCTCTCTCTCTCTCTCTCTCTCTCTCTTCTCCTCTCTCTCCCTCCCTCTCTCTCTCTCTCTCTCTCTCTCTCTCTCTCTCTCTCTCTCTCTCTCTCTCTCTCTCTCTCTCTCTCTCTCTCTCTCTCTCTCTCTCTCTCTCTCTCTCTCTCTCTCTCTCTCTCTCTCTCTCTCTCTCTCTCTCTCTCTCTCTCTCTCTCTCTCTCTCTCTCTCTCTCTCTCTCTTCTCTCTCTCTCTCTTTCTCTCTCTCTCTCACCCACTTCACCCAGCCTCCAAGCTCACAACCACATTCACGCTCACTAGTTACTCGTATTGGTAGGTCCTGTCCCGCCCACCCGCCCAAATCAGACAATGGCTTACTGAGCCTTACTCAAATATATGCGCGCACACTCAAACACGCCCATTCAAACACACGCACGCCCATGCCCAACGCAGGGGTGTAACACTATGTTTGTCACAAAATACTGTGTGGACGTCTGTATCGTAATTTTAATTATTGTATGCATTTCTTTTACTATGTAAAAGTCTTGCATGTATTCGTGTCTAACATGTGGATCATTATTTCGCACTTTGTGCTTATTCTTTATTTTTCTTTCTTTCTAGCCAATCATCATGTCTGCAATTGTTAAGAAGAGAGTGGACCTCGAGTGTCGGGCCTTCAACCCTGAGTGGGAGAAGTACTTTTTCACTGAACGCTTTGGACAGGCCCAGTGCCTCATTTGCTTGAAGACTGTGGCTGTCCTCAAAGAGTATAATATGCGCCGCCACTGGGAGACACAGCACCAAGCATCGAGCTTTGCATCGATGTCTGCTGCCGAGAGGAAGGAGGCCATTGTCAAACTGTCAGGCAACCTGCAGAAAAGCACTTCACTCTTCCGTAAGCAGACTACTGAGGCTGACAAAGTGATACGCGCCAGCTATGAGGTTTCCCGCCTCCTTGCTCGCCGGATGAAGCCATTCACAGACGGGGACTTTATCAAGGAGTGCATCATGGTTGTGATAGATTCCCTCTGTCCTGAAAAGCGTTCTGCCTTTGAAAATGTGAGCCTTTCACCCCGCACTGTTTGTCGTCGCATTGAGGAGATGTCAGACAGCGTGAACGACTCGCTTAAGACCTATTGCTCATATTTCGATGCCTTCTCTCTCGCTCTTGATGAGAGCACAGACATGAAGGACACAGCCCAGCTGGCGATTTTCATTCGTGGAGTCACTGCTGCCCGTCAGGTTTATGAGGAGTTTCTCCAGCTTGTTCCATTGCACGGCACTACCACTGGGCAAGACATCTTCGACGCCGTGCTTCAGTGTGTGAAGCAACACTCCCTCGACCTGTCCCGTCTCGTGTGCGTGATGACCGACGGTGCCCCAGCAATGACTGGAAAGAAGAAGGGTGCCGCCTCACTGCTAGTGCGTCACTGTGAGGCCGCCCGACACACCCAGCCCATCCACAAGGTGCACTGCATCATCCACCAAGAGTCCCTGTGTTCCAAGTCTGCCAACCTTACTGATGTCACGTCTGTAGTCGTGAAGGTTGTCAACTCCATCCTCTCCCGCAGCCTTAACCACCGCCAGTTCCAGGCACTAACGGACGAAGTCAACGCACACTATGGTGACCTGCTTTACTTATGTGAGGTCCGCTGGTTGAGTCATGGAGCCATGCTGTCCCGCGTGTGCGACCTGCAGCAGGAGATCGCCACCTTCCTCCGTCAAAAGAACCTCCCCGGACAGTCCCCGGTGCTGATCATTTTTCCAACCCGCAATGGCTTGCTCGTCTGGCCCTGCTCACAGATATCACTACGCACCTAAATGACCTCAATGTGAAGCTGCAAGGCAAAAACATTCTAGTCACAGACATGTATTCGCACATCACCGCCTTCGAGGTAAAGCTGCGCTTGTGGGAGGCTCAACTGGCTGCTGGTCAGTTTATGCATTTTCCTCGTATTGCGGCTTGTGCACCTGATGACGTGGACCTGAACACTTGTGTTGGTGTTGTCACCTCTTTGCGGGAGATATTTGCCTCCCGTTTCAGAGGTGTCAGGCCACTGGCTCCGGGCTTCAAGCTGTTCACCTCCCCCTTTGACTTCCCTGTGGACGAAGCCCCTTCCCCCCTGCAGATGGAGTTGGTGGAGCTTCAGTGTAATGACGAACTGAAGGCAAAGTACCGTACCGCTTCTCCACTGTCCTTCTTCCGTGACATCGTCCTCCCTTCTAACAAATTTCCAAATTACATTGAGCATGTAAAACGCACCGTTGCCATGTTTGGCAGCACTTACTGTTGTGAACAACTCTTTTCAAAAATGAAATATACAAAGTCTCGCATTCGCTCCCAGCTAAGTGACCGCCACCTCAATGACATTCTGCTCTTGTCTACCTCATCAATCGATCCAGACATTGAATCACTTCTCCGTGGCAAACAGCACCAACCATCCCACTAATTTGCATGTCTCTTGATAAAACTGTTTTCTGCAGTCACTGATTTGCATGTTTTTCAATAAAGTTCTAGTAATCTAGTCACTGGTTTGCCTGCTTTTCTACAAAAATTTTGTATATTGTCACAAACTGTTTTCTGCAGTCACTGATTTGCATGTACTTCAATAAATTTTTTGTAATCTAGTCACTGGTTTGCCTGCTTTTCTATATTTTTTTGTATATTGTTACAAACTGTTTTCTGCAGTCAATGATTTGCATGTTTTTCAATAAATTTCTTGTAATCTAGTCACTGGTTTGCCTGCTTTTCTACAAAATTTTTGTACGCTGTCACTTTTGGGTTCTCTTTGGCACTCCGGCCCGCAGGCTACTCCTAGAAGCTTTCTCTGGCCCTTGCACTGAAAAGGTTGCCGACCCCTGGACTAGAGAAATGGTATAGCCCTTTATTTGTCCCTCTTAGCCTATATGTCAGTCTATGATGCCTTATTGGCTGCTCAGAAAGTTGAGGAATAAACCTGAGATGGGTAGAGAGGGACGCTTTCCTCAGGAACAAAACTTAGCGGCATCGCCCTCACTTCACCTTACATACACCAGGCTTCCTTTGATTCCCTCTCCAAATATATTGAAAATTTCACGATAAGCCCCTCTAACCACTCACAACCGCCATCGACGACAAGCCCAGCCATAAATTCATAGTCTCCATGTGGAATCCTGCCTCAGCCTCGTCATCACATCTAACAAAAACACTCAAGTCTGTTACGTCATCACCGTCGCCACCCTCTCTTCCACAAACTTACTTTTCGTATCCCCTTTAACCCCTTGAGACCCAGAGCGTAATACCCATTGTAATTTGTATACCATTAGGCGATTCTAATGATTATAAGCAATATTTTATAGATATGACCTGTTTAGTATCCTTATCCATGAGCTAATTTGGTATATTAAGTTACTTTTCGTAATATTATGGCTAACAACAGACGATTTTATATAGCAAAGGAAAGATCTGGGCGTGAAGGGGTTAAAATATAACATTCCATTTCCGGTTCCATCCCCGCTCATCCTCACTCTCACCTCACCATCACTTCACCATCACCTCCCCGTGCCCACCAGTAACAGCCATCATCATCACCATCATCACCACATTCGTCAGTCGCCCCCTCACCATCACCCTTCCAAAGAGCCGCTCTGAGAAACGCACGCACGGCAGACAAGGTCCTTTGATATTATCTTGTTCCATTCCTTCGTCTCATCTCAAGGACAGGTAGGTCACTCACTCCCTTTGATTACCCCTTGAAACCCAGAACGTAATTTTTATTGTAATTTGGCTACCATTTAGACGATTTTTAGTGATTATAAGCAATATTTTATAGATATGACCTGCTTAGTATCCTTTTCCACTAACTAATTTGGTTTATTTAGTTACTTTTCGTTATTTTATAGTTAACTACAGACGATTTTTTATAGCAAAGGAAAGATCTGGGCGTGAAGGGGTTAACATAAAACCGAAATAGCAGTTGCCTTCTCAGTAATAAAAGAAGTCTATTATGCAGGTGGAACATTCACTAATAGACCTTCAAATGGTTATTACACTGAGCAAACCAATTTAGTTAATATTGTCTCTCAAATGAAGGAAAATCGATGGATTGCACAGTATATTGCCTCGGTTTGTGAGAGGTTGTGTAGGTCGCTTTAAGATGTGACGAGTTATACATAGCATATCTATTTCACGGGCCTTCCTCCCGCCTGTGTTGCACGTCTGAGGGCGTTCACAAAGCGGAGAAGGATATGAGGGAATAATTAGAATAAACTGACGTGTGTGTAGAATTTCAAGGTTGGATTCCTGATGTAACTGGAGAGGCGAGAGATAAAAAAAACAATTGACGAACAAAGAACGTTTATCTCTTTGTAAAGCACGTAATGTTTCTGTCATCTTTTTGTCCTGTTTCTACGTTTTTAGAAATATTTTATAAGCTCTTCAAATTTCTAGTTCTGTTGGACTTACGTGACCTGTTGCTTAAAATTTGTTGATTCATTCATCATTTTCACACATTTTTCTACATCCAGCTGTGTGGCACTGGCATGCATAAGCAATACAAACTTGTTTATGGCATATATCGAATGTATACGTATGGAAATACTTTGTGTATGTGTAAGTGTGTGTGTGTATTCACCT
>JACEEZ010020455.1:327500-332500 GCA_016584305.1 Chionoecetes opilio | reverse complement strand
CACCTGATTGTCCATTTGCCTTATCCCCTTGTTCCGGGCCGATGGTCACATGTTCTCGTCTGTCATTCATTGCTACACAAGATATGATGATGTCCTGCGCCGCCCGCCTATCCTTGTTGCACAAATAGCCTTTCTCGTCTCTCATCTTTTTCTTCTTCCATTAATTTTCCTGTATTTCTGAATTACTTTAGTCTTCGGGAGCTTATTACATTCTATCAGTTACATTCCAAAATTTAGGGTTGCCAGTTAGTGCTTGTTCGTGTTAGTACCTATAGTAGTCTGCTCACGTCTTTGTGTAACTGATGTTGGGGCCTTAAACCCTTCACACCCAGAAGGTAATATATCCATTGTAATTTTGGCTACCATTAGATGATTTTTAGTAAATATAAGCAATATTTTATAGATATGACCTGTTTAGTATCCTTATCCACTAGCTAATTTGGTATATTAAGTTAGTGTTTTGTAATTTTATGGCTAACAACAGACGATTTTATATAGCAAAGGAATGATCTGGGTGTGAAGGGGCTAAGTACAAGGCATATCAGCCCCCAATATCATCAGTTTGATAAGGAGGTAAATGGTCCATCAGAACAGCACCGTCACTAGATAATGAATTACTTTAAGTTTTCAAAATTGCCCAATGCCTATGCCTATGGACAAGCCGTCAGAAAAATATTTTCAAAAACTCATTCACGTAATTGCATTTCATATGAATTTTCATTTTTCCTCGTTCAAATTTCATCAACCTGTACGAAGATTAGATCCATTAAATAAATGTTGATGGTGTGTTGCTGTACTTTACTTTAAGCTTGCGAGACCGTGTGCGTTTTTTTCATGACTCCTTTACGTTAGTTAACGCACGAATATTTCGTCAAAATCATCCTTCTCATCATTTTTCAAAGTCCTTTATTCAGGGGTGCATTTTCCCTTATGAGAAAAAATTATGCTTTCCTCATTGACCGCCTTTGTAGCTTCATTGCCGGGCGGAAGGAAACGCAGTGAATATGGCTCCTAAATATCTGGTGAATTTAGTTTATTAAATAATTTCGCTGCGAGCTATTAATATCGTTTATTACTGTTAGGGTTGTGGAATCTATCAAAATGAAATATGATCCTCTTCATAAAGCTCTCGGTACGTGAAAGCGACGGGAATTTGAACGCCCTGCTGAAAAACTCTTGTCCGACCAGAGGCGAGCAGACAGTGAGATAAGAGTACAAGCAGGTAGGCGAGCAGGCAGTGAGATAAGAGTATAAGCAGGTAGGCGGCAGGCAGTGAGATAAGAGTACAAGCAGGTATACAAGCAGGCAGTGAGATAAGAGTACAAGCAGGTAGGCGAGCAGGCAGTGAGGTAAGAGTACAAGCAGGTAGGCGAGCAGGCAGTGAGGTAAGAGTACAAGCAGGTAGGCGAGCAGGCAGTGAGGTAAGAGTACAAGCAGGTATACAAGCAGGCAGTGAGATAAGAGTACAAGCAGGTAGGCGACCAGGCAGTGAGGTAAGAGTACAAGCAGGTATACAAGCAGGCAGTGAGATAAGAGTACAAGCAGGTAGGCGAGCAGGCAGGAGTAGGAGTACAAGCAGGTATCGAGCAGGTGGTAAGAGTACAAGCAGTATAAGCAAGCAGTGAGATAGCAGGAGGAGGAAGCAGGTAGCGAGCAGGCAGTGAGGTAAGAGTACAAGCAGTATACAGCAGAGTGAGATAGAGTACAAGCGAGTAGGGCAGCAGGATAAAGACAGGGCAGGGGAAGATGAGATAAAGGTACAAGCGGTAGGCGGCAGGCAGTGAGGTAAGAGTACAAGCAGGAGCAGCAAGCAGTGAGATAAGAGTACAAGCAGGTAGGGGCAGGCAGTGAGATAAGAGTACAAGCAGGGGGGGCGGCAGTGAGATAAGAGTACAAGCAGGAGGCAGCAGGCAGGAGGATAAGAGTACAAGCAGGCAGAAAACAGGCAGTGAGGTAAGAGTACAAGCAGGCAGGCGGCAGGCAGTGAGAAGACAAGAGGTAGGCGAGAGCAGTAGGAGAGGGAGAGGAGAGCAAGCAGGCAGGGGAGAGCAATGAGATAAGAGTACAAGCAGGCAGGCGAGCAGGCAGTGAGATAAGAGTACAAGCAGGCGGCGAGCAGGTAGATAAAGAGTACAAGCGGGCGGCAGGCAGTGAGATAAGAGTAACAGGTAGCGGCAGGGAGTGAGATAAGATCAGCAGGCATGAGCAGGCAGTGAGTAGAAGTACAAGCAGGCAGGCAGCAGGCAGTGAGATAAGAGTACAAGCAGGGCAGGCGGAGCAGTGAGATAAGAGTACAAGCATAGCGGCAGGCAGTGAGATAAGAGTACAAGCAGGTATACAAGCAGGCAGTGAGATAAGATAAAGGTAAGCAGGCATTGAGAAAGTACAGAGCAGAAGCGGCAGGCAGGATAAGATACAAAGCAGTATACAAGACAGCAGTGAATAAAGAGCATCGGTAGGCGGCAGGCATGAGATAAGATACAAGGCAGGCAGTGAGTAAGAGTAAAGCAGCAGGCAAGGAGAAAGACAAGCAGGTATGACAAGCAGGCAGTGAGATAAGAGTACAAAGGTAGACGCAGGCAGTAGAAAACATCAAGCAGCAGCGAGATAGACAAGCAGGTATACAAGCAGGCAGTGAGATAAAGTACAAGCAGGTTACAAGCAGGCAGTGAAAAGAGTACAAGCAGGTATACAAGCAAAGGGAGGAGGTAAGAGTACAAGCAGGTTACAGCAGGCAGTGAGTAAGAGTACAAGCAGGTAGGGAAGCAGGCAGGAGATAAGAGTACAAGCAGGTAGGCGAGCAGGCAGTGAGATAAGAGTACAAGCAGGTAGACAAGCAGGCAGTGAGATAAGAGTACAAGCAGGTAGGCGCGAGCAGGCAGTGAAAATAAGAGTACAAGCAGGTATGCAAGCAGGCAGTGAGTAAGAGTACAACAGGTATACAAGCAGGCAGCATGAGATAGATAAGAGTACAAGCAGGAAGAGACAGCAGTAGCAGCAAGCAGTGAGGTAAGAGTACAAGCAGGTAGGACAAGCAGGTGAGATAAGAGTACAAGAGGCAGCGGCAGGCAGTGAGTAAGAGTACAAGCAGGTAGGCGAGCAGGCAGTGAGGTAAGAGTACAAGCAGGCAGGCGAGCAGGCAGTGATAAGAGTACAACAGGCAGGCGAGCAGGCATGAGATAAGAGTACAAGCAGGCAGGCGAGCAGGCAGTGAGATAAGAGTACAAGCAGGTAGGCGGCAGGCAGTGAGATAAGAGTACAGCAGAGTACAAGGCAGTGATAAGAGTACAAGCAGGTATACAAGCAGGCAGTGAGATAGAGTACAAGCAGGTAGGCGGGCAGCAGGAGATAAGAGTACAAGCAGGTAGGGCAGCAGTAGGATAAGAGACAAGCAGGTAACAAGCAAGCAGTGAGATAAGAGTACAAGCAGGTAGGCGGCAGGCAGTGGAAAGAGTACAAGCAGGTAACGCAGGCAGTGAGATAAGAGTACAAGCATGCAGCGGCAGGCAGTGAGATAAAGTACAAGCAGGTATAAGCAGCAGTGAGATAAGAGTACAAGCAGTAGAACGGCAGGCAGTGAGATAAAGACAGCATGCAGGCGGCAGGCAGGAATAAGAGTACAAGGCAGTATACAAGCAGGCAGGAATAAGAGTACAAGCAGGTATACAAGCAGGCAGTGAGATAAGTACAAGCAGATACAAAGCAGGCAGTGAGATAGAGTACAAGCAGGTATACAAGCAGCAGTGAGATAAGAGTACAAGCAGGTGGGCGGCAGGCAGGAGGATAGAGTACAAGCAGGTATGCAAGCAGGCAGTGAATAAGAGTACAAGCAGGTATACAAGCAGGCAGTGAGATAAGAGTCAAGCAGGTAGGCGAGCAGGCAGTGAAGAAGACAAGCAGGTAGGATGCAAGCAGTGCAGTGAAAAGATCAATCAGGTATGGCGAGCAGGAGCAGTGAGATCAAGAGTACAAGCAGGAGGCGGCAGGCAGTGAGTAAAGAGTACAGCAGGTAGGCGGCAGGCATGAGGTAAGAGTACAAGCAGGAGGTGAGCAGCAGTGAGATAAAGTACAAGCGGCAGCGGCAGGCAGTGAGTAAGAGTACAAGCAGGCAGCGGGCAGGCAGTGAGTAAGAGTACAAGCAGGCAGGCGAGCAGGCAGTGAGAAAGGTAAAACAGGCAGGCGGCAGGCAGTGAGATAAAGTACAGCAGGCAGCAGCAGCAGTGAGATAAGAGTACAAGCAGGTAGGCGGCAGGCAGTGAGATAAGAGTACAAGCAGGTAGGCGGCAGGCAGTGATAAGAGTACAAGCAGTAACAAGCGCATGAGATAGAGTACAAGCAGGAGGCGGCAGGCAGGAGATAAGAGTACAAGCAGGTAGGCGGCAGGCAGTGAGTAAGAGTACAAGCAGGTAACAGCAGGCAGTGAGGTAAGAGTACAAGCAGGTAGGCGAGCAGGCAGTGAGGTAAGAGTACAAGCAGGTATACAAGCAGGCAGTGAGGTAAAAGTACAAGCAGGTAGCGAGAGCAGGCAGTGAGGTTAAGAGTCAGAAGGTATACAAGCAGGCAGTGAGATAAGAGTACAAGCAGGTAGGCGACCAGGCAGTGAGGTAAGAGTGCAAGCAGGTATACAAGCAGGCAGTGAGATAAGAGTACAAGCAGGTAGGCGACCAGGCAGTGAGGTAAGAGTACAAGCAGGAGCAAACAGGCAGTGAGTAAGAGTACAAGCAGGGTAGGCGGGAGGGAGTGAGATAAGAGTACAAGCAGGCAGGCGAGCAAAGCAGTGAGTAAGAGTACAAGCAGGTATACACGCAGGCAGTGAGATAAGAGTACAAGCAGGTATGCGAGCAAGCAGTGAGATAAGAGTACAAGCAGGTAGGCGAGCAGGCAGTGAGATAAGAGTACAAGCAGGTATACAAGCAGGCAGTGAGATAAGAGTACAAGCAGGTAGGCGAGCAGGCAGTGAGGTAAGAGTACAAGCAGGTATACAAGCAGGCAGTGAGGTA
>JACEEZ010020455.1:320000-322500 GCA_016584305.1 Chionoecetes opilio | reverse complement strand
TCTCCTCCTCCTTCTCCTCCTCCTTCTCCTCCTCCTTCTCCTCCTCCTCCTCCTCCTCCTCCTCCTTCTCCTCCTCCTTCTCCTCCTCCTCGTTCTTGATTACATTCAGTTTCATCCGAAATTACCATTTTTCGTTCTTCCTCTCCTCTCCCTCACATCCATTATCATATTCACTCATATTACTGCCGTTTCCCTTTCCTTTCCTCCTCTCCTCCTCTTCTTCCCCTCCTCCTCCTCCTCCCTCCTCCTCCTCCTCCTCCCCCTCCCTCCTCCTCCTCCTCCTCCTCTCCTCCCCCCTCCTCCTCCTCTTCCTCCTCCTCTTCTTTTCCTCCTCCTGTCCAGTCATCACAATTATTTTCCCTCTCTCTCTCCTCTTTTCTCTCTCTCCTCTCCTGCTCCTCTCTCTCTCTCTTCTCTCTCTCTCTCCCTTCTCCTTCTCTCTCTCTCTCTCTCCTCTCTCTTCCTCTCTCTCTCTCTCTCTCCTCTCTCTCTCCTCCTCTCTCTCTCTCTCTCTCTAACCTCCTCTCTCCTCTCTCTCCTCTCTCTCCCCCCCCTCCTCTCTCTCTCTCTCTCTCCTTCTCTCTTCTCCATCCTCTCCTTCATTCATACTTCATCATCTAGAGAACCAATTGAATAAGTTAATTTTTTCTTTAATCCTTTCATCATTTCTCCCTCTTTAAGATATTATTTAGCTTTTTATTTTATATTTCCGTTGTTCGATTCTCCTTTTGGGAACTGACATTGAACTAGTCCTCCTTGTGGTACCTGGAACTGTCGCTGATAGGAATTCTTGCCGCCGTCGTCGAGTGTTCCAATTCTTGATATTACAGGACCCAATATGTACATTTAATCAGGTTTTACCCGTGTTTCTGCATTCAGGGATGAAATACAAGCACTATTTTGATCAGTTAAGTTAAGTTAGGTTCCAATGTACAGGTTAGGTTAACATTTCCACGTAGGCGAGAGTTCTCAGTTGGTGTTTCGGCGAGAATTTTCATCGGGGAGAGTTCTCAGTTAGTGTTTCGGCGAGAATTCCCTTCGGCGAGAGTTCTCAGTTGGTGTTTCGGCGAGAATTCCCAACGGCGAGAGTTCTCAGTTGGTGTTTCGGCGAGAATTCCCTTCGGCGAGCGTTCTCAGTTGGTGTTTCGGCGAGAATTCCCTTCGGCGAGAGTTCTTAGTTGGTGTTTCGGCGAGAATTCCCATCGTCGAGCGTTCTCAGTTGGTGTTTCGGCGAGAATTCCCATCGTCGAGCGTTCTCAGTTGGTGTTTCGGCGAGAATTCCCATCGTCGAGCGTTCTCAGTTGGTGTTTCGGCGAGAATTCCCATCGTCGAGCCCTTCTCAGTTGGTGTTTCGGCGAGAATTCCCATCGTCGAGCGTTCTCAGTTGGTGTTTTTGGCGAGAATTCCCATCGTCGGCGTTTTTCAGTTGCTGTTTCGGCGAGAATTTCCCATCGTCCCAGCGTTCTCAGTTGGTGTTTCGGCGAGAATTCCCATCGTCGAGCGTTCTCAGTTGGTGTTTCGGGGGAATTCCCATCGTCGAGGTTCTCAGTTGGGGGTTTCGGCGAGAATTCCCATCGTCGACGTTCTCAGTTGGTGTTTCGGCGAGAATTCCCATCGTCGAGCGTTCTCAGTTGGTGGTTTCGGCGAGAATTCCCATCGTCGAGCGTTCTCAGTTGTTGTTTCGGCGAGAATTCCCATCGTCGAGCGTTCTCAGTTGGTTTCGGCGAGAATTCCATCGCAGCGTTCTATGTGTTTCGGCGAGAATTCCATCGTCGAGCGTTCTCAGTTGGTGTTTCGGCGAGAATTCCCATCGTCGAGCGTTCTCAGTTGGTGTTTCGGCCGAGAATTCCCATCGTCGAGCGTTCTCAGTTGTGTTTCGGCGAGAATTCCCATCGTCGAGCGTTCTCAGTTGCTGTTTCGGCGAGAATTCCCATCGTCGAGCGTTCTCAGTTGGTGTTTCGGCGAGAATTCCCATCGTCGAGCGTTCTCAGTTGGTGTTTCGGCGAGAATTCCCATCGTCGAGCGTTCTCAGTTGGTGTTTCGGCGAGAATTCCCATCGTCGAGCGTTCTCAGTTGGTGTTTCGGCGAGAATTCCCATCGGCAACAGTTCCATAAACCCTCCTTGTCATCTTTGTCGTCGTTGTTGTATTTGTCTTCGTCGTCGTTCTCATCTGCCTCCTCCTGTTTCTCCTTCTTCTTATTTCCTCTTCTGTTTCCTCATCCTCTTTCATTTCCTCTTGCACCGTCTCTTTCCTTCCTCTCCTCTTCTTCTTCCTCTCCTCTTCCTCTCCTCTTCTTTCCTCATTACGTATCAGTTACCTTTTTCTCCTCTCTTATTTTTGGTGTATTCTTTTGTATTCTTCAGAACAATTTGGTCTTCTTTGATCTTCGTATTTTGTTATGACTTTATCGAGTTCCTTTGACGTTTGACAAGCTCTCTCTCTCTCTCTCTCTCTCTCTCTCTCTCTCTCTCTCTCTCTCTCTCTCTCTCTCTCTCTCT
>JACEEZ010020455.1:307500-315000 GCA_016584305.1 Chionoecetes opilio | reverse complement strand
GTAATAGAGTAAAAGCATCTTTCCACCTTCCCGGTGACGTCTGCACCAGCAGTCTCGGGCAGATGGACAGGGCGTAAGTGAGGCCGTTAGTAAGAATCCAATTTTCCCCTTCCTGCATTAGCTCGTTAAGGTGAACGCACGAAGGAGCGACGCTCTTAGTTTTCTAATTATGTAAACAGCTGCTGCCACTCTCACAAGTAATTTCCGTCACTACCAACAGTTTCTTTGAAATTAAAGTTCAAACCTGTGAAGAAAATCGTCTTATAAAATGAAATAAATGGAGTGCGAGTAAAGGCCTTCATGGGAGCCGAAGTGGCACGAGTTGAGGAGGGTTGAGGGTGTTAAGGACGCGGAGACTGGCCGATGGGGGCATCACGAGCCTGTTAGGGAGGATCACCAGTGGGGAAAGGCTGTGTTTCTTCATCCTTACGGTATGTTTAAAAAGAGTGATAGTTGCAGTAGTAGTAGTAGTAGTAGTAGTAGTAGTAGTAGTAGTAGTAGTAGTAGTAGTAGTAGTAGTAGTAGTAGTAGTAGTAGTAGTTATTTTAGGGGAACTGCGTGTGAAGGGGAACAAGTATAGATTTTTGCCCCATCTGAACAGTGCCTTCCCAAGAATCCTGTTCAATTTTTTTTTTTCAAATGACTCGACAGATGGTTAGTATGAAAATATATCATACGGTATAACTGTAAATCGTAAAGAATAATTCTGCTATAATTGATATTTTACTTGTATCAGCTTTACTTTCTCCTGTCATAGTGACACCATTTAATGTATCCTTTGTTCCACCACTAAATCAAAGCCTGACTACCTGAAAAAAGCAAACCTCCTAGAACTATAGTGTAGTCACCCATGTTACCGTCAAGGAGAGTGGGAGAGCGTTGCCTGCACGTTTTCTTTTCCTCTTGACTAAGCAGACACTACGTGGCGACGCGCAAAGGAAACAGTGGAAAAAGGAAACGTATGTTAAATATTCTACTTGTTCAGATATATATATATATAATATATATACATATACTATATATATATATAACTTATATATATATCTATATATATATATATAATATATATATATATATATATATATATATATATATATATATATATATATATATATATATATATATATATCACTATGGGGAGTAAAAAAAATTATATATATATATATATATATATATATATTATATATATTAACGAATACATGAAAACCCACGAGCACCCAAGTCTTCAATCCCATCGATAGATACTGTAGAAAGGAAAACCAATACGTAGGAGGAGAGGCAGCAAACCTGAGAAGTGAACAGATCTGTAACCACTAAAATATTATCATCTATTACTCTTTTCACTCTTAGCTGAAAATGTTTAAGGGTACTACTAGCTCCTTAGTGAGGCAGCTTAGGTAGTTGATGGGGACATGCCGGATAAAAGCACCACATTTTTTCCAGGTATTCCTCAGAATCCAAGCTTCAATTCTAGAACCGGCGCCAAGCGATCCGAACATTTTTTTTAAACACAATCTTTATTTTTTTTATTATTTTTTATTTAACATTTTGTGCCTATAGCGCCTGTAGGCAATAGTGACCCAGGGCTCGGTAGTTAAGCCCCGGAGGTTCACTTGAGGGCTGTGATGGTTGGCCCTCGTCCGTGGTGGCGCAGGCAGGATTTTTATAGTGACGCCTGTGATTAGAGGCTCATGCCGCCCCCCTGTGTCATCCGATGCACTCGCAATCGAAGGTAGAGTTAATGGGCAGGGCATGTGGGTGTTCTTAGGCCACTCGACGGTGCAGAAAGATTTTGGTTTTCTTCGGGGATCGAACTCGGGTCACCGAGAACGCCACTGAGAGACGCTAACCACTGCTACCGCCTCCCCGATAGGATAGCCTGCATAAATAGAACTTTTTTCTTTTTTTTTATTTAATTAAATGCACTATTACACCGCCGTTTCTGGATGCAAGAATTCTCGACGGTGTTGCTGTGGTGTATCTGCTTCCTCATACTAATGTCACAACATTCAATCTAATGGCGTTTGCATCCCCCACATCCTGAAGCTACTTGAATCCTGCAGAAGAGTCGATGTGGTCTGGGACAGCTACATTGCCAGCAGTATCAAGGAGTCAACTAGAGAGAAAAGGGGAAAAGGTGTGCGGAGAAAGGTCGCGGTCCAACCAAGGTGCCCAGCAACTGGCCCGACTTCCTCCGGGATTCCACAAACAAGGAGGAGCTTTTCCAGTTCCTTTCAGACAAAGTCGGCTCCAATGACTGGCCAGACGGAAAGGAGGTCTTCATACATCAGGCACAGATGTGATCAGCAGAGGTTCCGACCACTCCATGCCACGATGTGACCATGAAGAGGCCGATACAAGGATTGTCGTTCACCTGAAAGATGCGCTGGACAAGGGATGCACCACCTGTTTGGTACGCACTGTCGACACAGACGTCGTTGTCATACTGATAGGAAAGTATCATTCCCTGACCAGCCAGCATCAGATGGCAGCCATCTGGGTAGCCTTTGGAACTGGAAAGAACTTCATGTACCTGGATATCAATGCCATATGCTATGCTCTGGGAAAAGATAGGTCAACGGCACTGCCTATGTTCCACAGCTTCACGGGCTGCGACACAACTTCCGCTTTCTTTGGCAAAGGGAAGAAATCGGTATGGGAGGCTTGGAATGCCTACGTGGAGGTGACGGAAGCCTTCAACAACCTCATGAATCACCCTTACATGACTGTGACAGTGAACTGCAAGGAATTCCAGTTGCTCGAGCGCTTCACCGTGATCATCTACAATGAGAAGAGCAACTTGGACTCTGTGAACGAGGCACGTAGGAACTCTTCTCCCAGAAAAACAGGACAATGGAGAACATTCCCCCAACGCAAGAAGCCCTTCTGCAGCACACACTGCGCGCAGTCTACCAAGCTGGAATCTGGGCAACCAGTGATCATTGTGAGCAGAAGCCTCCAACCTCAGAGGCTTTGGATGGACTCTAGAGAGTGCAACGAAGACCTGGCGTCCTGTGTGCTCCAACCTGCCTGTGGCATCCCAGGCCTGCAGCCGACTGATCAGTGGTTGCAAAAGCGCCATGTGCACGTGTGGAGGACGATGCTCATGCAAGAAGGCGCGGTGGAAGTGCACATAACTTTGCAGCTGCCGATGTGAGAAGTAGCTTAGCCGGCTTAGTGTGAAATTGTAGTAATTGAATTTTGTGCAGAGAAGGGATTTAAGACATTAACACTGCATGTTTCCATGTTTTAATGTCAGTTGTTAGCAGATTCCTCCATTAAACCTTTGAAACTGACCTCATGCTTTGCTCTCCTACTTAATTGTGTACTAAGTATGATTATTTCATGTGATTGAATTATAAACACCCCTAATGGGCCAAATAATGAGCAACCATACTCAGAAAATACCTTAAAACAAGAAACATGGCAATTTTGCACCATGTTGGGTAAATATACGCACGGTCTGAAAGAGTTTACATTTTTTCTTGATTTTCGTATGTGTTAAATTGCTCACATTACAAAAATGTATCGTAGAAGCATAAGAGTGGTCGTATCGCTTGGCGCCGGTTATAGAATCAGAGCTGGGACCCTGAAGATTGCCTGATCAAAATTTGGTGCTTTTATCCGGCATGTCCCCATCCCTTTGAAATTCGGTGCTAAGCTGCCTCACTACCTCCCCAAAGGAGGGACTGCCGCGCCCGCTAACCCATCACTCGAAAGAGGGATTGGTTGAAAGGATGATGGGGAGGGGCGTGACTCCTACCTATGTAAGAGTCAAAATGATGACTATTGAAGGATAGAGTACCTTATCGCATGTCCTGACACACACACACACGCATGCACGCACGCACGCACGCACACACACACACACACACACACACACACACACACACACACACACCCACACACACACACACACACACACACACACACACACACACATACACACACACACACACAACACTTACACACACACACACATACACACACACACACACACACACACCACACACACACACACACACACACACACACACACACACACACACACACACACACACACACACACACACACACACACACACACACACACACACACACACACACACACACACACACACACTTTATTGAAAGTTAATAATTAATTTACGATTATGATGTAATGTTGCCTATGACGAGTAAGACTGAATACAAAGAAATATTAATGAAATAATGAAGAGCTGTAGGATGTGCACTTTCCTTTAAATGTTGCCAAATTCCCATCAGATTAGCTGTCAGCCAATCAGAAATGACAGAATGGCTATCTCCATCCTCCCTTATTGATTGAAGGAAATGGACAACCCGACAAACCTGTAAGGAGGTGAGTGCCTCGCGAGCCACGGCGGCCACCTGGGAACCCGAGCCCATGCCCACGTTTATTGTCGTTAGCTCCTTGTGCAGACCCCGATGACCCACAAGAGACGCTAAGAACTCCTTGTCGCGGCTCAATCCACCGAGGAGCCTCTGAAAGTGGAACAAACCAATCAGTAAACTTAACCCACAGCAGGTCTGCTCTCAGGAGATTATAGGGATACGTGTGTGTGTGTGTGTGTGTGTGTGGTGTGTGTGGTGTGTGTGGTGTGTGTGGTGTGTGTGTGGTGTGTGGTGTGTGGTGTGTGGTGTGTGTGTGTGTGTGTGTGTGTGTGTGTGTGTGCGTGTGTGCGTGTGCGTGTGCGTGTGCGTGTGCGTGTGTGTGCGTAAGCACCATGTCTGCTTTACAGCCTGGCAACGCATGGCTGAAGGGAAAGAAGGCAATGATGGCAAAACTCATAAGATTCACAACCACAGGGCGAGGGCCAACTATCACAGCCCTCAAGTGAACCTCCAGAGCCTACCATCCAAGCCGTATAAGTCACTGCCTACAGGCGCTATAGACACACATGTAAAAAAAAAGAGAAAAAAGATGCTGTGACATATAAGTGTGTTTACATGACTTTATTTGTGCCTTGTCCTTCCCGCTAGTCGCTATCATCACCTTTGAGGTTGACTTGGAGGTCTTGGGTCCGCTGAGGGTGGAGGCGGCGGACACGCTGGTGGCCTGCGACTGACCTGAGCCTGTGGTGCCGTCGCTCAGGGTCGTCGCCGTCTGTACCTCCTCTGGCTCGGGAAACTCGTCACCTGTGGGAAAGGATAGTAAGGCTAGACTGCCGAGATTGAGGTGGGGAAAGCGGAATGGCCGAAGAAAGTTAGAGAGAGAAAGAATGAGAGGAGAGCAGGTAGAGGTACAGATGACCAGGCGAGGGCGGCACTTTGGTATTATATAGTTAGCACATGTTCTTGTCGCAAATGTCTAACATGGAATTTTTGTGGATGCTATAGTTTTTACCGATAGGCAATTGCTTTTAAAACTTGATTTTAAGCACGTTTCTAATGATATTTGAGTTAATGCTTAATACCGCTTAATGTGACTAATAGGATTCAACCAATATTTGTTTTTCCAGTATCGCATTACCTGCTACATGATCTCAGTAAGCAAACTTATTTTCTTACCAGTTATAAATTGGTGGAAAAACAAAAGTACTGATCAATTTTTTTTTTAAATGAAATAATCATGGCTACTTATTTAACTTTTCTACATTGTATTCTCTGCATTGCATCGTGTGTGTGCTATTGTGATTTGTTGTTTTTGTGGGAGATTATGTTGTTGTGTGTGCAGGGATAGAAATATTGATCTGGTGAATGATTGGTTTCATCGTATTATCTACACTTACTATGTTTAGGAAGCTGTCTCGTAAAACTGACTACGTTGGAGTGGGATGCATATGTCACCAAGAGACATGTCACTGGACGCAACATGATGTTCAGTGTTTGTTAAAAAGTTCATACTGGACTCGATTCTTAAACAGATTCATTTTCTTTCAGTGGATTGAGTGCGGGACGAGATGGAGTCCCTGGTCTATGTAGCGGGAGGAGGAACAGACAAGAAGGGCGTGCTGGCCTCCGCGTCCCCGAGGAGTGCGTGTGTCTAGGTAAGATACTGCAAACACTAACAGACCATACTATATGTAAATCAAGGGCCCAAATAAGAACATGTGTGCATGATGCAACCACATCAATCACGAACAATGTCGTTTTGAATGCAGATAAGAACTGACTAACATTTTGCGTGCAGGAACAATGCACGTCGATGACTTTGCTATGCAATGGAATGCAAGCACACATGGTATTTATTTGCCGGAACAATCCACCTGTGACACTTGTGCATAACAGTCATAATGTTCACATGTGCACAAGAAAAATACAAGTTATCAGAAAATTCAACATTCTACGGCGAGAAATAGTAACAACTACGTGAAAATTCATTGAGCCAAGAAGCTCAACTCTGGCACTGCGGAATGTCTACAGGGCAGACCAGAGGCCTAGAAGGCACACTGGGTCCGCCCTCCAACGAGCTACGTGGAAGATTTGCAACAAGTTACGATTCTTTACAATACAGAAATGCTGCAACTCTACACCAAAACGAGGTAGGGCAAATTTGCGGATCCTCTAGCACTCTACATGGCAGCTCTGATTTCTTCAGGAGCTGCCCTGACTACTGCAGCCTCGGCCCCCACACCGCCAGCTGGTCCACCGTCCCTTGAGGCCTGGCCACCATTTGAATTGCGTAAATATCCGTTCAATATGTCAAGGATAATCAAGTAAGTGGTGTGGCAGGAGGGGTGGTGGAGGGGTGGAGCAGTGGTGCGGGGGCCTCCTACAGGCTTTGACAACAACAGCCAAACATGTGTGAGTTGAGGTCAACCTTTACTGTCATCCCCGCCGCGCGGCCCGCCAATAGCTGTAAGAGACCGCAGGTGAGGATTGGCTTAGTTTCACTTAAGTATATACAAAGAAAAATTTCTTTTTTTTATTCATGCAAAATTTGTTTTCTTTATTTACATACATTATTTTCAAATGGTTAATAGTTATAGATGATTGGACACTGGATCTGCAAAGTAAAGCTGATAGTCTAAGAAAGTTTTAACCCAGTCTTGTTTACTGCTTTGGTTATTTAGAGCAAAATCATTTGAATAACGTTGAATGTTACAGAATTTTGATTATTTATGATCTTGATTATATTATTTGTTATACAGAAAGAAAAGATTATTTGCCATCTGAACAGGACGTCTTGAGAAGGAAAAATTCATCACCTAAGAATGTAGAGAGTCACCCACCTCCGATAGCATTGACCACAGCTTCCCTTGCCTTATGGATACCACGCGTGAACGCGGTCAAGTCAGGCCGCTTGCGTGCTCCTCGGTGAAACAACACCAGTGATCGCTCGAATTCCCCCATGCCGTAGAGAGCCTCCGCCTGCACCAACACGGCTGTGGCGGAAGAAACACATTGTTGTGATACACGGGAACAATACAGTCATACCTAACGCACCTCACCTTTGTATTTGGAGAGTACTATAGTCTATTCACTTAAGCTGGATTCTTGGGAGCTGCTCGATGCCTACCTGATTATGTAAGGACGTCG
>JACEEZ010020455.1:292500-305000 GCA_016584305.1 Chionoecetes opilio | reverse complement strand
AAGTGGGTTCGGAAGAATTGAGAAGCCTTGATGTAGGGTGATGGTAATGGGTGAGTGAATGGGTGAGGTGAAGGGTAATGGGTGTTGGGGTGATGGGTGAGTGAATGGGTTGGGGGGTGATGAGGTTGGGGGTATGGGTGATGGTGAGGGAATAGGTGGGGGGTGGGATGGGTAATGGGTGAGTGTGGGTGTGTGTGATGGGTAATGTGAGTGAATGGATGGGGGGTGGAATGGGTAATGAGTGAGTGATGGTGGGGGGTGATGGGTAATGGGTGAGTGATGGGTGTGGGTGATGGGTAATGGGTGAGTGATGTGTTGGGGGGTGATGGGTAATGATGAGTGACTGGGGTGGGGGTGAGGTAATGGGTGAGTGAGGTTGGGGGGGTGATGGGTAATGGGTTGAAGTGATGGGTGGGGGTGATGGGTATGGGTGAGTGAATTGGTGGGGGGTGATGGGTAATGGAGAGTGATGGGTGGGGGGTGGATGGGGTAATGGGTGGAGTTGATGGGTGGTGGGTGGATGGGTAATGGGTGAGTGAATTGGTGGGGGGAATACATACATTTCTACATCCATGATTTCAGGAAAGTTAAAGGGGCTTCTGGAGAGCCTTTTTGTGGGCCGAAGGCCCCCCAAAACACAGGTGGTGGGCCGGGGGGCCCCCCAATGCCCTCCGCGGGGCTACCCAAAAAAGTGCCGGAGGGGGGTTTTGCGGCTAGTAATATAAAATCTCTTCTATAAAAAATATAAGCGAAAGTGTGTCTGTCTGGTTGTGGGGGGGTTTGGTGTGGTTGTGTGGTGTTGTGTGTGTGTGTGTGTGTGTTGTGTGGTGTGTTGGTGTGTGTATGGTTTCCCCCCCCCGTGGCGAAAAACCCCTATAGGGCCTTTTTTGGAATCAGGTTGACCAGGGGAAGGTCATAAGCCCATTTAAGATGACCCGATCATTTTTTTTTTTTCTTTTTTTTACCAGCTATTAGGGGGAATTGTGAAAAAAAAAAGTGGGTTGCGAGAATTGGGGAAAGCCATGTGGGTGAGGGTAATGGGTGGGGAAAGGGGTGGGGTGATGGGTAATGGGTGGGGGTGATGGGTGAGTGAAGGGGGGGGTAGGTGGGGGGAGGGAAATGGGTGGGGAAAGGGTGGGGGGAGGGTTATGGGTGAGGGGAAGGGTTTTGGTGAGGGAAATGGGTGAGGGGAATGGGGGGGGGGTTGATGGGTAAGGGGGGGAAAATGGGTGTGTGGTGTGGGATGGGTGAGTGAATGGGTGGGGGGTATGGGTAATGGGTGAGTAAATGGGTGTGTGGGAGGGGAAATGGGTGAGTGAAGGGGGGGGGGTGAGTGAATGGGTGGGGGTGAGGGGTTTGGTGGTGAATGGGGTGTGGTGTGGGAAAGGGTGGGTGGGTGTGTGGTGGGGTAATGGTATGAATGGGGTGTGGTGTGGGAAATGGGTGAGGAAATGGGTGGGGGTGGGGGTTAAGGGTGATTGAATGGGTGTGTGGGGGGAGGGGAAAGGGTGGTGAATGGGTGTTGGTGGGGAAGGGGGAGGAATGGGTGGGGGGATGGGTAAGGGTGGTGAATGGGTGGGGGCGAGAGTAAGGGGGGGGTGAGGGTTGGGTGGGGGGGGAGGGGAAATGGGTGGTGAAGGGGTGGGGGGTGATGGGTAATGGGTGATGGGGGTGGGGGTGAGGGGTATGGGTGAGTGAATGGGGGGGGGGTGAGGGGTAATGGGGGAGTGAAGGGGTGTGTGGGGAGGGGTAATGGGTGAGTAATGGTGGTGGGTGGGTAATGGGTGGTGAATGGGTGGGGGGTGAGGGGAAAGGGGTGAGTGAATGGGTGGGGGGTGAGGGGTAAGGGTGATGAATGGGGGGGGGGGTGAGGGGAAAGGGGTGGGGGAAATGAGGGGGGGAATACATACTTTCTACACCCTGTTTTTCGGAAATTTAGGGGGGGCTTCTGGGAGTCCATGTTTGGGGGCCAAAGGCCCCCAAACACAGGTGGGGGCCCGAAGCCCCCCCAATACCCTCCGCGGGAGCTAGAAAAAAAGTCCCCCCGGGGGGGGCTTGGGTTTTTATTATATATAAATGCGTATAGGTGTGTGTGGTGTGTGTGTTGTGTTTTGGTTGTGTGTTGGGTGGGTGTGTGTTTTGGGTTTTATTACCGCCCCCAACGAAGTTGGGGGGGTTATGTTTTCACCCCCGTTCTGTCTGCCCTGTCTGTCTGTCTGTCTGTTTGTTAGTGTCGGTTTTCTGAAAAGTTCGAATAAAATTGGCCCCAAACTCGGATCCAAGTTTTGGTATAAGGAAGGACGTTTTAATTTGGATGAAATCTATGACAATTTGAGCCAGGCAACCAAATGTGAAAATTCGGCCGGAGGTATCGCTCATACGAGGCATATATATAATATATATATATCTATATATATATTTTTAATATTATATATATATATATATATTATATATTACAATTATATATAATATATATATATAATATTATTTTATATTTTTATAATATATATATTATATATATTATTATATTTATATATAAAAAATATTAATATATATTATATATATATTTTATTATATATATTATATAATATATATAATATATATAAAATAGATTATTTTAAAAAAATTTAATTTTTACTTTTTTTTTTTTACTTTTTTTTTTTTTATTTTTTATTGGGGCGGAGGTATGCGCCCACTGAGTGCCCCCCCCCCTTTGTTTACCCAGGTCTTTTCCCCGCGAGCTGGCTCGCGATCGCCATTTTCACCCCCTCAGTGCGAGCTTGGAGCTATTATTTCCGACTTTGGAAATGCTGGGGCCTCACACACCACACCCCCCTCCCCTTTCTCAAGGGGGACGTTAACGCCCGAATTTTTTCAGTGAAAAACCCGGGAGCCCCAGGGTTCGAACCCCCTACCCCCCGAATGGGAGCCCGTCACATTATTACAACCCCGACTCAGCGCGGGTTTTTGTTTGTGTGTGTGTTTGTGTGTGTGTGTGTGTGTGGTGGTGTGTGGGTGGGGTGGGGGGTGGGGGGGTGGGGGGGTGGGTGGGTGGGTGGGTGGGTGTGCACTCACCCTTAACGAGTGAAGAATCCTGCTTGAGTGCTGCCCGGGCGTCGTCGAGGGCCTCCTGCAGGTGGCCGAGCAGCAGGTGGCAGCGGCCCCGCACCACCAAGGAAGCCGGGTCGCCGCCGCTGTCCACCGCCTTTAAAAAAAACGTATGTAGTAGTAAACAGATACACACAAGTCGCAACTCGTGTCATTATCAGCATGACTGTTCCATGAATTTTTGTTAATAAAGGTGAGTCATGACATTCCCATGACAGACCTTCTGTGCGCAGGAGAGGGCAGTCTCCACCTTGCCCAGCGTGATGGCCCGCTGCGCCTCCGTCAGGTGCGCCGAGAAGTTAGACTCTTCAGGCTGTACTAAGCGTCTTTCTTTTTTTCTCTTGACCTGAAGGTGGAAGCAAGTCAGTGCTTCGGGTTGTGGGGCGTCCGTAGGATGGAAGGCAGGAATAGGTTTTGGAAATGCAGCTGCCAGGCTCTCCCTGGCTCCCGTGGCAGCGAGGGTGCCACTAATAGCCTGGAGGCCGCATTCCCCGCCCTTTCCCTCCCCATCCCGGACGGGGCGGCAGCGTAGTTGTGGGGTCGAGTTGTTTAGAGTTGTTTTTAGTCCGTAATTTTATTGTCCAAGTATTCGTCATTACTGTGATGTTATGGTCTTTGCTGTTTTACTTGCATTTATACAACTCTGGATATTTATATTGCAGTTTTAGTTCTACTTATTCTCAAGCTTATTGAGATTATGTAAAATTTAAAATTAATTGATATTTTAAAGGTACTTAAAAAAGGGGAAAGGGGGCGACTTTTTAAAAAGATGAAGGCGGTGAAAATTCAACACATTGGGGAATCTACGTTACCCCTGCCAGCAATAGAAAAGAGCAGCACACGCCACTTACAGAAGCAGTCTGAATGTTCAGCAGAAAGTCAGTAACTTAATTTGCATTCAGAAAACATACCCAAGAAACATATAAGTGTTTGGACGGATACATACGACACACAGCAAACCATGCAAACGAACACGCAACACACGCACACGTACACACTTGCACAAACACACACGCACGTCCATACCAACGCACTAGGCAGGACAGACAGATGAGTAGCAAACATACAGACGCCCTTTGACAGTCGATAGATCTTGCAACATACCGGGCCTTAGGAGCTATCCATTTAAATATTCACAATGCATTTGCTTTATTGTCTTTATTGCTCCGTAAGATGATTCATGCAACACTTAAGTATGACAAGGATGTGGCGGTCAAGATGAGGTCTGAATCTTCAATCTCAGTAACATAGTGAAACAAAATACTTCTATTCACCCTCCACTCTATCCCCCAATACTCCCACAGTCCCATAAAACGAACATAGTGAACCGCGGCGACACGTGAGCACATTTTGTAAACACCTGCCTTGTGATTGCGTAGTGTGTGTGTTCGTTATCGTCCCGGTGGTATTGTTGTTGTGGTGGCGGTGGTGAAGGTGGTCGCCCAAGGCACAGGGTGGTTTGAGTCCCTCGTAGGGTAGCTAACAAAGAACACGAGATGGAGGCTGTTAAAGCACATAGACTATCGTGGCACCTGAATAGAGTTTGATGCCTTGAATTACCATATATCTAATCTCTTCATTTTTTCTCTGTTCTCTCTTCTTTCTTTGATTTCCTTGTTTGGCACAGTTGTTTTGTTTTGTAACTTTTTCCGAAGGTTGTTTATAGGCCTTTGTCTCTGGAATATATCATCATATCATAGAAGCTTCAATGAGGTGTGATGATAATAGATTTATTCTGCAAGTTAATCCATTGAATTATGTAACGGCAGTGAGGAAAAGTTAAATTTGTCATTAAAATAGCCTAAAGGTCTGTGTGTGTGTGTGTGTGTGTGTGTGTGTGTGTGTGTGTGTGTGTGTGTGTGTGTATGTGTGTGTATGTGTGTGTGTGTGTGTGTGTGTGTGTGTGTGTGTGTGTGTGTGTGTATGTGTGTGTGTGTGTGTGTGTGTGTGTGTGTGTGTGTGTGTGTGTGTGTATGTGTGTGTGTGTGTGTGTGTGTGTGTGTGTGTGTGTGTGTGTGTGTGTGTGTGTGTGTGTGTTTATCTAGTTGTATTCACTTAGGCGTAGCATACAAGGTTTGAGCTATGCTCGTGTGGTCCTGTCTCCTTGACGAAAGGAGCCTGACAAATAACCTGATAATGCAGGTCTTATTGGAACCCTGATTAATGGTCGAAGACGAAAAAAAAAACGAGACTCGAAACGCATCACGCGACAGGGTATATATACGACCAGTGGCGTACCAAGGGGGGGGGGGGGAGCATGCGGCCATGGGCCCCCCCTTTGCAAAAAATAAATAATAATAAAAATATTTATTATAAATAAATAAATATATATATCACAGACCACTATATCTACAGTGGCCTATGTATATATATATATAATATATATATATATATATATATATATATATATTATATATATATATATATTATATATATATATATATATATATATATATATATATATATATATATTTTGGCCCCCCCCTTTTCAATTTTCTGGGTACGCCACTGTATACCGACACACACACACACACACACACACCACACACACACCACACACACCACACACACACACACACCACACACACGCCGCAGCGCACGCACACACGCACGCACACACACACAACCACACACACAACACACACACACACACACACACACACACACACACACACACACACACACACACACACACGTGGTACATTGTGGGGTCGGGTCGCGTGTTGCTTGTGATAACCTCGCGGACTGGCACAGTTTTTCCGTAAGTGATATTTCATTCCCTGAACAAACAGCTGCACGTCCACCAGCCCGCCCTTACCGACGCCTTCCTGAAGCTTTCTTATGAGGTCAAGATTTACGTAGTATCCAATGTATCAAACAAAATCAATCATTAAATAATTTTTTGTAATGTTGATGTTTTCTAGATTGCCCGTCTCCAATCCGGGGACGAGGATGTGTGTGTATAAGAACATAAGAACATAAGGAAGAAAATGAGGACGCTACAAGAAGCCGTGTGACCTACGTACACGTGGTAGTTCCTGTATGGAGCTGAAGGGATTCTTGTGAAATATGTAGTAGCACTCGATGTGTTTTGTAGATGGGAGTCGACTGTCGTGCACCGAACATTCCCCTTTAGGTCTGACCTACTCATGTATCATCTTTATTTTTATTTTTGGTTCGGTAATGAACGGTATTTTTATTTTTCGGTTCGGTTGGTAATTTTTATTTTTGGTTTGGTGTAATGGTAAGCACGCTCAGCTCGCAACTGAGAAGCCTATGAGGTACAAGATGAAGTGGGTTTGAATATCCGTCTGGGTGAAGGCAAATTGGCTTTGTCTTGTCTTTCACACTTTAGCCCTTGTTCACCTAACAAAAAAAAAGTACTGGAAATAATCTGAATAGCTGTGACCTCGAAATCCCGGCAGCAGTGGGTGGCAATCCGTCACTCCGGTAGGTGTGTGTGTGGGGTGTGAGTATGCATGGGTGTGTGTCCTTGCCTTTCACGGCAAGGGTGACGGTGTACCCTTGCCGTCAAAGGCTGTAAATAGTCTACACGCCATACCCCGAAGGGCTCGAAGGAGTGAACAGGTGTTAGATGCAAAAAATTAATAAGTAGATAAAGATAATTGTTAATTGGCAGGTTGAATAAATATGCGTTTTTCTTATAATTTTCCAATGGATTTCGTTACCTTTTAGATTAATTGGTAATTCTGAAAATTCCTGAATCTGCTTAACAGCTTCTCATATTAGAATTAATCTTGACTCCCCCATAAGTCAAAAGATTATAACATTCACCTGCTGGCGGCGTTGCTATCACGTGGTATCGCATTGTAGGCTGTTTATAATTGTCCGCCACTTCAATGCCTTAGAATCACGTATAGCGGAAACAGTTCATAAAAAGGAGAATACTAAGCTAAAAGATCTAAGCTTTAGAACTTTATTGTGATGCAGATGCTAATCACGTGATCAGCGCGAACATGACTCTGCAGTAGTATTTTTCACGTCATGTGACATTACGTCGTACCTATTGTATCAATCAGCCACACTAAATGTCATTGAGGGCCAACGCCCACTGGTGGTTGCAGCCTCTCGCGTGACGAAGCGGTGCCTCGCGTGCCCGGCCCCGGCCATCCCTCAGGCACGGTGCAGGGATCATTGCCTCCCGCCGGATATTGCCGCGACTTTACTTGCAACCAACGCACGGTCTCTGACACCCCCACACATATACACTTTCTTTTTGTCCCTGTGTGACTTCCATGTTGTGCATAAAGTGGTGTGCCGCCGTGCTTCTCAGCCTCTCCGTAACATACCCTAAAACGCCCTTACTTATAGATAACGCGTGTTGAGAAGTGGACGCAGCTGATATAACCCTGCTTGCCAAAGGTGACGAGGAATCAGAGAGCTAATAATGATGATAAACTCAGCGATGATCGGATAACTTTACCAGCGGGTTAAGTTACACTTCACATTTGGTGGATAGCGCCTGTGTGGTGCACGTACAGTACAAGTCAGCATGTTTGCCTCTATATACCAATTCGCGTGCCCCAGCTCGATTCCTGGGAAGGACATACTCCAGGGTCAGCTCTTTATCCTTTCTTATGTATTGCTCGATTGATGGTCGTAACTGAGATATCTGGGCAAGGTAAACTTTGGTAACCAGTATAATAGAGGTGCCTCGTGTTCCTGAGTGAGGACTTGTTATCACCACACTCCCAGACGTCATGACGACCAGGATGAGCGCCATGGCAAGGAGTAACGCAATATCTGTCATGCAAATCACCTTTTAGTCTATGGATGCACTTATCATTCATTTCTCAGCACCTCACATCTGTTAAATGAGTCATATCTTCACCGTGACCTTGGCGGCATGTGTTGAAGGTCGCGCATAAGGTCAGATATGAGCTTGTGTTGGCTGCCGGAGAAAAGTTTGAAAGGTGGTTCGTGAGGCTTTATTGATCCTGGTGGCACGAACGTGTTCCTGACCTAGGTAATTGTGTTTGCATGACCGACAGTGTTTCCTTCGTGCTCGCAGCTTCTCTGTGCAAATTGTTGAGTATGAATAAACACGCGCACAAACGTGTTTCATGGAAGAGAAATTGCTGTGGTATGTAGGTTAAATAGCGCCGGAATCTCTATTTACGACAT
Source organism: Chionoecetes opilio (assembly GCA_016584305.1). NCBI lineage: Eukaryota > Metazoa > Arthropoda > Malacostraca > Decapoda > Majidae > Chionoecetes > Chionoecetes opilio. The sequence goes on along the minus strand of JACEEZ010020455.1, from coordinate 296,747 downwards.
TTTGCTTCATATAATAGGTTTACTTACAGTTTGTAATTATGGTAATTATATGGCTCGATATGTAGTAGTAGTAGAAGTAGTAGTAGTAGTAGTAGTAGTAGTAGTAGTAGTAGTAGTAGTAGTAGTAGTAGTAGTAGTAGTAGTAGTAGTAGCAGTAGTAGTAGTAGTAGTAGTAGTAGTGATGGTAGTAATAGTAGTAGAAATAGTAATAGTAGTGGTGGTGATGATAGAAGCTAATAGTAGTAGTAGTAGTAGTAGTGGTGGTGGTGGTGGTGGTATTGCGCAGTAGTCTTTATTATGTAGACAGGAATACAAAGTCCATCAATTTTGAAAGTTACCAGTTATGATTCAGTTTATTTAGGTATTGCTTGATTGCCTAACTGACTGATAATGATGAGTTTACATCTGCGACCCAAACATGACTGTACTGGACGTTACTGATTTTTGATTAACAGACACAGCAATATTATTCTCCAAAGACCAAAAGTTGCGATGCAACATGGAGTCCTTAAAGCCTCCTCCACATTTATACGGAATCCCTAAATTGTGTGATTTCTCAAATTTATGTGCGAAAAGTATTCTATAACTAGTATGTATATTTATTAACTAATTAGCAATCAATTATATGATTGAAAAATAAACATATTAAAAATATAAACCCCGATGATTCCTATGAATTAAATACAAATTAGGTATAAAATGTAGTTAATTATTTTTTTGTTTTTTACGGAGTTTGTTTCTGCCAACACTTTACTCCTGAACCCGACAGGGTAAAGGCGAAGTCCAAACCCGCGCCAGGAACATTTTACCCAAGACTCTTTACCTTCAGCTTTACCAAGGTGTTGTATCAAGACGAACACCAGGGCAACACAGAATTATGGCGACACCACAGTCTCCGATAGGAGTAGGATGTGTTTCTGGGTTACTGCACGACTCAAAGAATTACAATAGCCCACGGCTGCCCATAACTTGTTGAGGCGATAAAAGTCCTACAGGAGGGCCCTTCCCTTGCTGTTATAAGAATACACCATTATGGGTGACGATTATTAGGGTAAGAAGATATAATGAATAAGCAGAGAATTTTTATACTGTAGTGATTCATGTAACGGAAAGGTAACACTGGTGGGGGGTTCTCTCTCTCTCTCTCTCTCTCTCTCTCTCTCTCTCTCTCTCTCTCTCTCTCTCTCTCTCTCTCTCTCTCTCTCTCTCTCTCTCTCTTCTCTCTCTCTCTCTCTCTCTCTCTCTCTCTCTCTCTCTCTCCTCTCTCTCTCTCTCTCTCTCTCTCTCTCTCTCTCTCTCTCTCTCTCTCTCTCTCTCTCTCTCTCTCTCTTCTCTCTCTCTCTCTCTCTCTCTCTCTCTCTCTCTCTCTCTCTCTCTCTCTCTCTCTCTCTCTCTCTCTCTCTCTCTCTCTCTCTCTCTCTCTCTCTCTCTCTCTCTCTCTCTTCTCTCTATCTATATTATATATATTTATATATATATATATATATATATATATATATATATATATTTTTTTTTTTTTTTTCTCCTTCCCCTGTGTTTCCGTCGTTTCATGCACGCGTATTTCTTCCTTGTATAAATAAGAGAAGTATTTTTGTTACACACGGCTCTCGCCCCTCCCGATCCCTTCTTTTCTCTGGCACTATCGAGCGGTCATCCCGGCGTGGGCTGCGTGACCTCTCTGGCGGGGCAACGTAATTATGGACCAAGAATATTAGAATCCAGACTCAGGGGAGGGAGACTTTTCTTTCTTTTCCCTCAAATAATAATGCGTCCTAACCAGCGCCGCCTGAAGGGGAACCTGATTTACTTTGGTGGAAGGAATATTTTTGTGTTTGAGTGTGGAAAGGCGGGAGGATGTTTGTGGATAGATGGATAGATAGTTATTTGCATGGATAGATGAATACACGGATGGACCCATATTTCATCCCCCACGCTCCCTTTTACTCATGCTAATAAGGTTGAGATGCGGTAAATCCAACAAGTTCTTAACCCCTTCACGCCCAGATCTTTCCTTGGCTATATAGAATCGTCTGTTGTTAGCCATAAAATTACGAAAAGTAACTGAGTATACCAAAATAGGTAGTGGCCAAGGATACTAAACAGGTCATATCTATAAAATATTGCTAATATTGACTAAAAAAACGTCGAATGGTGATAAAATTACTATAGAAATTACGTCCTGGGCCTCAAGTTCTTAAGGTTCTCTCATCTTATCTTTCAACTGGGGGGTTTCAGTGTTTGGGAGCGCGGTAGTGGAGAAGCTTTTATGTTTTGCTCCATAATTCAACGCAAGGGCAAGGTTAACACGGGTCTCCTTACTTCTTATGATTAACCCCTTGAGGCCCAGAACGTAATTTCCATTGTAATTTAGATACCATTAGACGATTTTAGTGAATATAAGCAATGTTTTATAGATATGACCTGTTTAGTACCCTTATCCACTATTTAATTTGGTATATTCAGTAACTTTTCGTAATTTTAGGTGTAACAACCGACAATTTTATATAGCAAAGGAAAGATCTGGGCGTGAAGGGGTTAATATCTTCAGTAATTACAGTTTTCCGTCAGCCTGCGCCTCCCTGTAACCACCCCACCACAACACAGAGCCGCCATTCGCATTAGCATTGCCCTCACATCACCCAAGTCTGTTTCCATAGTTTTCCAGCTTATTTACGTACCTCACTTTACATCCTCAGGTGAAATTCGCCGAAAAAAGTCTTAATTAACCAAGCCAACCCACCTGCCCCCTTCCATGATTCACCTCTCCCAACGTATCTGTATAATCCTCTCTTTCTTCCCTGTAATTATGGCCGTAACAGGGTCAAGGCGACGACCAAGAAGCCTGAATGGGCACGTAATTCTCTCCATGAATGTTCCTTAGGGTAATGACCGTGAAAAAAATCATCCATGTGGTCGGATTAATTGTGATTTAGGTAGTATTTGACCATGCTTCTTCCGCCGTCGTTCGTTGCAGCTTGGTGGGGTTGGTGGGAGGAAAGGGCAAAGTGGGTACGAGTGAGTGAATTAGTTGTTCCTGATGCCGTGATGAGTAATGTGAAACATTAACAACAGGAACGAACAGACAGAGACGGATGAGTGGACGTAGAGTCAAGCAGTGCAGAGACAGGGAGATAAGTAGAGAGCTCGAAATGGACGGGTTTATCAGTGAAGTAGAGCGGAAAATAGGCCATAAGCCGATAGATTAATATAGTGCAAGTAGAATGAGATATATATGTAAATGGATTAACCCCTTGAGACCCAGAACGTAATTTCCATTGTAATTAGGGTACCATTAGACGATTTTTAGTGACTATAAGCAATATTTTATCGATATGACATGGTTAGTATCCTTGTTCACTAGCTAATTTGATATATTCAGTTACTTTTCGTAATTTCATGGCTAACAACAGACGATTTTTTATAGCAAAGGAAAGATCTGGGCGTGAAGGGATTAAGGAGCTTTTCTGATCGTTGAATACACAAGGGTGGGTCGTGCAAATGATAAGAAAAACAAGCAACAGAATTAACACTTTGATGACAAGGCAAGGGACACACACACGTACAATGGCACACTTCACAACACTTGGAAACCGTCAGACGGGTGAGGACACAGGTGCACACAGGGGGGTGCAGTCAGTTCGTACACAAGTTGTTTCGTACACCAGTAGATTCGTACACCAAAAAGTTGTTTCGTAGTCTATATGAAACCATAGTCATTTCGTACACTCAGCTCAGATTTGAACTTGACTACTACAGTTACAAAACGACACCAGGTATGTACATAAAAACTCAAAATCAGTGTACGAAACAACTAACAAAACCTGGGTACGAAACAACTTGTGTACGAAACTCCCTGTAACCCACACAGGCAGGCAGACAAACAGGAACAGGGCTATAACACACAAGAAGGAGGCAACCAAAACCCCATTGATATGCCATATACAAAACAAAGAAATGTTTGTTATGTAGATCACATTTTGAAAAGTTAGGTATGTAGGTATTCATTCCCTTGCGAAATCAACAAAGACACATGCAAAATAGGAAAAACTAAATTAAAAGAGATAACCCCTTGAGGCCCAAAACGTAATTTCCATTGTAATTTGGGTACCATGAGATGATCTGTAGTAAAAATATCCAATATTTTATAGATATGACCTGTTTAGTATCCTTGTCGATAAACTAATTTGGTATATTAAGTTACTTTTCGTAAATTTATGGCCAACAACATACGAATTTTTACAGCAAAG
>JACEEZ010020455.1:287500-290000 GCA_016584305.1 Chionoecetes opilio | reverse complement strand
GAGCGATGTGTGTGGCAGCTGAGGGTGGCGAGGCGCCTGGGGTGAAAACAGCGCCTCAGCCTACTGATGAGTCATATGTGTTTGTTTGTAATGGATAGGTTAATACAAATCTAACTAAAGGTTGCTAGTGTGATTACCGCTTTCTGGTATCATTGGATGTTACTTATAATTCCACAAAAACGCATTTCATTATGATTACACAGGTGAACTGCGACGGAACAAAACGTACAGTACATTGAGGACTCTGGGATAAAACATGCCGTTAATTGTCACGACAAGTACACAACTTACAGTACGATCCCCCGAACGATGTGTTGATTTGGACTTTGCACTTAAGTATAATGACGCCACGAGACTAAGGTGAAGATAATCATTATCTACAGAAGCGCAACACAAATTACATAATTGCTCCGTCTTTTACTGAGAATATGAGCACGAGTACAATACGATACAGCACCTGTCACCTCCAGGAGGAGACGGACACCTTACCGGGCGTTATCGCGCCTCACACAGTAGTGAGTGCTGAAATGTAAAGTGATAAACAGATATTATGTGTGATGGTGAGCCTGGCGTGCACGGGGCAGCCTTCACTTCATCACTTAATATAGGATACAAACAATTTTTAGAGACTTATTTTGTGTCATCAACAAAGAATTTTACATTCGTGATCACACTTAATTACGTATTGAGCATATTTCTTTTAGTCAAAGTAATTCGCCATAATTAGGTTTGATAGTTATTGTACAGGTGAGTGTGAGTGTCAATACGTGTACGTTACCTTGAGGGAGGTCTTGATGTCCTGGTCTCCCATGGCCACGGCGGCGGCGCGGTCCTTGTCACAGTAGATCTCCTCCCGCCCCGGGGTTCCCAGGTGGCCCATCAGCTTCCTCTTCTGCCGCAGCTCCGTCACCACAAACCTGTTGACCTTCAGGTTGCCCTTCAGGGTGCGCGCCGACTCGTCTCCTCCGCCGCCGCCGCCTTCTTCGTCGTTGCTTCTAGGGTTGAAAGACGGAAAGAGGACGTTGGCACAAATTAGTGTTTTCTTTAAAGAAAATAAAAGAAACAAAAAATTGACTGCTGATCCTAAAGGCAGCCATACTTCAGACAAGGGCAAACAGTGTCACAGTGGTATAACGTGACCTCCTTCATGTGAGAGTTACTGTTGTTGCAAGCGTAAGGGGAAAATATATGACTGATCTATTCGTACGTACCTGTTCTCCAAAATGGGAGATGCTGACGATCTAAAGAAATTTTATCAGGGTAGTTTTCAAGCCTGAATTATAGTATGATACACACATTTATTTCATGATTGCTATTCTAAAAACGTCAGCAGATAGACAGACAGACATACAGACAGATATATAAACAAACAAACAAAAACCCACCTCGGGCGGCCGCCACTCGACTTGTTGCGTCCTCGTCCTCTGCCTCTCCCTGGCCCCTTGCCCAAGGTCCCGAGCCCTGCCACACCACCCTGAGGGAGGCGGGCCTCAGACTAGGCCCTGCGGCTGCGATGGTGGGGGTGGGGGTGATGATGGTCATGATTTTGTGAACTATGTCGATGTGTCTTTAAATGTTAACCCTTCACGCCCAGATCTTTTCTTTGCTATATAAAATCGTCTGTTCTTAGCCATAAAATTACGAAAAGTGACTAAATAAACCAAATTAGTTTGTGGACAAGGATACTAAACAGGTCATATCTATAAAATATTGCTTGTAGTCACTAAAATTGGTCTAATGGTACCCAAATTATAATGGAAATTACGTTCTGGGCCTCAAGGGGTTAATGGTACTAAAAATATGTCAAGGGTATGTATGTTGGACTAGGTATTGCTGCTTGTGATAAGTATGAGTGTTTGTGTGTGTGTGTGTCAATAAGTATTTAATAGAAGTAGTAGTTATGGTGATGACATTGTAATGACCATAGTGGCGGTGAACTGGAGGTGTAATTGTTGTAGTTGGTGGTGGTGGTTGTGGTGGTGGTGGTTGAGTGTTTGGTTCGAAAATATTCCTCTTTGTCTTATCTATGTAGAGAATGTTGTCACATTTGTAGAATGCTAATTACGGTATGAAAATATGTACTGTTATGAATTTTGATCTATTTTTTTATTTACGGAGTGGTGTGTGTGTGTGTGTGTGTGTGTGTGTGTGTGTGTGTTTACCGTTTCTCCTTGTGATGCCTTGTTTTCTATCATTGTGTGTGGCACGGGATGGATTGTGGCAATAACAGTGTTGTGTTGTGAGGCATGAGTGTAGCGTTCAGTGGAGTGTGGAGTGTGGAGTGATGGAGAGGAGTGATGGAAGGGAGTGGGGAGTGTGGCATGATGGAGAGGGGTGATGGAAGGGAGTGGGGAGTGTGGCATGATGGCACACACACATAGAGGGGTGATGGAATGAGTAGCAGCGGTGCAAATGGCTGATCGGCAGCACTGAACACAACATGCCACAGACCGAGCAGCGGCGTGAGTCAAGTGCGCCAGGATCTGCAACTCACAGTAAC
>JACEEZ010020455.1:277500-282500 GCA_016584305.1 Chionoecetes opilio | reverse complement strand
CATACATACTGCATATTACATATGTAAAAATATATCATTTATATATATATAATATATAATATATATATATATAATATAAAATATAATTATATAAAATATATATATTATAAAATTTAATATATAAATATAATATATAATATTTTATAAAATATATATATATAAAAATTTAATATGTATATATTATATATTATTTTTAAAATATATATTTTTAATATATATATATATATAAAATTATATATGTATTATAATATATTATATATTAATAATATATATATATAAATAAATTTAAAAAGATATAGATATAGTATAATAATATATAATTTTTTATATATAATATATAATAATATAATATAATAGTATAGAAAATTTTATACATAAAATATATTTATTTTTTTAATATATTATATATATATTATATATATATATATATATATATATATATTAGGAGAGAGGAGAGAGAGAGAGAGAGGAGGAAAAGAGGAGAGAGGAGAGAGAGAGAGAGAGAGAGGGGAGAAAGGAGAGAGAGAGAAGAGGAGAGAGAGAGAGGAGGAAGAGAGAGAGAAATAATATATATAATGCATGATGTAATTTTCAAGTATTACTGTTTACAAGTAAAGGTGTTTTTGCATTTAATTCAGTGTTAGCGATACATTTTGAGTGGGTTATCATATTAATACACTTGTACTAGAAAATTGACGGACTTTACGAGCAGCACCTATTTTTTTTGCATTTAGCTTTGTGTAATGTTATTACGTGGGGGTTTGCATCAAATTTTAAGCTCTCAGTCCAGGTATTTTCGTGTGCTCTTTTAGCAAGTCCCCAAGATCCTTCTAGATAAAAAAAAAGCGTAAACTTTTCTTTTTTTGCTCATTAGTTGTGTCTTTCCCTTCCTTAGTGACGCATAGGCAACAGCAAAAATGTCAAATAGGAGGCTATGTCAGGTATAAAAACATCCCCCTCAATTTTTCCCTCTTCGGGGCGGGAAAGGAAACTTGCGACATTGGGAGGAGTATCAGAAGGAGGGAACAAAAAGTGTTTCGTAAAAAAAGAGAGAGAGGGGGGGTTTTATTTAAAGAAAAGGGAAAAAATGGACAAAAAAGAGATTTGTTTAAAGGGTTTTTAATACAAAACTTGGAGTTTTTTAAAAAAAATAGATTTCCTGAGAGGAAAAAATAGGTAGAGGTTTTTTATATAATGCATTGACAGAAACTTGGGGGATAGTCGGGAAAGGGTTTGACCCGAAGTCGAGATAGCTGGGTATAAGTTATTTCACAAGGCGGGAGTGGGCAGACGAGGTGGAGGATTTGCGCTTTATGCAAGAGGCATTGCGTTTGTGTTTAAAAATGTTATAAAAAAGATGACGCATAGAGTCTATTGGGAGGGTTACGGAGGGAAAATGAGAAAAAAAGGGTTTTGGGGGGTAGTGTATAGGCCCCCAAAAAAAAATTTTGTAAAGGGATTCAGCTCCTATATGGAAGAAATAAACAAAGGCTGCAGATATAATCGATTTTTGCGTGGGGGGATTTTAATCTTTGGGAAAATAGACTGGGGTTTTAAACATAGGTGACAGCGACGGAATGAATTTTTAAAATAATCCCGGATAACTTCCTAAGTCAAGCAATCAAGGAGCCCCAGAGGAGAAAATTCTGTTATTGTGACAAATAGGCGATTTAGTTACAAATGTGGAGGTCGGTGGGAATTAGATAATAGCGACCCCTTTTAGAAACAGATTTTGCTTTAAAAAGGGAAGTTTGGGAAAATAAGTGGCAATAAGACGAATACCCAATTTCAGAAAGGCCCAATTTTGCAGGTTTAAAAAAACACCTGGAGGGTTTTTAATAAGAGGTTTGGGTAGAGGAGAAGAAATTTTCCCAGAAAGGACAGGGCGATAAACAGCGGAAAGGCCAATTATGAAGGGGTTTTGAAGGCACTGGGGGTAATTTGGTGCGGTTGATTGGAAGTGAGGTATGGGAGGAGGTAATTAGAGGGTTTGACAGGGGAAATGAGGGCAGGGCTGAGGAGGTAATTTGAGAGGTTAGAAAGTAAGTGGGATGGGGGGAGGAGGATTTTTAAATCCTTTTTAAGGAATATAAACGGACAGAAAAGAAATATCCTTATAGGGAAATAAAATCAGAAAAAAGGACCAAAAAGGAGACCACCAAGTTAAAAAACAAACATTGGAGTAAAAAAAAAATTTTTTTTAAGGTTCAAGCAGGTTTGGGAAACAAAGAACAGTATAACGTGATGGCGAGGCAGGAAGAAATTAACTGAGTTTCAAGAACAATTTTGAGATTAAAGTAGCAGAACAGGGAAAAAAGGGGCCCCAAAGGGGTCTATCAGGTTTTTTAAACAAAGACAAGGGAATTAGTTGGGCCGTTAAAGGGAGGACAGGGGGAGGTTTAAAATAGGATGAGGATATGTGTAGAGTCTAAATTATTTTTTCTTAGTGTTTTTACGGAGGAGGATACCAGACGATACCGATATGAACAGAGTTTAAAGGGTGCGATGAGGAGAAACTGAAAAATTTGTGAAACTAGGGAAATGGTGGAAAAGGGTATAGAAAAATGAAAATTTTTTAAAACGCCAGGACCCGATGAAGTGTATCCAGGGGAAATTTAAAGGGAAAGCAAAGGGGGTTTTAGTGGGTTTGTGCACATTTTTTGGAAATCGGTTTAGAAGGCTGTGCCATTATTGTGGAGGGAAAAGGGAAAGTTGTTCCCCTATTTAAAAAGGGGGGCAGAGGATAAAGTAAATATCGACCCCTAGTCTAAAAAACAGGGTGGGAAATTATTGGGAAACTATTTTTGCAAAAAAAAACATAGAGAGCACTTAGATAAACACAGTTTTATCAATGATTCAAACATGGATTCACCCAAAGGGTAGGGTTTTCCACAATTTATTTAAATTTTTTAGGGAAAAATTTTTGAGACGGCAGATAAGTAAGGTTATGAAAATAATATATTGGACTTTAGTAAGGCATTTGCCAAAAATACCACCGGCGACTCTTAAATTTGGTAGGGGTCAGGAATAGATGGAAGGCTTCATTGGGTCAGAGCTTTGGGTAAAATAATAGGCAACAAAAGGGTACAATTTAATGGTTTTAAATCGAATGGGAATGGGGGACCAAATGGAGTTCCACAAGGGGCGTTTGAGTCAATATATTTTGATTTTTTAACGACTTGGATAGTGGGGTTGCAGGATTCAGCAAGTTTGCTGATGATACTAAGTTAGGTAGGATTATTTGGTCACAGTCTGAGAAACATATGCAGGGGGACTTAGATAAACTTAACGAGGGGAGTCGATGGCAGAGGGAATTTTATATTTATAAATGCAGCCTTTTGGATGTTGGTAGAAAAAAAACCCGGAAAAAGATAACCCTAAGCAATGTTGCGAAAAAAATCAGAAGGTGAAAAAGACTTGGAGGAGGGTGAGCCCAGACCCCTGACCAGGACAAAATGTATTGAGGCCAAAAAAAGAGCAATAGGTATTAGGATTCATTACCCGAAGTGTTAAAAATAGAAGTGCGGAAGTTATTCTATAGCTTTTTTTGGCTCTAGTCAGGGCCCACCCAGGGGTATGCGGTCAGTTTGGTCTCCCTATTACAGGTGGAATGCCCTTTTTAGAAACAGTGCAGAGAAGGATGAAAAATGATCAAGGGAGCGAACTTTTTGTACGAGGGAGATTTTAAGATTAAAAATTCACTCATCGAGAGACGCAGAGTAAGGGCGATTGAAGAAGTTTTTAAGTGGATAAAGGGATTAATAAAGGAGAGGGAGGAAAAGTTCTTACGGGTTTTTTCCCGGTTTTGAACAAGAAGTAAGGATTCAAACTGGAAAAAGGTAGTTTAGAAAGGAAAAAAGGGAAAAAAATGTTTACAAATTTTTGGGGGTAAAGAAAGGAAATGGGGTCAGTAGACAGGGGGTTTGTTAGGCGGAGTCATTAGGGAGCTTTAAAGAGGCTGGATAGGTTCAGGATGGGGTGAAAGGGGAGGAGGGAGTGTAGGTGACAGGAACTACCCCGTGAGGCCCGCGGCCCCTTTTAGCTTCCTATTTTCTTTTGTTTTAGTTCTTAACGGCACCAGCAGCCCCTTTTGAGGGGGGGAGAAGGGGGGGGCACTCCGTCCCCGTTTTTTTTACATTTTCCCCAGCCAAAGACTACTCTATAGGACTTGCTATCGGCCCGCGCCAACCCCCCCCCGGGCCAGTGGGGCCAATTTTGCGGATTCCTGCCATTTTTGGGGGATCACCCCCTATTTCCCTTTCCCAAGGTTTATCGTATATATGAAAATTTCCTTTATCTTCGTAACTTTTTTTGGTTTCCCATAAAATTATCAAAAAAAAAACAGTAAAATACACTAAAAAGGGCCATTAAAGAGAGAAAAGTAAAAAAAATAAAGCTGACCCAATTATACTTTTAAAATCTTTTGCCATTAATTTTTTGCGAGAAAAAATTTTTTGAAACTAGCGATGAAAAAAGGTGGATTTTCATTAACTTTTTTCCCTTGATATATTTTTGTTTTCTATAAATAATTACCACCATGCCTAAAATTTTCGTTAACTAAAAAAAAACATCACATCGATCGGCAAGTAAAAAATGTTCCCTAAACAGTAGACTTGGCTTGGGTTTAGTATAAATGATACACTGTTATCTTTTGGAAAAGGTTTTTTCTAAAAATATTTTTCAAAAAAAAAACTGTAAAATACCCTAAAAAAATTCCATTATGAACTCTGAAGGAAAAATGCAGGGAAATTTATTCACTTAAACTCCCTCGCCCAATTTTTTAAAATTTTTCCGTTTAAGACTTTTTACATGCAAAATATCAATAGAAACGGAATTTAATTAGCTTTTCCGTTGCTATATTTCATTTTCTGATATATGAATTAGAACCATGCAAATTGCGTTAACTAAATAAATAACATCATCCATCGGGTAATTACCCCGATAGATGATGTTATTGTTTTTTAGTTAACGCTAATTTATGCATGGTTATGTTCATTTAT
>JACEEZ010020455.1:115000-272500 GCA_016584305.1 Chionoecetes opilio | reverse complement strand
CCCTACACATCCATCTTTTCGGCACTCACTCACTCACTCACCCATTCATTCACATGCCCTTTAATTCCTATACCCCTTTCTGAGGCTCGCTTCTGTTTTGTTATAAATATTCTCGGTTCTTTACCAATCTTATGTATTGTCTTGCTAATCCATTGTACTGTATCCAGCTGTCCTTTTTTTTCCTTTTTTTTCACCTTAATGTTATCTTCATCCTAATCCTTGCTTCATGACTCGTTTGAGATTTTTCATCGTTTATTGTTTTGATGTTTAGCATTATTCTCTCGTGGTGAATGTGGGTGTGTGATCGGGTTTGTCGTTAGATAGCTCGTTTCACCATCTAGAGTCAGATTTAAGCGACTATGTATCTGTCTTGACAACCTCTTATGAATAGTCACGCTTCATTCGCCACTGCAAGGCCCCAAAGCCGATGTCAAACTCCGTGTTGGGTGCTTTATATCAATGGACTCCACTCATGCCTCAAACGCTCTAATTAATGGATCCTTCATCCAGCCACCACATCCATTACGATGATCTTTGTCTGATCGCTTGCCTACCCACTGAATAGAGTAATTGGATTCACTCACACATGCGTCACTGTCGCTCACCTATCATCCATCCATCTAAACCTCCAAGCCGTAGACACATACACGCACGCATCCACAAACATTCACTCATCCACCGCCATTCGCTCATCCACCAACCGGCTCGGCCTTGCCAGCGTTCTCAAGGCTCCTCCTGCGGGCCGCGAGGACCGCCTGCAGCGCCCTGTCCTCCACGGGCGGCTTCCTCGGGTGAGAGGATGGTGGTGCAGGGGCCTCGCCGCCGACACTGTTGGTCTTCTTATTGCTTTCGTCCGCGTCCTGCCCCATGTACGACTCCATCAGCTGTCCGAGAGATGCAGTATCTCTGTCATCATCTCTATTCATTGGATCTTTTATGAGTAGCCTACTATATAGTTTGTTTTCTAAATGGTTCATTTCTGCTAAGTTTTTAAGGACGTTTTATAGATTTCCCATTTTAGGTGAGATATTTACACTGAGTTTTGTTGAACACATTCACATCACACCCTACGAGCGGGATTGAAATAATATATGGATGATTAGATCGGACTGGCAGCAAATCTTAAGTACCTCTCACTCACCTTATCAGAATCAGAGGTCTTGTTGATGATGGACTTGGCCTTTTCATCGACGTCAGAACCCTTTCCGCCTCCTTTAGGTGATGCCCGTCCGGTAGGAGATCTTTCCCACGCAAAATAATATGTAACAAGTTCAGTGTACTGTACATCCTGCTGACAAGAAAATATGAGATTTCATATTTACACTAAAAAATTCCACAAAACTTAGAAAATCATTCTTTTCATACTTGCTGCGCCCTTGCTCGGGGGAAGCATCTCTTGAGCTTCCTCCTACCGGAGAAGAAAGCTTGTTCCCCTTATCCCCACCGTCTCGCATCTTTGGTAGCTTCAAGCTGCCGTCGGGCGCTTTTTTCCGATTGGAAGTGTTTGTATTTTTTTTGGATTGTTTTACTGAACTTGCTAACCGCTTAGTGCTGGGAGGGTGGATCCTGATTTCGACAGAAGGGCGCTTGTCGTCTCTGCTTCCTCTCCCTTTCCGTTTCTTCTGACCAGAGCGATCTTCTGCGGTGATCGTCTTACTGCTCTCTTCTGGAGTTTTGTAGAGATATATTCTGTGGTCAATATTTGAAATAATCTTTTGTCGCGAATATTTACATTCATTGATCTATGTCTCAGAACGCATGTTACGGGTAGTAAAGATAATCAGTGATATATCTTACAGTCTCCTACAATAAGGTTATAATTCTTTTAGGTGTACATAATTTAGAATAAAGTGGGATGCACAATAAAATAATTATGTAATTGCAAACTTGTCGAGATTTTTTGCTTGGCTAGTGATTAGACTAAGAACTAGTTTTTGGCCAGAGGTCACAGTGTTTTTCTGTGATTATTTTAACTCCTTCACACCCAGATCTTTCCTTTGCTATAAAAATTCGTCTGTTGTTTGCCATAAAATTACGAAAAGTGACTCAATATACCAAATTAGTTTGTCGACAAGGATACTAAACAGGTCAATACTATTAACTATTGCTTATATTCACTAAAAATCGTCTAATGGTACCCAAATTACAATGGAAATTAAGTTCTGGGTCTCAAGGGGTTAATTATGATTAGTAGCAAAACTTAAATTATCTCGAAATGTTGCATGTGTCTGGTGACATTTATGTTTTGCTTCACGTCAGCATGCGACAAGTGTGTCATCGGTGCGACACAAACACGTGCAACATTATTCATCTTCTTGAAAAAATATTGGGCATTGAAGATTGACTGATTTGTTGATTTGGTATGACATAACTTTGCTTCTACTTTTTGTCTTTACTTTTCCTCTGTCTCATACTCATGAAAATTCCCATCATCAATAAGACAGAATAACTTTACCAAGGTAGGTGACAAACGGAAATGGTGCCCCGGCTTGTTACCACTGCCTGCCTCCCACTAGCTGGACTGAACGGTCTTGGATCACCCAACCAACTCTCCCACCCTAGATAGCCCCGCCCACCCATCAGGTTCCGCCCATCCTCATGACCCGCCTCCGCCCACCACTCGCCACCCTTACCACTTGCAACACAGCACACTCACCTCTAGCAGTGCCCTCCTCGACTTTATCTCCGTCGGGTCCTGTCTGTCCCGCCGCCTCGTTGTCACCCCCATCCTGTTTTAATTCTTCTTCAGCGTCCTTACTGTCTTCACCTCCCCCGCTTTCTGCGTCTTCTTTTTCTTCTTCTCTTTCATCCTCCTTTCCAGACACATCAGAGTCTTGCCTTTTCCCTGCGGTTCTTTCCCCTTGGTTACCTTGACGCCAGAGCTCCCGGTCCTCCTTCTCCTGCAACCTCCCGTCCTGCACCGTCTCCTCCTCGCGGGCCGGGGCGGGGGAGAGCACGATGGCCTCCACCTGACCCCCCATACCCCCGTGCCTTTTTTAGCATAGATCGCTCAGAGTCAAGGCGTCAATAAGGAAGGGTCATCAGACGTCTCATTGAAACTTTTTACCTCTTCCAAAATCTAATGTCTCTTAATGTATTGCTCCATGTCAGTCCATCACGCAATCTACCATCTGCCCAGTTCAATAGCCTTCACATAATTACCTATTTTTTTCACTTTTTGCAACACATTTAGCGAAACATTCCAGCATATTGATATTTTTCTTTTGGAGGCATATTGATAAACGCATGCAATACGTCTGCGCCCATGATGATGTCCTTAAGGCCACGCCCACCGCCCACAAAGAGCCATAATGTGAAGAATATCGCAGCGGATACTCTAGTCGATGTTTGTTTGGGTCACCAACCGTGTAAGGTAACCATGGCAACGACCGTAAACAATATAGTTCCGCTTTTAACCGATAGAGGGAAACACGCAACATTGATCAAGGACGGAAAAGGGGATGTCATTACGATACGTCTGGACACAAGAGCCACTACCAATTGAAGGATTAATATGTGAGATCACACTCATTCTTAAGTTATCTTACATAGTATTAGTGATTTCTTTGTGAAACGAATTTTGCATTTAGAAGCTCGTTTACAATAAGAACATAAGAACATTAAGAAATAAGAAAGCTACAAGAGGCCGTGATACATACACGAGGTAGTTCCTGTTACTTAACACTACCTACATCCACCTTTCATCCCCATCCATGAATAATTTGTTTAGCCTCCTTTTAAAGCTCCCTAATGAATCTGCACTAACTACCTGACGACTGAGTCCATTGCAATCATTTACCACCCTATTTGTGAACCAGTTTTCCCTATTTCTTCTTTAAATCTACGCTTTTCCAATTTAAATCCGTTACTTCTTGTTCAACCCTGGTTACTAGCCATAAGAACTTTTCCTACATCTCCTTTATTGTATCCCTTTAACCACTTAAAAACTTCTATCAGATCGCCCCTTACTCTATGCCTCTCAAGTGGGTGTAAATATAATAGCTTCAATCTCTTCTCATAACTAAAGTTACGTTTCCCCTGTATCATGTTGGTCATCCTTCTCTGCACTGATTCTAACAAGGCAATATCCATCCTGTAATACGGAGACCAAAACTGAACCGCATAGTCTAGGTGAGGTCTGACTAGAGCCAAGTAAAGCTTTAGAATAACCTCAGGACTTCTACTTTTAACACTCCTGGTAATGAATCCTAACACCCTATTAGCTCAATTTCTAGCCTCAATACATTGTTTCCTGGTGCTCGAGGTTTGCAGTGATTAACCGGAGTGGTTGAGGGGAGTTTATCCGAAAGAGAAGCGAGCATCTTCCGTAGTTGGTTTATTATACAGAACAGAGATATGCGGGACCACCAGCGGAGGGCTGGTGTTAGCGGTCCGGCTAGAGAGCAACGACTAGTTACATGAGGGCCTGAGAGGCAATGTGCAACGCTGCCGTGTCGCGTACAGTGTTGCAACATAGCATGTATGTGTAGGAATTATTAAGAGGCATGAATATTATGTAGGTGTGACTGTCTGGTTATATTCACATATCCACACCTCCCTCCTCCTTCACGCTCGTAGCGCTAGTCTCGAGCAGACTCCTTTTCTTTGAGCCTCTTAGAACGGCGCGGGGTCACAGGGGGGTGAATGAAAGGGGACGTGATTTTCTTGTCCGAGCAAGGGGACACAGGGATATGGGGGAGGGTGTCGTCACTAGGGGTTGGAACGGGTCGGAGGAAACGGCGGTTTCGCCACCAGACGCGCCCACTTGGGAGACGCACCTCGAAGTCCCTGGTCGTGCTGCAGCCCATAACAACCTCGACCTTGTCCCAGCGGTGTGATGTCGGGTCCTGGACACGGACGGTCTGGCCGACACACAGCTTGGGTAGGGGGCGGGCATGCTGGTCGTACTGAGCCTTGACCTGCTCAGCACGGGCGACAGCTCGGCGATCACAGTCCTCTGTGCGGGCCTGCCACTCCTCCGAGAAGGACTCAGGATGGGCAGGGACACAGGAGCGGAGCGGGTGGCCATAAAGTGTCATCGCAGGGGATCGTCCCGTGGAGTTAGGAGTGTTGCGAAGCTCCAGGAGACCCCTGTCGAAGTCTTCACTGTCGATGTTGCCGTTGGGCGCCGTCTTGAGGATGAGGTGTTTCACCGACTTGACGGCCGCCTCGGCGTGGCCATTAGACTGGGGGTAATGTGGCGAAGATACCGCGTGGTAGACACCCCAGCGCTCCGTGAAGTTCCGGAAGGCAGTGTTGGTGAATTGGGGCCCGCCGTCAGTCCTGAGGCGGAGCGGGACACCAACTTCCCGGAAGTACCGGCAGAAGAGCCGTATGGTGTGCGTGGCGGTAGTATCGGCCCCGCAGGGGACGACCACAGGCCAGCCGGAGAGTCTGTCCGCGATGACCAGGAACGACTTCCCGGCGACGGAGAAAAAGTCTGTGGAGACGGACTCGAAAGGCCTGGAGGGGTGGTCGTCGCACAGTAGTGGTTCCTGTTGCTGACTGGGCTGTAGGATCTGGCATGGCTCGCAGGCTTGGACGGTGCTGGTAATGTCGGCATCGATACCTGGCCAGAAGACAGTCTGCTGTGCCCGGCGCTTCGTGGCTGCGACACCTCGGTGACTGTCGTGCAGCCGAGCAAGGGTGCAGCGGCGGTGGGCTGCAGGAACCATAATTCTCTGGCCATACAGGACCAGCTCCCCGTCTGCGTACAGGCAGTCACGGAATTTCCAGTAGGGGAGTAGAGAGCTGTGCAGGGTGTACCGATTAGGAGGGAATCCTGACGTCACGCAGTCCCGTAGGCGGGTGTACGACGGGTCTGTCGCTGCTGCGGCTCGGAGTTCCTGGATCGTCCTATCGGCGTCTTGGTGTGGCGGATCGAGGTGTGAAGGGTCCTGATCCTGGTTGATGGCGTTGAGGGACACGACGCTCCTGAGGTGTGCTGCGGCTTCGGCGCACACCATCTCGTCCTCTGGCGTGGGGCGGCTAACTGGGGCTCGTGACAGGGCATCGGGGATGCAGAGCTGCTTCCCAGCACGCCACATGGCCGTAAACAGGTAGGGCGAAACCTTCTCCTTGAGGCGTTGGAGGCGAGGGTTCTCAACCGCGTTCAAGGTGTAGTGGTTGAGAATCGGGATCAGGGGTCGATGGTCCGTCATCAACGTGAAGCTCTGTAGGCCTATCAAGTAAGGCCTGCACTTCGACATGGCCCAGGCGGCGGCGAGCAGCTCGAGTTCAATGGTGGCATAGCGGGTCTCGGCGTCAGCGAGGAATCTTCAGCCACACTGAACGAGGCATGTGCGTCCCTGGCCATGGTCTTGCAGAAAGGCGTAACCAAGCCCGTAGAGGCGAGAGGCGTCACTTTGAAGAATAACTGGAAGTGCTGGGTCAAAGTGAGCGAGAATCGGCGGTCGAAGCAGCGCCGTCTTGACACGACTGAAGGCCTCGTCGTGATCAGGTGTCCAAGTAAACGTTCTTTTCGGCCTCATCAGGGGGCGGAGTGGCTGGGCGGCAGCGGCGATGGCTGGGGTGAACTCTGACAACTGGTTCACCAGGCCCATGAATGAGCGGAGGTCAGTCAAGTTAGCGGGAGTCGCGGAGTCCCGGATGGCACTGCCTCTGTCCTCATCCGCGGCCACGCCCTCAGCTGAGAAGTTATACCCGCAGAAGTTCACACTAGGCGCGGCGACCACAAACTTGTCCTTGTTAAGTGTGATCCCGTACTTGCGACATCTAGTGAGCATCTGGTGAATACGTTGGAGATGCGTGGGGAAGTCGTCGTCGAAGAGGAGAATGTCGTCAACCACCTTAACGCAGTTATCTACACCCTGCAGGGACAGGTCGCCGCGGAGACAGTAAGCGTCACCGGTAGCCGAGAAACCTATGGGACCTCTGCAGTGTTGAAAGCGGCCGTATGGTGTGATAAAGGTTGTCAGGTGTTGGTCGTCCTCGTGTAGTTCCAACTGCCAGTACCTGCACAAGGCGTCCGCTGTGGTGAAAAAACGCGCTGACGGGTTGACACTGCGGACAGCGGTGAATGGAGTTGGGGCAGGATGTCATTGGGCGCATCAAGGCCACTTGAGAGTTGAGTTTCGTCAAGTCAACCGTGATTCTCACACCTTTATCCTTAGCCACGACGACTAGCGGGTGACACCACTCTGAAGGGTCGTCACCGGCAGGCTTGATGATTCCCTGACGTGTCATCGACTCAAGTTCCTCCTGAATTTGACGCTGGAAAGCGAAGTAAACCTGCCTCGGTGTGTGAATGGCGAATGGAACGGCTCTCTCCTTCACGTGAATCCTCATGGGTTTGCTCACCATGGGTTTCAGAGGAGACGTTTTGAGATCCGCCTTGGAGAGTAAAACGTCCGAAAACTCGCGCAGAAAGTGCGCCCGTGCAGCTGACGGGGACGTGGTAGGAAGGAGAGTCATCTCAGCGGATCTGTTGACGTGCTTGACCTCCAATAGTGGCTTCGGGAAGGCAGGTGAAATGATAGCCAGCTCCATGCAGTGGCCGTAGGACATGAGGGGCGTTTGAATACCCTCGTGCACCTGTATCTTGGTGGTACAAGATTTCCTGTGGAGCCGTAAAGTAGCGTAAAAACATCCCACAGCAGGTGTCATTACTGACCCATCCGCTGTCAGCGTAGTAGTGGACGGTAGAGACTGTAGGCTGCTGAGGGGGATGTGAAGCATTTGCAGGTGTCTCGTGCCGATGACAGTGACGTCGGCGCCTGTGTCTGGTAACATCTGGAGCCTTGAAGTGGACTCGCCGTGCACCAGGTGAACGCAGACCGGGGTGGGAGTCATGGCACTGGAAGGTGAGGTATCTGTTAGGCTACGACAGTTGCTGTATTTACGCCGTGAGGTGAGTGATGCGCGACCAACGTTTAACGCGCCACCCTGGCCATCGTGGCTAGGCGTGTTGCGGCAGAATCTGTCGTAGTGGCCAGTCCTGGTGCAGAGGCGGCATTGGGCTGTCTTGGCGGGACACTTGTCAGTCACCGCCCAATGACCTTGACAGCCGCAGTTGTAACAAGACGCAGCCCTGGCCGGACACTTTGGGCCATGACGCCGCGCACAGGATTGGCAGGAGTGAACAGGGCTGGGAACCGCTGTTCTATGTTGAGTCTTCACGCGCTGACCTGAAGGTGGCTGTTGAGGTGAATGAGGCGTCTTGTACGCGAAGCTGGCTTGGAGACGAGTATATAGCGGAGGCTGTATGGCGGGTGGCTTCGAAGGAACGGCAACAAGTGACCACGTCTTGAAGAGAAGCGCCTGTGTCTAGGGAGGTAAGGCGTTGAATCAGCTCTTCATCTCGCACACCCATCAGCAGAACCATTTTCAATTGGATCTCTGCGCACGTCATAACGTTACCAGTACACAAGTCGACCTCCTCTGCCAGGTTCTACAGGCGTACGAAGAAATCGGAGAATGACTCGCCGTCAGCCTGCTTACAACACAGGAGTTCTCGACGGCGTAGTGCTTCATTTCGTTGACTCTTGAAGTGGGACTGTAGGGTGTCTAAGACCTCTGTCACAGTCAAGGAAGTGTCAGGTGCGATCCCTAGGGTATGTTCTAGGATCCTTTGTACATCCAATGACACAGCCATCCGCAGCTGGATGAGTTGCTTATGTCGTGGCAGCCTCTGTGAATCCAGCATGGAAGAGTAATCTTCCCACAGACGACGCCACTGCCGGAAAACTTGGAAGGAAGAGTCGGCCAGCAACGTCGGTGGACTGTGGGCCACATGCTTGCCAGCGGAAGTCGCGACGGTGGGCGTGACAGCCACAGGAGAAGCGTCGAGTGGAGCGGTGGTTGTCGCGGGATTCGCGACCGTGGGCGTGGCAGCCACAGGAGAAGCGTCGAGTAGGGCGGTGGTTGTCGCGGGAGTCACGACCGTGGGTAATGCGCCGCTCGCACCGGCATCGAGGGGGAGTGGAGGTGAAGGAATGTCCCGCGCGCTGGCCGCAGACTGCGGTCTGTGCAGAGGAGACAGAAGTGTAACAAGAATTTGAAAACGTGAATCCTCCTCCTTTCTCCTGGCCTCGTTGTCACGTAATCATCTCTCCTCATTACGCTGGCACCTCTCCTCTTCATCCTGGATGCGTCGGTTATCAGCTGATAACCGGGACTCCTCCAGATAGCGAATCAAACTTGATATCGCGTCCCCCGGTAGCGGGGAGGAATGTGTCATGTTTAGTGGTTCAAAGGGTGGGGAAGCAATTTCCCCTTCGTCATCCTCCGAGCCGCTTGCCGCGGGTGACAAAACGGGGAATGACATCTTGAAGGGAGATGCTAACCGATAACCACCGTACGTGGAATATCAAAAAACACAGGGAATTGTGGGTTCTGTGTGTGTGATGTGTGTGTGTGCGTGGCGTTGGAGCGTGGTGGGTGAGAAGAGGGTGGCGGGGTCTCTGGCCGCCCGCACCTGGTTTCAAGGTCAGCCGTACCAAGCGGGTGATGGTGAACCACCAACGGGACCCCGGTACAAAAAACGCACACTGAAAAACACACACATCACTTATAATACACTGGTGACCCTACCGTCATACGCAGCAGTCCACACGCCTTACATCTGTCCACAGGCACACGAGCACACGATGCTGGAGATGAAGTAAATCCAGGGAAGAAGCGTGGGTCGGTGAAGAGATGCCCCGTGGCGTCCAGGCGGGAGTCGTTGGAATGGCGGGAGTCGCTGCCCGTCTTTATGTTCTTATACCTGCGATCTGCACCATGGTGCTCGAGGTTTGCAGTGATTAACCGGAGTGGTTGAAGGGAGTTTATCCGAAGGAGAAGCGAGCATCTTCCGTAGGTGGTTTATTGTAAAAAACAGAGATATGCGGGACCACCAGCGGAGGGCTGGTGTTAGCGGTCCGGCTAGAGAACAACGACTAGTTACATGAGGGCCTGAGAGGCAATGTGCAACGCTGCCGCGTCGCGTACAGTGTTGCAACATAGCATGTATGTGTAGGAATTATTAAGAGGCATGAATATTATGTAGGTGTGACTGTCTGGTTATATTCACATATCCACATTTCCTAGGACGGAGGTCTGGACTCACCCTCACTCAAAGATATTTCTCACCCTCTGATCTTTTCAGCGATACATTGCGTATATTGTATCTATTACCAGGACTCTTCCTGCCAACATTCATTACGTTACACTTATCAATATTAAATTCCCTGCAATATGTTTACATGCATCAGGCTGTGATCTAATAATCCTACCTACCTTAATATCATCAGCAAACTTGCTGATATCACTGCTAATCCCACTATCTTAGTCGTTGATGTAAATCAAAAATAGTAAGGGACCCAAAACAGACCCTTGCGGAACTGTCCCCACTTGTTACCTGCCCCCATTCAGATTTGAATATCAATACTCTGTGTTTCTTCATTTGCCTCTGTGGTAACTCTTTGTTTCTCCGTCTAATGCAGTGTTTCTTAACCTTTTTACCACCACGCCCCCTTTAGTAGTTAGTTCTTGCCTTCATGCCCCCACCCCCCTTCGACCAAAATATTTCAAAATAATCCTGAATCAGAAAAATGCGTGTTTTGAACACTTTTATTGTGCACATAATTATTCATTAACACCTTGCAAATACCCACCAATCTAATTAGATCACGGTTAAAGGCCGCCGCACACCAGTAGCTACGCTCGCTACGCTACGTATGGGTGCTATGTGTCTTTGAATTGCTGCAGTATTAATAATAATAATATTAATCAAAATAGCTGATGATATTAATAATAGTAATAATAATAAAATATAAAATTAAAATAACAACATAATAATGATAATGATTCTAATAATAATAAAAATAATATCAAATAATAATAACATAATGATAATACTAATGATATTTATAATGATAAAAGTAATAATGGTAATTTTGCTAAAATAATAAGAATAGTAATAATGATGATAATAATGATTATAGATAATATAAAATGATAATAACAATAATGATAACAATGAAAACATTAATAATAAAAATTTTAGTAAATAAAAATACCACGATTATGATAATAATAATGATACTTATAATGATGATAGTAATAATGGTAATTTTGATAAAATAATAATAATAGTAATAATACTGATGATAATAATTAAAATATTAATAATAATAATTAATAATAATAATAATAATAATAATAACAACAACAATAATAACAGCAATTAAATTATGATAACGATAATGATAATAATAATGATATAAATAACAATAATAATCTCTCAATCTCTCTCTAGTAGTAATAATATAAAAAAAAATATTACATAACAATCTGAAGAGTTAGTTAAACATGGCAAGGCGTCACCGCAGAGTTTTTCATCCGTACTTGCTTCTCTGTACAGAGAATCACTCTGTACAAAGTATGTATGAGAGTCTCTCATCGCTCACCCTCGCGAGCGAACTTCATGTTAAAGTGAAGGCCGAGCTTAAAGTAAAATACATGACAGTTCTTCTTTTTTCTCTCTAGGCTCTAGGCTCACGCCCCCCTAGGTAATTACCCACGCCCCCCTAAGGAGGCGCGCCCCCTAGGTTAAGAACCGCTGGTCTAATGCATTATTGTCTGTCCGTCATTTTTTTTTTCTCTCTCTCTTCTCTCTCTCTCTCTCTCTCTCTCCTCTCTCTCTCTCTCTCTCTCTCTCTCTCTCTCTCTCTCTCTCTCTCTCTCTCTTCTCTCTCTCTCTCTCTCTCTCTCTCTCTCTCTCTCTCTCTCTCTCTCTCTCCTCTCTCTCTCTCTGTATATATATATATATATATATATATATATATATATATATATATATATATATATATATATATATATATATATATATATATATATATATATATATATATATATATATATATATATATATATATATATATATACACCTTGCGTGTTTTTTCCCATATTTCTCCCAATTCTTCTCAGTCTTCTGCTTCCTTGTCATGTGGTTCCATGACAAACCACCTGCATTGGCATTTTCCTTGCCTGGCAGGTACCTCACTTCATAATCAAATCTGTTTAAATCACCCAGCCACCTACTCTCTACCTCCCCAAGCGTAGCAGTCGACAAATGTGCGAGAGGGTTGTTATCGCTTAACACTACAAACTTCCCTCCTGCCAAATAATTCTTAAATTCGTCCGTCACACCCTATTTCAACGCTAGCAGTTCTAACTTCTTAGAGCTATAATTATTCATATTCCTTTCTGACCTTTTTAATCCCCTGCTTGCAAATGCCACGGGATGCAACCTCCCCTCAGGCTCCTTATCCTCTGGGTATTAGGATTAAGGCTCATGTAAAGCTGGGTAAGGTCAAGGGTCACCCCCCCCCCCGCCCTCTCTCTCTCTCTCTCTCTCTCTCTCTCTCTTCTCTCTCCTCTCTCTCTCTCTCCTCTCTCTCTCTCTCTCCTCTCTCTCTCTCTCTCTCTCTCTCTCTCTCTCTCTCTCTCTCTCTCTCTCTCTCTCTCTCTCTCTCTCTCTCTCTCTCTCTCTCTCTCTCTCTCTCTTTCTCAAACCAGCGTACAAAAAACACGTAATTAATTAAGATTTTTTTTCAAATATCTGCAGATGGAATAGGTGAAGATGACAATGAAAAACATTAGTGAGGATTAGAGTAGTGGGCTGGCCAAGGCTGAGACGAGAGCAGGAGCGGGAAGTGAATAGACGTTCGATATGAGTAGCGAGAAGTAAGGGACTGAGAGCAGAGCTAGAGAGATATATTATACTGGTCAAGGCACCGGTGTCGTGTGAGTAAAAGTCTGTTTACGAGGGAAACTCCGTTTACTAACAAAGACGTGTTGATCAACAAAGCCGGACCGCTTGTCACACGGTACCGGTGTGTCTGTTTATGAGGTGCAGTCCACCTTTGTTTACTAACAAAAGAAAACGCAAACTGCGCATGCGCTGAGACGAATATTATTTAGTAAATTGATGTTAAGGGCCTATTTCATCCCTATATTTGGCTAATCTTTCCTGTAAATCTCCAGCCATGTTGTCGGAGGACGCCTGCGAATGATTTTGCTGATAACAATTACCGTAGATAACAGTAAAGTCGCCAGGACATTTTTTTTTTCTGTTTACAGACGTGTGGTGGCGTTAATACTTACATTTCTACATCCATGATTTCAGGAAAGTTAGAAGGGGCTATCTGGAGAGTCTGTGTCATGTTGTGTCTTCATCTGTGTCATATTAGGGCTATAAATTAACAAATTACAAAATTATCTACAAAGTGGCTACCAACAGTAGAGTCGCCATCTAGTGTTTATTTACTGAGTGTCCTCCCGCTGTCGTCGTCGCCCGAAAAAAAAACCGCGTAGTGAAATTTGAAACCGTACTTACTTGCAGATACAAAGCATAAAACAACGCTGAAATAGAGTAGATTATACAGTCATGATGTAAACTACTGTGTATTATCTTCAGTGGCACATAAAAATCAGTAGTAATGCTATAATTCGTAATATATGGCGCCTGACGACATGATGGCTACGAGTTATGTGTTGGTCCCCATGGCTCCGGGACCAGAAACACCAACAGTTCTCTGCTTCTGAACTTTGCAAGGTCCAGAAGGTTGAGAATTGCAGGTTCTTGGTATCAGAGACCAGAGCTGCACCGCTGGACATGGTATAGTAATGCCGGAGGGGTAGCTAAGGAGATCGACCACATCCTCGTTAGTACTCGTTGGAGGATCCTCCAGAACTGCAGGGTTTACCGGAGTGCTGAGTTCTTTGGAACAGATCACAGACTTGTTGTTGCTACACTTAAGCTTCATGTCAAGTCCAAAAGAATCTCAAGAGGTAACCATACTGTGTTTCATCTTGAGAAACTGAAGGACTTGACATGTGCTCATGAGTATGCGGTGGCAGTCTCAAATCGGTTTGATGTGCTCGGTGCTCTCGGAGATCCTGTAGAACTGTGGGATACCTTCAAACGTGAAACTCTACAGGCTGCCAAGGAGTGTATTGGGGAGCGCCCGAGGTCAAGGCGTGGTTTTGTCTCGACGGAGACGCTGGAGAAAATTGAGGAGAGTCGCGCTGCCAGGCTGGCTGGGAACCGGGACCAGCACAGGGCTCTGTCACGCCGGACTAGAACCCTCCTGAGGAGAGACAAGGAGAGGTATGTCAGGAGTCTCGCTGAGGATGTCGAGGGTCATTTGAACGTTAATGACCTCCGACCCGCCTACCGAGCCCTGAAGAAGCTCCGTTCCAAGTCTCCATCTCGGACGAGTGCTATTCGAACAGCAGATGGGCGCCTCGTGTCGGACATGGATAGGCAGATGGCTCGTTGGGCTGAGTACTTTGGGCAGTTGTTCACGGTGGACCCTCCAACTGAGCAGCTTCACACCACTGGGTTACAGGCAGTGGATGCCGATCCTCCCATTGACGAAACCGCACCCTCTCTTGACGAAGTCAGAGAGGCTGTAGCAAAGTTGAAGGGTGGAAAGGCAGCTGGTGTTTGTAATATCAGTGCGGAGCTCCTCAAAGCTGGGGGTGAGGCCATGATCCGCGGGTTGCATGCTGTCCTGACTGCCGTGTGGCAATCAGGTACCATTCCTCCTGACTGGAAAAGGGGGCTGGTCGTCCCTATCTGGAAAGGGAAAGGGGACCGTCAGGACTGCAACAATTACCGCGGTATTACACTGCTCAGCGTACCAGGCAAGGTGCTTGCCCATCTATTGCTGACACGAATTCGCAGTCATCTGCTGAAGCATCAGAGACCTCAGCAGTCTGGGTTCACGCCTGGTAAGTCAACAACGGACCGTATCCTAGCGCTTCGTGTCCTGGTGGAACGCCGACGTGAGTTTCGACAGGGGATGCTTGCAGCCTATGTTGATCTCAGGAAGGCGCTTGACTCAGTGCATCGTGAGTCACTCTGGGATCTTCTGCGACTTCGAGGGATTCCTGCAGGGACTATTGGTTTGATAACTGGTCTGTATTCTGGGACTGAGAGTGCTGTGAAGTGTGGTGTATCCAGCTTCTTTCCTGTGAATACAGGAGTGAGGCAAGGGTGCGTCCTTGCCCCATCACTTTTCAACGCTTGTATGGACTGGGTATTGGACAAGGTTGTAGATCAAAGTGATTGTGGAGCATCCGTCGGCAACACCAAGATCACTGATCTTGTTTTTGCCGATGATGCAGTAATCTTTGCTGAGTCGCTGGAGGTCCTGGTGATGGCTCTCGAGGCGCTGCACGAGGAGGCAAAGCCTTTGGGACTTGAGGTCTCCTGGCTCAAGACCAAGGTCCAGGTGTTTGGAGACGTACTAGATGAAGCAGTACAGTCTGTTCATGCGTGTGGCGAGGACATTGAGATCTTGGAAAGTTTTACATACCTTGGTAGCGCAGTCCATAATGACGGCGAGTCACGTCAAGAAGCCTTACGGCGGATTGGCATAGCCCACGGTGTTATGGACTGGCTCAGCGGGAGTATTTGGCGTTGTCGGTACCTGTGCAGGAGGACAAGGATCCGGATCTTCAAGTCGCTTGTGATCCCTGTCTTACTCTATGGTTGTGAGACATGGACACTAAATAGTGACTTGAAGAGACGAATCAATGCCTTTGGTAATAAGTGTCTTCGCAGAATCATGGGGTATCGCTGGGATGATTACGTGTCAAATCAGCGATTGCACCGTGAGACTGAATCGAGGCCTATTACCTGCATAGTCCGTCAGCGCCAACTTCGGCTATATGGGCATGTGGCACGCTACCCTGAAACCGATCCTTCCCATCGGGTTGTATCTGTAAGAGACAATCCGGCGTGGAGGAGGCCAAGGGGGCGCCCACAAGGCTCGTGGCTGGGGCAAGTTGATGTTTCTTGTCGAGAGCTGCTTGGTATGGGAAAGGAGCCTGCATGGGAGATAAGATAAGATTTTCATCCTATCTAGACACTTTGCAAGTACCAACTACAAGGTTATTGACTATACAAAGCGCCGCCACGTCAGCATGAACTAGGCGGACTCGAACCGCTGACCGAATGCACAGGGACGCTGCACATTGCGAGCTCACGTCTCTACCAACCTTGCCACCCTGACGGGCTGCCTGCATGGGAACTCGTGCGTGGTGACCCCCGGGAGTGGCGTCGTAGGGTGGGCGAGGCAACGCGCCCCCCGGCGTATGCCCCCAATGATTGATTGATTGATTGGCGACATGACTACAGGTGGCGACTTGACTGTTATCTACGGTAAGTCTTTGTTAGTAAATTTATGCCTCCGCGCATGCGCAGTTCGCGCCCCCCCTTTTTTTTGATAAGCAAAGAGAGATTTGTTGTCGCAGGACGCCTGGGCATGCCTTTGTTGTTCAGCAAGTCATGTTAGGCCCTTTACATCAATTTACTAAAAAAAATATTTGCCTCCGCGCATGCGCAATTCGCATTTTCTTTTGTTCGTAAACAAAGGTGGACTGCACCTCATAAAAGATAAATAACCTCACTGCACCTCACCACCTCACCTCACCTCAGACTGCTGTTCACGCGACACCGGATCTCCTGTACCATCACACCGAGTCAAAGAAGCCTCTGTGCGTCTGTATTATCAACTTTAAGATCAAGATCTCTATCAACAGTCAACATATTCACGTCAAGGCGATGGAGGACTTCCCTGCCAATCATCCGGACAAAGTCATTCGAAAACTTAGAAAGAAACTGCGACAAATTGACCACCTTGATCTGTTGGATAGAGAACTCAACGAAGAGGAGGAACATAAGGTGAGGTGATGAGAATGTCGTCCCACTGTTCCTCCTGTAGCAGTATGGTGAACTTGTTCAGCTACACACAACCGACACCGTAGTGACAGGTGTGATGTATGTGGTAAAGCGAGAGAGGCTAAGAGTGAGGTGTTAGCCCCCCAGTGTATGTGTCTGACCTAAAGAGCGAACGCGCAGTTCTCGTCCACTATATCTGCGTCAGCCCTAAACCGCCGCGGCCACGGTTACGGCGCGGGCCACAGTGGTCCATAGAAGCTAATCTCGGGCACGCGGGGCTCGAACTTATGATCAGCGCATCAAGGTATACCTTGGGTACGTCTCTGTAGTATTAAGCGGGAGACACTTAGCGAAAACACGTCAAAAATATTCTATTCGGTTAATATGGAGGAGAGTTTCACGTTCGTTTTCAGAGACACCAACTACTTTTTCTTGGCCTACAATAGGTGCTTGTTCTAATGGTGCTAGTTTTATTTTGCGCAAACCAAAAAAAAAAAAAAAAAAAAAAATTATTTTGTGGTTAAGGTTAGGTTAGGTTTCTTTAAAACCTGTAAGGTTAGGTTAGGTTAGGTTTCATTAAAACATAAGGTTAGGTTAGGTTTCATTTTTTTTTCCATTTTTTTTTTATGGTTTGCGCAAAATAAAACTAGCACCATTAGAACAAGCACCTATTGTAGGCCAAGAAAAAGTAGTTGGTGTCTCTGAAAACGAACGTGAAACTCTCCTCCATAATTACCTATGGCGGCAATGTATTATCGTCCCGCCTATATTTATCACTAATAATACTATTAGTATCACTAATGTGCCATAAATAAGGTATTTAAGGGTAAATCACACTATATTTCCCATTAAATAAGTATATATCTTGGGTAAACAACAAACATGGCGGCCCAGTTGGTTCCTGAACGCTGATTGGCTATCAATATAGCGAGGCCTCTGATTGGCCCTTGGAAATTCTGGGCTCGCGCCAAGTTACGAGGTGCCAAGTTACGCATCTTAAAACGAATAAGCACTTTTTTATTCGTGCACCGATATAGTATTGCATAGCCTTATTGAAAACCCCAGTTTTTTGTATGACTTTCCATGAAAAGTCTCGGGGTTTAAGGCCTTCGTAAAAGAAATATGACTCAATCAGTTAGTAATACCGTACATTTTAGCGATATTTTGTTGATAATTCTTTTTTTACACTAAATATAGGGTGATTTTTCAGTGTTTTAATATTTTTCAATATTTCCGCATCGTTTTATGTATTAATCACGCGCCTGGTGGCTGTATTTTGTTTCTATGTCTTAGGGGGGTTTTATTTACACTTTAACGTCTACCTTATTCTTCCTTCTAAATGAGCGGTGAGGTTATTTGTGTGTGATTAGCTGTGCCTACAGGCGCAGTGTGTTTGTGTGTGTTTATGGAACGTGTTTTTCACGTGTTTACTAAAGCAATACATCTGACTCAGTCGTTTAAAGGGTAAAATTATCGAAAAAACAAAACATGTTTTGCTTCTTGGTTGCAACACTAAACGAGGATCTGTTACTGTTTATAAGATACACACATCATATACTATTAGCTCATATTTTTTCACGAATTATACGGGCTTCGTCAAAAAGTCTATTTTTGTTGTGGTGAATTTGAGGCTTTTTAGGTCATCTTTTAAAACACGATATTTCATTAATTCTTCGTTATTTCATTGTTTTTTTAGGCTTATTGTGTTCTATTTATCATTATTTTACTTTATCCGTGTTGATTTATTCATTATTGATGTATTTGATTATGAAGGGAAAAGTTGTAGCCTCGAGTTGGATGTCAAGATCAAGAGATCGTGTCATACAAGTCCTCTTGATGACGTCACACGGCAGCCATATTGGCTATTTATCCTTATTCTTATATTTATGCCTCAATTTACGCCTCTCCGTGCAATATTTAAGGCTATTTAAGGGGTAAGAAAGGGTGTGGGGCTGTATTGCATGATATTACTCATTGACAAAGACAATATATGCACGATAAATAGGTAAAAGCTGGGTATTTCTGGCTTCACTTATCTTATTTTTCTTATTTTCTTATGCTTTTTACTTCAATTTACGGGCTCCCGTGCAATATTCAAGGCTATGTAAGGGGTAAGAAAGGGTGTGGGACTGTATTGCATGATATAATACCCAAGCAAAGGCAATATATGCACGCTAAATGGGTAAAAATGGGGTATTTCTGGCTTCACTTATCTTATTTTCTTCTGATTTTTACCTCAATTTACGGGTTCCCTTGCAATATTCAAGGCTATGTAAGGGGTAAGAAAAGGTGTGGGGCTGTATTGCATGATATAACACCCAAGCAAAGGCAATATATGCGCGCTAAATGGGTAAAAATGGGGTATTTCTGGGCTCAAAACTTTCGCTATTATAAAAACGAGCCTTTTATTTTTATTCTAATAGATTTTGATGCGTTTGTGTCCTCACTAATAACTTCTTGGTCTAAATCACCCTGTTTTTCATAAGGGGGCGAGGCGTAGTGCAAAAAACAAGGGGGGGAAGGGGGGCTAAGAGAGTATGGAAGTATTAGTGCGTTTTCGCGACCGTTCTAGCCCGATCTAGACTGGCTCAGTCCGGGGCGGACTCTGTTTTCGCGAGGCGGGCTAGACCGGGCTGGCTCGGACTAGTCTAGTCCAGCCTAGTGTGGGAAGAACTGGCGCATGCGCACTACAGGCAGCGGGGAAGACGTCCAGGAGCTTCTCGTGCTGCATGAAACACCATGATGGCCGACCATAAGACTAAAGTAATTTCACGAAAAATTACAATATTCGCAATTTGCTGAAACAACATCTTGGGAAATTAATGTACCGTCAACAACACTATAGTCGCCACTGCACTAATGTCACCAGGCGCCATATATTACGAATTTTAGCATCACTACAGACTTAATTGTATGTTTCACTGAAGACATGTATAGGGTAATGTAGATAATGTAAACTACGTACTGTGCACGTCTCTTCAGTGGCACATACAAGTCTGTAGTGACGCTAAAACTCGTAATATATGCCCCCCTGCAACATAAGTGCAGTGGCGACTATAGATAGTGTTATTGACGGTAAATGAAATGAGATTTCATCATTCAATTTTTCATAGTCATCTCTGCTACTTGACTTCCCATTGAGAAGTCAAGTAGCAGGGATGACTGCTACATTGCACAAGGCAAAACTTGCATGATAATAGGGCTAATAACAGTGGGGAGGCGGTAGCAGAGTAGTTAGCGTCTCCGACTGGCGTTCTCGGTGATCCGAGTTCGATCCCCGAAGAAAACCAAAACCTTTCTGCACCGTCGAGTGGCCTAAGAACACCCACATATCCTGCCCATCAACTCTACCTTCGATTGCGAGTGCATCGGAGGACACAGAGGGGTATTCGGAAATCCTCAGGTAGTGGATGCCAGTACCTATAGATATGATACATGATGGTTATATAGGTTATATATAGTAAACGTTTGACATGGCTGCAATAGGTCTTGCAATGTTGTGTTGCATGGATTTTTCTCCATCCAGAGATTTATAAACCTGACTTTCATCATACACAGAAAGATGACCACGGTTCACCTTTCATATGCCAACTAGGAGGTTATTACCTGAGGTCAAATTAATAACCCTTTGGTGTGTCTTTGGGGGGGGGGGTAAAGCTGGTAGGACGGTAGGGCCGCCCACTTGATCCCCCAACCATTAGGAATGACGAATGGGACGGGGCCAGTCTAGATGTGTTTTCGTGAGCATCAGTCTAGGCTGGCCTGGACCGGTCTGGTAAACGTCGCGAAAATGCGCTAATGGGAAAGCGGCGCTAAGGGGCATTATGATGCCACATAGAAGGGCATAAGGGCATATCGTCAGTCACAGGTCCAAGCAGATTACGGCAGCCATATATAGCTTGCACTAGGCATACTGTTTGCCTTTGTCACCGTGCGCCTCTGTGTGCACCTGTGCGTGTTGCATTACTGAATACAGCCTTTGGGTGGGTGAAAAGCATGACCAGGGAACATTAATCCCACTAATATAACAGTACATATTGAGTGGCTCAGTTATTATTAGTGACTTTATCAGTATTATAATCATCCAGACGTTATTATCATGATGTATTATTAAGGAGAAAGTGAATTACGTCCGTGTTTGCATTACAATACAGAGAAACAAGATATAAAGGCAAATACAGTATATGTACTAGGAACAGCTTGCACTACATAAACTATGGCAAATTCCAGTTAATTAGTTTAAATATTTTCCAAAATATTCCATGAATATACAAATCTGGTAATTTAGGAGTTGCAAATTTTGTTTTTTCAGTGTATTTCTAAACCTTCACACCTCAACAGATACGTTGATGTATAAACCGGTGTGTGAGACATCTTAAATCCTGAGTCAACAGTGTAAATATATCATAAATTTGTCGCATATTGTTTTACACATTATTGTTGAGTTTATTGTTTTTATAATGTGCACAAATTGAAAGAAAGACTGGCTAAATGTAGATACGGAGACGGGACCGCATGAGTGTAGCTCAGGCCCTGTAAAACCACAACTAGGTAAATACCACAAATACCAGTTTTATCACCACACTTGGCTGTGCTGACATGATAGACTCTCCCTTTAGTATGGATCTGAAGGGGGTGAGTCTATGATTGAGGGAATATTGCACTCAACAGTCACATTATTTACAGGTAGACCAGAAGCTCGGTATTAGAAAACAACTGCAAGACTTGCTGAAACAACATCACCCAGATGAAATTGAGATGATGAAGCGTCCAGGGTACGAGTAAAAATTGTACTGTAGTGTTCATTGTGTGAAATAATTTGTATGAATGTAATACTGTAAATATCTACATCTTTTTATTGATTATGATGCTGAAGATCAAAACTTAACAAATTTTCATGCTTTTTGTGTTCATTGCCGTGATGCAAAATTGCTTCCAAGGTTTCTTCACTCCTTCATTTCTTATGCTATACACAAAAGTCATTACACATTAATAACATTCTTAGAAATATTGTACTATATCAACCCTATCATAATACAGAATGTTGATATGTCCTCAGATCTATGTAACTTGATATGTCTGAAATGTAACTTGAATTTAACTTTCCATGCCTATCAAGGCCTATAGAATCTGGTGGCAGTGTGACCTCCAGGGCTCGGATGGTAGGCCTTGGATGCTCATTTGAGGGCTGTGATGGTAGACCCTCGTCTGTGGTGGCACAGTCATATAGTTTTCCTCCATTCTACATACAGCCTTAATGCATTCAATAGACACCGCATGCCATCGCTAGAATTCATTTTGGAATTACCTCTTTGCACTGCTTCTTTCTCTATTGAAAAGCAATAATGGGCTTATACTATACTGATATTTAGTCATATGAGTGAGGTGAATTTTATACATTCTGATTCAGTATTCTTCACATGATGTACAGGAGCATCCCACCACAAAGTGAGAGTGATATCAAGAAGGTAAAGAAGACCAATGCACCACACTCCTGCCAGACAACCCCTAGCAAGGCACCACACACTGAAGCAGCTGCAGCCACGGACTCCCCACAGCCAGACCCACCTCAGGGTAACCCTTGTTCGTTATGTATATAATTGAGGCGCTTATTTCAGAAAGTCGATAAGCACCACAAATATAAAACTAAGAAAATGGCTTCAAAATGTTTCAATGTTAAAAATGTCATATCTTTTGAACCAAGCATACAAAATGATGAATTAATCATTTTGTATGCTTGGTTTAAAAGATATGACATTTTGAACATTGAAACAGTTAGAAGCCATTTTCTTAGTTTTTTATTTGTGGCACTTATCGACTTTCTGAAATAAGCACCTCAATTCATATTCCAAATATCTTTGTTGTTGAAAAATACAGTGCAATATTCTTTGCAATTTATATGGCCCTCCATAAACAAATGGTAGTCATGTACACAATTTGGTAAAAATAATGCAGTCTTGTACCTTTATTTAAAAAATTAGCTTTTGAAAAGTAGAAAATATGATATTTATTACTTTAATTACCGTTTCTTTAGCGGGTAATCTAATGACACCCAGTGGATGGCCTTATGTA
Organism: Chionoecetes opilio; assembly: GCA_016584305.1. Lineage (NCBI taxonomy): Eukaryota > Metazoa > Arthropoda > Malacostraca > Decapoda > Majidae > Chionoecetes > Chionoecetes opilio. Next base: position 249,732 of record JACEEZ010020455.1, on the reverse strand, counting down.
GAGGGGGAAAAAAGCCTGAAGTGAAGAAGATTAATTTAAAAGCGATAAATTGAGATATGAAGAGTGCACCAATAGTTGCATTTTTCTGTCACAACTATCCCACAGGAAACAGAACATCAAAAGTGGATAAGGATACATTTTCTCTTATGTGTTAAAGAGAGAGAGAGAGAGAGAATTGTGTCCATAATTTGAAAGAAAGTACTTAAATTTGTACTACTAACATTTCCAGAGCACTGCCCGCCACAGCAAACCCTTGGTCGGGATCAAGCCAAGACTGATTCAAAATCTGGAACATCAAAGAAAAGTAGTAAACATAAAGGAGATGATGAGCTTCCTGCAGCAAAGTGTAGATGGACCGATGGCTGCTTTGAAGTACTGACTCTTCAGGGACACAATGACATCGTCTTGGCTGTGGACTGCAGTGAAGATTATATTTTATCTGCAAGGTAAATCCCTGGTTAACCCCTTGAGGCCCAGAACGTAATTTTCATTGTAATATAACCACCATTCGACGATTTTAATGAACATCAGCAATATTATATAGATATGACCTGTTTAATATCCTTGTCCATTAGCTAATTTGGTTTATTTCGTTACTTTTTCGGAGTGTTATGGCTAATAACAGACGATTTCATATAGCAAAGGAAAGATCTGGGCGTGAAGGGGTTAATGAATTATGACTTAATACTAATTTAGTAAACTTTAATAATTTCTGATGAATCCATTGTTGTTGGTTTTGTTATGTAAGAGTAAGTAACACGCATATGTTATGTTTACAAAGATATATTTATAGGTTAAGAGATTGTGAGTTTCAGTTTCTTGATATGCACAAGTGTTAGTCCTTTTTTTCTTTTTTCCCCAGCCGCGATACGACCCTTCGAGTGTGGCGCGTGGGGAGCACTGAGGAGGAGAGGAGTTTGAGAGGCCATACAGCTTCTGTGACAGCCTTATCTTTTCTCCCACAATCTCTTGCTGATGCAGTCGTTGCTAAACTGGAGGTAGTATATCTAGTTATAAAGTATTTAGTGCTGATGGAAATATCACATCAACAGTAAATGTAGCTTCTGTAGGCATTTCCTTGCTATGTTCTATAGAGACAGAGGAACATAACTTTCCTGTATCTCCTCTTCTCTGCTTTAACTTGGAAAGTGCTTGAACAATTAAGCCACACTTAACATCTGTGTATTCTATGACGATGAACAGACATTGTTAAATATAGAAAATAATAGATAGACAAATGAATAAATTTAAGAGTATGCCATTGTTTGAAATAGGAGCCTGGCACCAATGGAATGACTTGCTAATGTTTAATCAGAGGCTCATAAAGAAATTTGAACTGAATGACATTCCTAAACGCATCCAAACATCACTTTCATAACCTATTAACCCTTATGAACAGCCAACAAAATCTGATTGATGATCTAATATCAAAAGAAAAAGTAAAAAGACATGGATTCCTGAAGAGATTTGCCAGTATGTTAAGTAACTAATTTAATATAAAATTATTTTCTGCAGGATGACTCTGAGGAGTTTGCTTGCCAGCAAGAGAGGACTTCAAGTCACTGCAGAATGTTGGCAGTGTCTGGCAGCTTGGATTGTACCCTAAAAGTATGGAATGTTATATCAGGTTTGTGATCGATTTGTGTTCAATTTCATGTTAAGGGAATAACCACCACCACCACCACCACCACACCACCACAGTCACCATAATCATTATAAATCTGTTTCTTAACACTAGATAGATAGAGGGTGACTACATTAGGAACTGCTTAAAGATATGAAATAATCATGACCAATTCAAGTCAACTGGTTACTAAAGTTTACGTTCAGGCTACTTAGTTTATGGTTTCTTTTTCTGGTTAGACAGCAATAATCCTGTGAAGTCATTTTGTTACCACAGTGGTTCTCAAACTTTTACAACCACCAGAATCCTTTCACATGTTTTGCTACTCCAAGGAACCCCAACCTCTGTACGTATCTATCTATATCCATATATCTATCATTATCTCTCTCTCATTATCTCACCTGAAAATGAACCATGTGATATGTTTTATAGGCACCAACTTTGTTGACACTGGGGTTCATTCAAAAGTCTTGGGCATTGTGCTGGTTAAATTTATAAAGCTACCACCTCTCTTCCCTAGTCCTCTCATATCACTCTTTGCAACATGTTAGGAATATGGTTACATATTTATATATCTCCTGTATCAAAAAACATCAAACTGTCCCATTACACAGGCTGATGTGTCTATGAAGGCAACATCAGTGGCTCATGTTATCACTGGTGGCCTCTTCATTTTGTTGCATGTATCACTACCAATAAATGTATCCCTCCTTGCAGGTGAAAGCATTAGTTCTATCTACACCTACAATGGCATCACGTCTCTTGGGTGTGGCGGCTGGGGTGTGGTGACTGGGACTGAAGGGGGACGACTGGAGTTCTGGTGCCTCGTCTCAAAACAGCGCATCACATTTGTTGATGTCTTTGAGAGCCAATCACCGCTATAAGTGTAAGTAGGAATACAATCTCATTAAATCCCTTAGCACCTATCAATCAATAAGAACAGGCCTATTATAAGTTAAGGTGTTTTGAAGTCAATGTCATGCAGAAGTGGAAAGCCAGCAATCCTCCCCCCCTGTGGATATTTACCTAGATATATTTATTAGTTTTAGTATTATTAGTTAGCTTTATATTTATTTTACTTAGTTGTGGCATACATGACCTGAGCTATACACTTGTGGTTCTGTCTCCAATTTTTTAGGGGGGGTCCAATTTTACTGTAAACTGATAGTCGTCGAACGTTTCAGCTAGAACGTCGCATCGTCGAGCAGTTTCAGAACGTCGCTAGCCACAACTTCCAACATATCCTAGAGTTAAGCCAGTTGCTGGCTTTATTTGGACTACAAATTATTCATAAAACAGTGCCTGGGATATTCAATACACATCAGCATAGAACTACAATTATTATCATCCACCATTGTTTGTGGAAAATGAAATTTTGATAATTTAATTTCAGGTATCCAAGAATGATGTGTATGCTGGCAGCCTGAATGGTGAACTTGGAGTGTGGCACCTGGACCCAGGCAGAAAAATCTTAACTACTAAATACATCATGGAGAGAGAGTCATTGCCTCGTGTATCACTGAGCCGGTTGTCTGCCGTGGTGGAGCACAGGGGCAAATGTTACCTGGGTGATGGAGGCCCCAACATTAAAGTCCTAGACTGGAAAAAGAGTAAGTACATTGTCTCCCCTTTATAATATTATGATGTGATGCATTCTGGCCAGGAGCCATTGACAGCAGGACAGGTTCCAGCTAGGATATTTTTCATTCATAAACTTCATATGCACAGCAGTCAAAAGATTTTTTTCATGATAATTCCAAATTATTTTCAAACTCCGCAGTGTTTTTATAACTAAACTGCCTAACACCTTTCAATGTCATTTTAATCCTTCCCAGCAAAACAGACAAACTATTGCTCACATTTCTGATACTTCACTATTCATCTATTTAGAATTGCTTGCAAGTCGTATGGTTCCATATTTAATCATTTGTTCTTACAAGTGTATTGCTATACATTGTTTAAAGAGGACAGAGTTAGCAATTAAGTAACTTACCTTTTATTTTTCTAGGTCAAGTGTCTCGCCTTAAGAATCATAGTGGAGATGTGGGCTTAACAGATAGTGTGACGGTAACCCCGGATGGGTGTCTCCTGGCTGCTTCATTCCTTGTGGACTCAGGCTGCCCTTCCATTAATAGTGAGTATACAAGGGGTGGTTTTCTTCAAAGGTGATCTTCATAGAGTAAAGTCTTGCATCAGGCAAAATAGGATAAGATTTAGTGATATTTCTATTTCATTTAACTTTTTTCATACAATTGCCTCAAATACACTGCTAAGGAGTGTATTGGGGTATTGGGGAGCGCCCGAGGTCAAGGCGTGGTTTTGTCTCGACTGAGACGCTGGAGAAAATTGAGGAGAGTCGCGCTGCCAGGCTGGCTGGGAACCAGGACCAGCACAGGGCTCTGTCACGCCGGACTAGAACCCTCCTGGGGAGAGACAAGGAGAGGTATGTCAGGAGTCTCGCTGAGGATGTCGAGGGTCATTTGAACGCTAATGACCCGCCCCGGTCATACCCGCGGGTCCGACCTGCCTACCGAGCCCTGAAGAAGCTCCGTTCCAAGTCTCCTTCTCGGGCGAGTGCTATTCGAACAGCAGATGGGTGCCTCGTGTCGGACATGGATGGGCAGATGGCTCGTTGGGCTGAGTACTTTGGGCAGTTGTTCAAGGTGGACCCTCCAACTGAGCAGCTTCACACCACTGGGTTACAGGCAGTGGATGCCGATCCTCCCATTGACGAAACCGCACCCTCTCTTGACGAAGTCAGAGAGGCTGTAGCAAAGTTGAGGGGTGGAAAGGCAGCTGGTGTTTGTAATATCAGTGCGGAGCTCCTCAAAGCTGGGGGTGAGGCCATGATCTACGGATTGCATGCTGTCCTGACTGCCGTGTCGCAATCAGGTACCGTTCCTCCTGACTGGAAAAGGGGGCTGGTCGTCCCTATCTGGAAAGGGAAAGGGGACCGTCAGGACTGCAACAATTACCGCGGTATTACACTGCTCAGCGTGCCAGGCAAGGTGCTTGCCCATCTATTGCTGACGCGGATCCGCAGTCATCTGCTGAAGCATCAGAGACCTCAACAGTCTGGGTTCACGCCTGGTAAGTCAACAACGGACCGTATCCTAGCGCTTCGTGTCCTGGTGGAACGCCGACGTGAGTTTCGACAGGGGATGCTTGCAGCCTATGTTGATCTCAAGAAGGCGTTTGACTCAGTGCATCGTGAGTCACTCTGGGATCTTCTGCGACTTCGCGGGATTCCTGCAAGGACTATTGGTTTGATAACTGGTCTGTATTCTGGGACTGAGAGTGCTATGAAGTGTGGGGCAGGTGTATCCAGCTTCTTTCCTGTTAATACAGGAGTGAGGCAAGGGTGCATCCCTGCCCCATCACTATTCAACACTTGTATGGACTGGGTATTGGACGAGGTTGTAGATCAAAGTGATTGTGGAGCATCCGTCGGCAACACCAAGATCACTGATCTTATTTTTGCCGATGATGCAGTAATCTTTGCTGATTCCTGGAGGTCCTGGTGATGGATCTCGAGGCACTGCACGAGGAGGCAAAGCCTTTGGGACTTGAGGTCTCCTGGCTTAAGACCAAGGTCCAGGTGTTTGGAGGCTTACTAGATGAGACAGTACAGTCTGTTCATGCATGGGGCGAGGACATTGAGATCTTGGGAAGTTTTACATACCTTGGTAGCGCAGTCCATAATGACGGCGGGTCACGTCAAGAAGTTGTACGGCGGATTGGCATAGCCCACGGTGTTATGGACTCGCTCAGCGGGAGTATTTGGCGTTGTCAGTACCTGTGCAGGAGGACAGATCCGGATCTTCAAGTCGCTTGTAATCCCTGTCTTACTCTATGGTTGTGAGACATGGACACTAAATAGTGACTTGAAGAGACGAATCGATGCCTTTGGTAATAAGTGTCTTCGCAGAATCATGGGGTATCGCTGGGATGATTACGTGTCAAATCAGCGATTGCACCGTGAGACTGAATCGAGGCCTATTACCTGCATAGTCCGTCAGCGTCAACTTCGGCTATATGGGTATGTGGCACGCTACCCTGAAACTGATCCTTCCCATCGGGTTGTATCTGTAAGAGACAATCCGGCGTGGAGGCCAAGGCTACAGGCCCACAAGGCTCGTGGCTGGGGCAAGTTGATGTTTCTTGTCGAGAGCTGCTTGGTATGGGAAAGGAGCCTGCATGGGGACTCGCGCGTGGTGACCCCCGGGAGTGGCGTCGTAGGGTGGGCGAGGCGACGCGCCCCCCGGCGTATGTCCCCAATGATTGATTGATACAATTGCCTCTCTCAAACAAATGAAGTGACTTACAACAAATGCTGATTTCTGAGAAGAAAAAAAAAGTTGAAGCATATCCTGTTAACCCCTTGAGACCCAGAACGTAATTTCCATTGTAATTTGGGTACCATTGGACAATTTTTTGTGAATATAAGCAACATTTTATAGATATGACCTGTTTAGTATCCTTGTCCACTAACTAATTTGGTATATTAAGTGACTTTTCGTAATTTTATGGCTAACAACATACAAATTGTTATAGCAAAGTAAAGATCTGGGCGTGAAGGGGTTAAATAGGGGATTGAAAAAAAAAGTCATAAGAAGGAAATTGCTCACTTTCATTGCTCTAGTATCGAGTATAAGCACTGCAATAATATGACATTTGATGCACTTATGTCTCTGCTTAGATTTAGTAGAAAAGTAACCTGTTCATGTCCCAACATGCACTCTCACAAACCTCAGTGACTGTTAACAGGCGACAGTGTTGTAGCAAGATGTCACTTGATTCTTGGGTGTTCAGCGTTGGATCAGAAGTACATGTGAAAAATTACACATTCATAGTTATTATGGTTCTTTTCACATGATCTAAACTATCTGGTTACAGGAACTACCTCGTGTAGGTCTCACGGCCTCTTGTAGCTTCCTTATTTTCTGATGTTCTTATTTGTAGCTGATGAGAGTAAGCTGTATTGTCTCTATTATATGAAGTAATATGTATTTAAAGAAGGAAGAAAATTACTTGTGTCTATATCTGATTTGGAAGTTGTCAAAACTCCACAACCTTGGTTATATATTACAGCGGAAAGTCACAGAAAGTGTTATATTTCCAACATTTAGAAATTATACACTAGTTTTTATTGTTTCGCTATGTAAGATTACAACTTTGTGAAAGACAGGAGTGCTAAAGGATTGATTGAAAACAAACCTTTACACTACACAACTGGTTGCGTGCATGGATCCAATAGGAAAATTATACTGCATATCATTATAGTCCTTATCCTTATCACCAACAGTCATTACTAAAACCTCTGCAGTGCAAACCTTCACCAATTTCATGTAATAGAGATGTCTCGCCCATAACTATCTCATCTGTGTAACATTTGTTTTTTATGGAAGGCAAAGCTCTTTTACAACATGGATGGGAATAAAATGCAACAAAAGTTATCTAAAAATAAAAAATAATTATTGAATTATGATCAGCTTATTTGTAAAGAATATTGTCATTGTCAAGTGTTTCTCTGTTGCAAATGTCCACGCTCATAAGAAAATAAGGAAGCTACAAGAGGCCGTGAGACCTACACGAGGTAGTTCCTGTTACTTAACACTACCTACATCCAACTTTCATCCCCATCCATGAATTTATCTAGCCCCCCTTTAAAGCTCTCTAATGACTCCGCACTAACTACCTGTCTACTGAGTCCATTCCAATCATTTACCACCCTATTTGTGAACCAGTTTTTCCCTATTTCTTTTTAAAATCTACTTCCAGCTAAATTCCAGCTTGAATCTCATTGTTGTTGCTCAAATTCATAACTTATCTTTCTCTTTTGGCAGTCAGGGACATCCAGAGTGGCCAGTACCTCTCATCCCTCATAGATCAAGATGAGGGCCGCTACCTCTCTCTCTGTGCTGCTTCAGATGTTATTGTTGCTGGTGGACACTTGCTCAAAGTATGGATCCACAAAGAGAGAAGGTAAATATATCAACTAGAATTGTTATGATAGTAATAGTATAGAGTGACTTTTGCTTTCAAACCTCCAGTCTTTCCCTTTAAGTGGTATATAACATAGTAATGTATAGTGGAGCCACATGAGGAGTGTTTTTATACCTGTAATTTTAAGTCCACATTTAAAATCCAAATAGAAAATCCACATCAAATAATAAATAGAATAGAAAATCCACATTTAAGTTTTGGCCTACCAGTAGCCTACCGTATTTTTGGGCCCTGACTTATACGGCAAGTATAGGCCTAACCCGTAATCTTGAGCCAATAATCTTGGTCAACCTGTATGCCGCAATTTACGGTATTCACATTAAATTCCATTTCCCATCTTCTGCTCCATTCGTAGATCTTGTTCAGGTAATTTTGTAGTGTTTCACAATCTTTATAGCTTTTCATCATCCGTAAGCAAACTTATATAACTTTTAATCTCGTTAAGTCATGTCATTGATATAAATCATGAACATTATTGGTGCCAAAACTGATTCTTGTGGTACCCCACTAAATACCTTTCTCCTTTAAGATTTTTCATCCTTTACTACCGTTCTCATTTCTCTTCCTCAGATAACTTTCCATCCAGGTTTTGATCATCCCTTTGATTCCTCCTATATTTTCCAATTTCCAAAGTAGCCTCTCATGGGGAACCTTTTCAAATGCCTTTTTAAGATCTAGATATAAACCATCTACCCATCCATCTCTTTCCTGTGTTGTATCAATTGTGTCTTGTGTGTGTGTTTTGCTGGGGGGGTTTCTACATCAATCTATAAAGTACAATTTTGTTAAAAGGATTGTGATGCAGTAATTTTTGTTACAGTGTCCGACCAAGTAGTGTGCATGAGATTGTCTTGCCAGTCTTCCTTCACAAGCTTGCTACTCCTGCTGTTGATTCTGGTTCTGAGGAAGACACAGACTGGGCATCCTCCAGTGAAGAGGAAGATGGCTCCCAACAGTCACTGTCAAGTATGGGGAGAAACCAAGAAGACGCCAGATGGTGGTGCTCGGTCTTGTAGTTTGTGAATGAGGTGCATCATTGTGTAAAAAGCTCAATAGTCACTTCTTTCCAAAAGGTATAATAATAGTTTACAGATTTTTATTTGCTATATTAATCAATATTGGAAAAAGTTTGGTTTGTGACCGGGGTGGTGGCTTCGGCTAACACTAGATTAGAGAGGAGGAGAATTGAGGACCTACGAAGCGATACTTGATCTTGATATTATTACAGGTGGCCTATTCTTCATAGGCCAGGCTTTTGAACCGGCTGCTAGTAATAGTAATGAAAGTCCAAAGTGTTTTGCAAGTTTATAAGTGTAAGGCACAAATTTCACAACCACAGTAGTATAGGAAGCATCATGGCCGTGAGCTGAGATAAAAACCAACCTAAGCAATAATTCTTAAAACCTTCAATTGCAAGCCCATTTGGAATGAATAAAAAAGATTAAATTATTTTAGGTACAAGAAATGACATGAACTATAAGGAATTTATTTCAAGATCCATTCAGGTGGCCAAGGTGAAAGTGTCAAGCTTGGGCGACTTCATGAAGGTACGCTGCCATTAGTTTAGTCTGAAAGTGAAAAGAAATATTTATTATCATGCTAAAAAATCCATTATATCTAAAACTGAAAGAAAAAAAAGTGTTGGATTGGCTATTGCCTCGTAGAATATATTCATAATGTTATCTGTTCCTTGTAGCACTAATTGATGGGGGCATCTATCATCATATGCCCACTCTAGAATTTCTCTTGTGACAATTGGACAATTGAGTTAGACTTGGAAGATCATCAATGAATAATAGAAAGAGTGAGTGATAGGACAGAACCCTGAGGAACACCACTATTGATAGACTTAGGAGAAGAACAATGACCATCTACAGTAGCTGCAATAGAACGGTTTGAAAGGAAACTTAAGATGAAGGTGCAGAGAGAAGGATAGGAACCGAATGAGGGTAGTTTGGAAATTAAAGATTTGTACCAGACTCTATCAAAAGCTTTTGATATGTCAAGGGCAACAGCAAAAGTTTCACCGAAACCCCTAAAGGAGGATGACAAAGATTCAGTTAGGAAAGCTAGAAGATCGCCAGTAGATCGCCCTTTACGGAAACCGTACTGACGATCAGATATCTCTCAACTGTTATCGGTCATAATTTAAATCTTTTGACACGACAGCTGTCACAAATGCAGACATTTGTTGTTAACATTCGGCAATCAGCTGTTCACTGACCATATCCCATGACGTCATCAGCAATTAACGTGCGGCGGCCGGAACGGGGCTGATTTTTTCACCGTGAGTTTTAAGTTTTAAATAGTGTTTTTATGGAGATACGGCGTGGATATTTATTATTTTTTGTGTATGCAAAGAAATAGTGCGTCTGGCTGATTACTTTTAGAAAACATATCTGCTTGCCTGTCAGATGCCATAGAATGTCTAAATCTATTTTTCTCTCACAACTAAATAATGTTAACTAGGGAGACGTTAGGCGAGTCTACTGTATATTTCATACTTGAGCAGATAAGACTCCTGTACAAATCAAGCATCTAGGAAGGAGAAAAAAATTGATGCAGATGCCACAGGATACCTAACTTCATGGAAGCTGATTTAACCCCTTGAGACCCAGAACATAATTTCCATTGTAATTTGGCTACCATTAGACAATTTTTAGTGAATATAAGCAATATTTTATAGATATGACCTGTTTAGTATCCTTTTCGACTAGCGAATTTGGTACGTATATTCAGTAACTTTTCGTAATTTTATGGCTAACAAGACAATTTTATGTATTGATGGAAAGATCTGGGCGTGAAGAGGTTAATCGCTCAACAGCTATCCATGTGTCTGTATTATACTCACTCCTTCAATGTAATTGCGAATGTCGATCTTCTCATTCTGGGAGTGGGCTCCGTCATCACATGCTCCCATGGGTAGCAGCATCACATTCTTGCCAGTTACCTCCTGTAAACATGATCTAAATTAGTCTTTTTCAAGAGTTTAAGTCTCTCATCCCTTCAGACTTGAGGAATTGAGAAACTTTAGCCAAAGACAAAATATGGAGGGAGAGAGAGGGAGATTGTTACTGATCTGCATCATCTAGAAATATGAAAGGTAGAGGAAGAATATTTAAATCCTGTAAACCTTGAAATACATGAAAATTATATAAATATGATAAATTATAAGGGGAATGTCATATATGAAATAAATATACATGAAACAATGGTTATCAACAATTTTCATTGGTGTTATTTTCATGCAAGATTGATAAAGAACTAAAATCTAGAAAACAGATGTGATTTCTTAATTTATTTGAGGACTGGCCTAAGGCAGAAAAAAAAGGAAAAACCCACTTGTTGCCATTCCCTTAAAAAAAATAGAAAAAGAAATGGGAGGTTTTGCCAATTTAGTTTTGGAAGGTGTTTTGACACTTAAAAAATAAGATGAAAATATATACTCAGGGAGAGTTCTAAGAGTTTACTGATGAAAGGGAGGAAAGAGTGAAGCAGCTGGTTAACTCTTGCATTGGTAAGATGGACTGAAACGGGATTAAAATTGTTAGAAAATCTTGTTCAGCGAGGCCACGGGACAAGAGGAGGCATGCAGTTAGCAAGTTCAGAAGACCAATAAGCATGAAAATAATGGTAGAAGGTAGTAAGAGAAGCAACAATGTGGTGGTGATTTTTGAGAGATTGAAGACAGTTTGTTAAAGGATGAAGAGATGAAAAAGCATTTCTTGTACAGTCAAAATCAAGCATAGAGGTAAGCCTTAATGTATGGTGATAGAGAAAGGTCATTATTATAGCACTAAAGGTGAAACTACATAAAGGTGCAGAAATTTTCTTCCAGTCAGAGGAGCTGGCTAAGGGTAGAAAAAAAACTACCTCAAATACCAGCCCTAAAAAAAGTAGACTGTGAATGAGTTCCAGGAGAGTTGGCAAATTAAGGTGTCTTTATAAACCTCTCTTAAATTAAGTTTCAAATATGTAGGAAGGTGGAAAAGCAAAATCATAGCGCTTTCCAGAGTTGGTTACCTTTTGCATTAGTTAGCAAGAAAAGCATGCATGTATGTAACAGAATTATTAATTAAGATGTATATTGTTTGGAGAGTTTCATGAATAAACGAGGACTTAGAATGAGATAGATACTTTTTCAATATAAAGTCCATATTGAATCATTAATAGAACTAATGTGCTTGTAGTTTATATGAATGTTAATTTCTGATAAATTTTACACAGACTGACTACTTGATATTTCATTTAAAATATTACAAGATATATCTAAACCCAGCAATAAAAAAAGAGCATACTATACCGTTATTGCTGAAGCAAGTGAAGACGGCTCATGCTGAACTCTTATCATTAGAGGATTTGAAAGGGGGTGCAGTCAGTTCGTACACCAGTAGATTCGTACACCAAAAAGTTGTTTCGTAGTCTATGTGAACCCATAGTAGTTTCGTACACTCAGCTCAGAGTTGAACTTAATTACTAGAGTTACGAATCGACACCAGGTATGTACGAAAAAACTCAAAATCAGTGTACAAAAAACTAACAATACCTGGGTACGAAACAACTTCTGTGCGAAACTCCCTGTAACCTTTGAAAGTCATGTCATAAGGGACTGGCCATGTTATACCAGACTTCAAAACTGATTAGAATTTCAGACACGTGGTGAAAATGCGTCTACGACTACAAGGGTAAAGCATGGGCTCAAGGTGGCCCTCTAAGAGTCAAGGGCAAGTGTCTCTCCCCGCACCCCTGGAGTGTTGGCCTTTCACTTCCCCTACATCTCTTTAAGCCATTGAGAAACATCAAGGTCATTCTAGTATAAAGAAAAAAAAAGTATAATGCATTGATTTCATTTGACACGCCAGTTTGTATGTTACATGCTGAGTTGGAGGCAGGCACCCCATACTTTTGACAGGTGCTGCACATATTGGTGATGTGTTGATAAGAGAATATGTGCATAGTGCTGGGAAAAAAACTTACTTGTAAAGTTATTGTAATGGGGATGGAGCCACCTTCTCTGGTCAAGTCTGGCTCCACCCCATACACTAACTGAGTGGCTCTACGACCTGCCCGGTAATTTTGATGGGTGTGATCTGCTTGCCATGCTGGAGCACTACCATCCATCTCTGTAACCTGGAACAATCATATAATTGCACACATGCTCTTTTACCTGTAGCACCAGAGTGACTGGAATGGATCCCCCTTCACGAGTCAAGTCTGGTTCTACCCCATACACCAACTTGGTGGCCCGACGCCCAGCCTCATAGTTGGCGTGGTTTGGGTCAGACATCCAACATCGGCCACCATGGAAGAACGAGGCCTGGGAACCACACCACACTTGTTACTTAATCTTAAGAGATCCTTTGTACAGGGGTTCCTCTTCCTTGTTAAATAGGACAGAGTCACCCCTGTACCTAGTGTGAATACAAGCATAATGGGCACACCTGCATTGTCAAGGTGATGGGTATGGAACACCCATCACGAATCATGTCTGGATCCACGCCAAATGTATGGCGAATTGCTCTTCTTCCAGCCTGGATGTTTGGGTTGTTAGGATCTGACAACCAGTGAATACCACTGTGCTGCATAAATGCCTGTAACATACACCACATTACATCCCTAACCACCACACTGGACTGCAGCACCAAAACTAAAAGCAATATTGTGGTAATGAAATATTCTTTAAAAACTGGTCCTGCAATTCTGATCAGTAAACAAATGTTTCACTTCAATAACAGTCTGATTTCTTAAATGATAAACTTCATTAGAATGGTTTCAAAGGCACGGATCATTTATTCTCCCCATACTTGTAGATCAAGGAGTTTTGTTTTGCAGCTCAGTCTTAGTGCTCACTTGTGTTAACAAGACTTCTAACCTTTGACTTCTACAGACCAGTTTCACTTATTGTACTAGATGATTTCCAACATAAATATTGATTTGTTTGTTTCACGAGCACAATATGGACACTATAAGAGGTTTGTGAAATAAACTACATCAAGTCAGAGATGGCCTGCCCTAGAGCACAACAAAATATGTTATAATTCATTACTTTAAAAGATCTTGACCTAAACCTTTTTTTTTTTTTCAAAACAGGAGATAAATATGCAGCTGTAAGCTATTACATATACCATTTTTTCATTTTCTAAGACCCTGTAAATGATAAAATGTAATCATTCTGGAGATAGCGTACCTAAGTACAACTCGTAGAAAGTTTTTGACTGGGCACCCTAGGTCGCCAAGACTTATTGCCAAAATAAATGTACCTGTTTGAGGGTCAATGACTATAGCTATTACTATTATAGCGACTAGTACTAACATGTCATCCTGCTAGGCTTCCTGCCCTACCTGAGGGGCATCACTTGGCTCGCTAGTGGACTTTCAGAGGGGGAGGTTGTTCCAAAGTGTCCCCTTATGATAGCCTATTTCTATTTCCAGACATTTCTGTAAATTTTTGAAGTTCCATTCCATATTATTTGTGGAAGAAAAGAGCTAACAGCAAATTTTGTCTCCAGGATTGTTGCACTAAAGGATGTAGAACAAAAGACGAAAGAGATAGCTAATTCAACATGCGTCAAGTCATCATTCAATCTGGCGTTAGGTTACCAGGTCCCGTGTGGGAGGTAGCATTGCCACACCAACCCACAGAGTCTGCTCTGGGAGGCCGCCAAAGAAGATATCTCCTTGTACGAAGAACATTGTCAAAAGGAAGTTAATTAAGAGAATAACTCCCTATTGACAAAAGTTCTTTGCACAAAGAGGTATCTTCCTTGGCCTCCCAGAACAAGATTTGTGGACTAGTGAGGCACGCTACCTATTCTTACATTCTACATCTACCTATTATACCTTACATCTACCTTTCATTCTACATCTACCTATTATACCTTACATCTACCTATTATACCTTACATCTACCTTACATTCTACATCTACCTATTCTCTACACTATTTTTGTCCGTTACCATCATCTTCGTCTTGGACATATTCACCTTCAGACCTCTTCTCTCCATTGCTTGTTTCCAATCTATAAATCTCCTCTCAACTTTCTCCTTTGTCTCAGCTGTTAAGACTAAATCATCTGCATATAGCAGCTCCCATGGATCTCCTGTTCTGCATTCCTTTGTGGCCTCTTCCATCACTACAACAAACAAAAAAGGACTGAGAACTGAGCCTTGATGCACCCCCACACCTATCTCAAAGGCATCTGATGTTCTCCAGCTACTCTCACCTTTGATTTTGAGCCTTCATACAGTGCCATTACCAACCTTACAAGCCTAAGTCTCTCTGGTACCTTCTGTCTTCGTAATGCCCAACTAATTGCCCTTCTTGGAATCCCGTCGAATGCCTTTTCCAGATCCACAAACACATGATAAAGAAAATAATTGAAATACAAATATATGAATGTGAAAGAGCACATGTGTAAAACTGTTCCTCACTGGGGAACAGCTTAAAATTAGTCATGTACAGTCAACCCTTGTAAATTGCACACTTGCACATCATGTTATTTCACATTATGCATTCATTAAAAGCTGCACTTTCATCAATATCGGACACCTTCCATCCACAACGCGCACCAAAACTCCGCTGATAACGCACAAACAAACACACACACGTGCCAGCCAACCTTATCGACACACCTCACCATCAAAGAGATGTTTTCATTACTAGAGTGATTTCATACGCAATCTGAAAGATTGAGTTGAGTCATACGCAATCTGAAAGGGTTGACTGTACTGAGCAGTTCATTGAATTTTTTACTTCTAGTTCCTTTTTATAGTGAATCTGACTCCTGTATTCTGTTTTTTCTCAGATGGCAGTCAGCCCACATGTTTGGGTATAGGACACTTGTGGAGGGGACTGCATATAATATGACTGACATAATGTTTCTTACCTTCATCTTGTTTGGACTGCCACGTTTCTCCCACTGCTTGTTGAGATAATCAACGGTCACTTTGCTGACAGACTCTGGGGTTTGGTTGGGTACAATGCGAATGCTGAACTTGCCAATGACCTTGCGAGGAATGACAGTTTTGGCCCCGGGCTCACTGAAGGCTCCCTCAATGCCATGAAGCGAGAGGGACGGGTACCTCCATCGTGCCATCAAGGTCTTTGCCTTTATAGATTTAGAAAAATTTACATTAATCACTATGGACTTGCTAAAGATAAAATCTTAAATAATACTTGTAAATGAAATGCAATGAAACTAAGAATTATGAAAAAAAAAAAAAAATTGCATCTCTCTCTCTCTAACAACTCCACACAAGGACCAGAAACTAAGTTGATATCAGCTTTAAACTAAGAGATTTTGAGCAAACTAAAGTTGCTGACATTAGAGGAAAGGAGTGTAAGGGTAGACCTCATTATAATGTTTACTGCAATGTGAACAAAAAGGTGCAGAACGAAGACATCGTAAGGAGAGGTTTTGGAAGAAGAAAAGAGTATGTTTAAAATGATTAGTATGATATTGAAGCAAAAATTTAAATATATTTTTTCATGTACATAATATTTGTAATGACAGTTGATATTACTATGATAGGAAAGAAGTGCAACAACCAAGCATTGTATAAAAATCATAATGATTTGGGAAAATAATCACAAATTTGTCAAGAGGAACATATGTCCACATCGGTTGCCCTGCTTTAACCCCTTGAGGCCCCGAACGTAATTTTCATTGTAACTTGACCACTATTAGATGATTTTTAGTTAATATAAACAATGTTTTTATAGATATGGCCTGTTTAGTATCCTTGTCCACTTGCTAATTTGGTATACAGTACCCTTCCGAGCTTCACGCTATGCGAGTTTCGCGATCCTCGAGTTTCACGCCGAGTCCTAAACTCTTACCACCCCGACTTTCGCACTGCGCGTAGACACGTACTTTTTTTTTTTTTTTTGGTGCCTATAACGCCGTTTGGCAGTGACCTCCAGGGGTGGGATGGTAGGCCCTGTACTCGAGGGCTGTAATGGTTGGCCCTCGCCCGTGGTGGCGCAAGCAGAACTTTTATAAGAGTTAATGGGCTGCATTTATAGAAGTGAAATTGGATTAGCTTTCCATTGATATGCGTATTTCGTTTTCTGATGAATGAATTAGCACCATGCATAAATTAGCGTTAACTAAATAAATATCATCATCAATCGGGGTATAAGCAAGCGCGCAGTACTCAGTACTCACTGATTGTGTAAGCGACTGGGCGAGGCTCTCTCCGACGGCCTCCGCTCCTGCACACCAGTCACTGTTCCTCTCACGCACACAATAGTAGCTACAGCTCATTATCATTACTACGTTTGCAGTGTTTAAGCTGTGTATTAAACTGCAGTGCGAATTGACTAGTCTTTAAGAATTGTAGACATGGGTAGAGTGATTGAATATACTTTTCAAGCTCACAAAGTAGTGGTATATATCACTGGTGTAATAAGCCTGGAGGATCGCCACCAAGCAGAGTCGTGATGTTGTGACCATTTGTATGTTATATGGATCTCTATTCCCTATTTCCTTACATTTGTCAATGTACCGAGGAATAGATCCAGAGTCCAACATCTGGAGGACATAGTCTGTCTGACAGATGAACACCATCAATCACTTTCCCAGCCCTCAAAAAAGAGATTAGTAAGCGTGAGTGTACGCTTGTTCCCCAAGGGATCCTCGCAGCCCTAAAACAACAACAACACGTGCTCGGCGCGGACTACTCAGCCACCGATTCTCCCAGCGGTGATCCAAAAGTGTCTTTCTGTTGGTCTGTTTCCATTTTCTTTGGCGTATCGTATAACTTTTAGCTTGCATGTGATAGTATTGGTAAATATTTTTATGAATTCGCCATGGGTGATAATTTCCAGAACTGAAAAGAGCTTAAGATACGTGTGACAGCCTATAGTGGTAAATGATACATCAACACTAGCAGACTATAGATGGCGCTGTTGGCGGCAATCGCGGCAATCTGCCGCCAAAAGTGGGAATGTAAACATACCAGCGTGAGGACAGATTACGTAGTTGATTTGAATGTCTTATGGTATTTGAAATACTTGTAACAGGTAAGTACTGAGGTACTGAGTACTGAGGAAGTACTACAACATTCGTCTTGGAAGACCATTAGTATTTTTCAGGGTATTTTGGGGTGAAAAACGTGAGTCTTATAAGCCGTAAAATATGGTACTACGCCTCACACCGGACTAAATAAGCATTTTTACAGGGTTTTCAATACCCGAGCTTCGCGATCTTCGAGTTTAGTGCTATGCCTTGGGAATAAAGCAAGCGCAAAACTCGGGAGGGTACTGTAGAAGGAAAAAACAAAAAAAGTAAAGGAGAAAAAGAGGTGATGAAGAAATAGGACCAGTGTGGTAACGTTGCGGTAAGGAAACAGGTGATAGTGGATAAAGGTGAGGAGGAGGGAACACTGACACAGAAGTGATGGTAAGGTGAAGCGGGTGAAGCATGTGTTGAGGGAGTGAGGCAGGAAGGGAAGGGAATGGAGGAAGAAGGAAGGGAAAGAATAATTGATTTGTTGGGTTTATTTACTATAGTGACGAAAAAGATACTGACAAATATAATAATGAACACTTGAAAGTTGTTTGCCTCACATACAGACAGGCACAGAACACACAGATATAACTTGTCAGCATAGAACACCGGACAAGTGATGCAGAACACGGCCATCACCGTGACGTGCTTAGTCACCACACTAATCACGAGGGTCGCCACGCAAACAAAGTAAAGAATACAAACACAACTTTGGAAACTTTAAACAATATTGTACTGTTGTAGTAATGATGTGATGCTCCCTCTTCACTGCCATGCACTTTCATTCCGTCTTTTTTTTAGATTTTTTTTTTTTTTTTTTTTTTTTTTTTTATTATTTATTAATTTTGTTGTGTGAATAGGCGAAAGTTTGGTCTCACTCCTCACAGCGCGGCGTCGCGGGCCTGGGTAATCACTGCTTTCTCTTCTGTTTGGAGGAGCCCTTGGTGCTGGGACCCTTGGCCTCTCTGCCCTTACCGCTTTTGCTGCCCTTGTTGTCCTGAGGTGCGGCCGCTGCCTTCGCCTTCTGCTTTTCAGGAAATAGCAGCTTCTTGAGCTCAGCCAGGGCATAAGCCACGTCATCGGGAGCCCCCGTGATGGTGCCGCGGCCCTCGGCCTCACCCTTGCGTGGGGGCTGCACACGCACGTCAAAGCGTCGCTCCACCGTGGCGCGGCAACCCTGCAGCACGCTTCTCTTCTCTACACTCACTGGGAAGCAGCGTGTCGTCACTGTTTCCGGCAGGGTGGTCTCCTTCTCCGTTGTCTCCTTTTCCTGTTCCTTTTCATCGCCACACTCTTCATCTGAGCTATCTTCCTCGCACCGCTCCCGTCGCCTGCGTCGCAGCTTGCCGGCGGTGCAGGCGGTGGGACGCTGCTGCACCTCGAAGCCCCACACGGGGTCAAGTGACTCCTCGGTGGCAGCGGCATCGTCCTGCTGCTCCTGCTTCTGCTATCTTTTCTTTAACTTCGCCTCAGTCTTCTGCCGCTGCCTTTCCTTGGCTCGCTGCTGCTTCTCCCGCTCCGACTTGCGTGAGAGGACCTTCCTCTTGGTGTTGTTGAGGCGGTCCATGATCTTGTCGTCCCGCTTGGAGACAAGAATCTTGCGCACCTCCCGGTTGCAGACGAAACCCACCTCGCCGGCCTTCATGTGGCGGGTCTTGCTCAGGTTTGATCCCAGCGTGTACACCACAACCACATTGCCCAGCCAGTTGCCCTTGGCGCTGTTGGCCTTGCACAGCTGCACCGCGTCGTTCAGAAGGACGCGGGGCACATCGCGCAGGGCCTGGCCGGGCTCCAGCTGCAAGTACACGTGGGCCGATGGCAGGGCGTCCACATGAAAGAACACGAGGCGGTCCGTGGCCTGCGCCAGGAGGTGGTCGTTCTCATGCTTGTCGGAGCCCATGAGGAGGGTGGCGGGCGGGTCCACCACGTCGCTGCGAAAGGTGATGACAGCGCCGCATGGCCGCAGCAGCAGCTCGGGCCCGGCTGAGGACGGGGCAGCGTTCATCTTGGCTCTGTTGTTATGGGCCTTGCCTCGCTAGTTCTTGACTGGGGGTGCAGGCTTGGCAGACTCATCTGAAGACGACTCCTCGGAGTCTGAATCGTCGGCGATATTTTCGTCAAGGTCAGACTCGTCGGCGTCAGGAACCTTCAGTGATGAGTCTTCCGGAACCTGCTCTGCCACAACAGGCTCCTGCACAGCCTGCTCCTCCTCTTGCATCTCCTGTTCCTCCTCCTTCACCACCTGCTGCTCCTCAACCCGCCTTATCACACCCGACTCCGGTTCAGTCTCAACCGTCTTCTGGACATCCAATACTTCCTCCACCTGCTCCTCATGCTGCTCCTCGACACGCTCTATTTCCCCCTTCTTCACCAGCTCTTCCGGTGCTTGGTCCAGCGGGGCAGGCTGCTGGTCAAGCCCCGGAGACTCCTCCACAACAAGGTCCTCAATCGCAGGCTCCGTCAGGCGCACGCTGGAGGAGTGACGTGTGCGCTTCTTCCTTTTAAACAACCTGAGGAAGGCGCGCAGGAAGGCACAGCAGCCCGCCTTGGTGCCCTCCTTGGGTGTCTTGGTGGCGCCGGGTCCTGGCATGGCTGGTGACGTTGAGGGTCTGGAGTTTCATTGTTATACTCTTCAGCTCCATCACCCTGAGTCTGATATACAGATGAAGGTGCACGCAAAACAGGGAGGGTAGCAATATACATTTTCTTCCAAAACACATCATTGCAACAAAGCCTAATAAGGGCAGCAGGGACAGGAAGAGATAGGAGTTAATAGCAGCTTAGAGTTATGAAGAATAGAACTTTGTAGGTTCTATTCTTCATAACTCCAAGCTGCTGCTAACTCCTACCTCTTCCTTTCCATCTTTCCCGCACCACCACCACCACCGCCTCCTTCTTCTTCTTCTTCTTCTCGTCGCCCTCCTGCTCCTGCTCCTCCTGCTCGTCCCCCTCCTGCTGCTCCTTCTCCTGCTCGTCCCTCTCCTGCTCTCCTCCTTCTGCTTGTCCCCCTCCTGCTCGTCCTTCCCCAGCTCCTACCCCTCCTGCTCGTCCTTCCCCTGCTCGTCCTTCTCCTGCTCCTCCTTCTCCAGCTCCTCCTTCCCCAGCTCCTCCTCCTGCTGCTCGTCCCCCTCCTGCTCCTCCTTCCCTGCTCGTCCTTCTCCTGCTCCTCCTTCTCCAGCTCCTCCTTCCCCTGCTCGTCCCCCTCCTGCTCCTCCTTCTCCTGCTCCTCCTTCCCCTGCTCGAACTTCTCCTGCTCCTCCTTCCCCTGCTCCTCCTTTCCCTGCTCCTCCTTCCCCTTCTCGTCCCCCTCTTGCTCATCCTTCCCCTGCTCCTCCTCCTCCTTCCCTTGCTCGTCCCCCTCCTGCTCATCCTTCCCCTGCTCCTCCTCCTCCTTCCCTTGCTCGTCCCCCTCCTGCTCATCCTTCCCCTGCTCCTCCTCCTCCTTCCCTTGCTCGTCCCCCTCCTGCTCGTCCTTCCCCTGCTCCTCCTGCTCCTTCTTCTCCTGCCCGCCCGTGGTGGCGCAAGCAGGATTTTTATAAGAGTTAATGGGCTGCATTAGTAGAAGTGAAATTGGATTAGCTTTCCATTAATATATTTCGTTTTCTGATAAATGAATTAGCACCATGCATAAATTAGCATTAACTAAATAAATATCATTATCAATCAGGGTATAAGCAAGCGTGCAGTACTCAGTACTCGCTAATTGTGTAAGCGACTGGGCGAGGCTCTCTCCGACGGCCTCCGCTCCTGCACACCAGTCACTGTTCCTCTCACGCACACAATAGTAGCTACAGCTCATTATCATTACTACGTTTGCAGTGTTTAAGCTGTGTATTAAACTGCAGTGCGAATTGACTAGTCTTTAAGAATTGTAGACATGGGTAGAGTGATTGAATATACTTTTCAAGCTCACAAGGAAGTGGTATATATCACTGGCGTAATAAGCCTGGAGGATCGCCACCAAGCAGAGTCGTGATGTTGTGACCATTTGTGGCGTGGTATGTTATATGGATCTATATTCCCTATTTCCTTACATTTTTCAATGTACCGAGGAATAGATCCAGAGTCCAACATCTGGAGGACATAGTCTGACAGATGAACACCATCAATCACTTACCCAGCCCTCAAAAAAGAGATTAGTAAGCGTGAGTGTACCGCATTTACAGGAGAGGTTTGCTTACATCACTGCACGGCCACTGTCATCTGTCGGCCAGCCGCCAGCCACGTGCTCGGCGCGGACCACTCGGCCACCGCTTCTCCCAGCGGTGATCCAAAAGTGTCTTTCTGTAGGTCTGTTTCCATTTTCTTTGGCGTATCGTATAACTTTTATCTTGTATGTGATAGTATTAGTAAATAGTTTTAATGAATTCGTCATGGGTGATAATTTCAAGAACTGAAAAGAGCTTAAGATACGTGTCTTTGTGAAAGCCTATAATGGTAAATGATAAATCAACACTAGCAGACTATAGATGGCGCTGTTGGCGGCAATCGCGGCAATCTGCCGCCAAAAGTGGGAATGTAAACATACCAGCGTGAGGACAGATTACGTAGTTGATTTGAATGTCTTATGGTATTTGAAATACTTGTAACAGGTAAGTACTGAGGTACTGAGTACTGAGGAAGTACTACAACATTCGTCTTGGAAGACCATTAGTATTTTTCAGGGTATTTTGGGGTGAAAAACGTGAGTCTTATAAGCCGTAAAATATGGTACTACGCCTCACACCGGACTAAATAAGCATTTTTACAGGGTTTTCAATACCCGAGTTTCGCGATCCTCGAGTTTAGCGCTATGCCTTGGGAATAAAGCAAGCACGAAACTCGGGAGGGTACTGTATTCAGTTACTTTTCATAATTTAATGGCTCGATAACATACAATTTTTTATAGCAAAGAAAAGATCTGGGCGTGAAGGGGATAGGACAGTGTTCTTCAAACTTTTTGCATCACGACCCAGTTTGAATTTATGCATTACATTCACGACCCTATTGTGCGTATGTTGCTGCTTTCTCTCCGTTGTGATTTTATATTACAATTACATACATGTATACATAAATACATGTGCATATAATTGTGCATACATACATGCATCTATGGATGCAAATAAATTGCATATGTTTGAATGTGGCAATGTAAATTTTTTCAATTAAAAGTATTCTAAAAATATGTAAAAGTACTGTGTAAAATATTGTAACTACATAATTAGAGAAAAATTGTATTGATTTACTGGCAAAATGAAAATTATGCATATAAGTCCTGCCTTCTCCCAGCGGCATTCTCTCTCTCTCTCTCTCTCTCTCTCTAATAATGCATTTCACATATTATTTATATAATGATCTGTTTACGACTTGGTGACCCACTGACCAACAGCTTGCGACCCAGTATTGGGTCGCGACCCGTACTTTGAAGAACCCTGGGTTAAGAGCTGTGTGGTGGCTACCTTACACGGCATCAAAATACAGCGGCCAGGCAATGTGCTACTATGAAGTCCACCACATTAAAAAATGGGTAGTTTCAGAAATATCCACATTTTGGATAGTTCATATTTTTGGATATGTGGATAAACTATATTCCCCAAATGTTTATGATTTGACAGTGTTCAAACTTTACTGTAGACTGGTATGACAAGACACCACCCACCTTATCCTGGTGATGAATGAGACGCTTGTGGCCCAAGTCCTTGCGGTAGTCTTCCACGTCAAAGTCAATGTCAGCATACAATTTTTGCTCCTCTGATGTCAATGGTGCAACTTCATCCATCAAACCTGGAAAAAAAAAATTCTTATATAGCTATAAATATAAATACCAGTTGAGTTCATATGGAAGTGTATTTTGAAAACGGCTAACATAAGGCGGGAGCAATGGTCCGTCATCTGCTGGTCGCCAGTTGTGTTTTGAGAGCTCGGAGAATTTACATATTTTGATTGCGGATCATTTAAAAACGGGTGACTGGATGCAAAGAGTGATGGTGACAACATATTGTTGATATACTCGATAATGGCTATGTTTCGACTGCATAAAATCAGGAATGATGAAATGGTCTGGACGATTACTTTAATTGCATTGTTGTGCTCATGCTTGTGAGTGTGGTAATGTTGTATTAGAGGCAGGAAAGCAGAAAAGAGATACATATCTTAAAAGTAAGGTAGAAAAAGTGAGATCAAATGTTGAATTTTAACCCAAATAGAGAGAAATAAAGAGAGTACTTGACCTTTGCCCATTTATAAGTCTTCCTAAGGTCTCGTGGTATTGACATTTGCCCGTTTATAAGTCTTGAATACTCTTCATAAAGTCTCGTGGTATTGACCGTTGCCCGTTTATAAGTCTTGAATACTGTAGCTAAAGTCTCATGGTATACAGGTGGCTTACAGGAACTACCACTCGTAGGTCTCGCGGCCTCTTGTAGCTTCCTTATTTTCTTATGTTCTTCATATGTTCTTAAATGTAATGCAGTATCAGCTCATACAATCCAGTGTACCTGTTACTGTAGACCATAATTTCTTACCTGGAATGAGAATGTTGCCTTTGCCATCAAGAAGTGTGTTCATAAGGTATACGAGGTCAGCCATACCCTCATGCACGGTGCCTCCAAACACGCCTGAGTGGAGGTCCTTCTCACAACACTGAACCTGCCAATAAAAAATCAAATTCCAAAAACAACTCTAACAAACCTCCACCTTTCAAATGATGTGTTATAAACTAAACATACACAATGATCAATACTTGTCAAAATAACTCCAATCAAATGAACAAAATGTGAGCTTCAGGCATGCTGGAACACAGTTTAGGTATGAACAGCTATCCTTTAATCCCTTGAGACCCAGAACGTAATTTCCATTGTAATTTGGCTACCATTACACAATTTTTAGTGAATATAAGCAATATTTAATAGATATGACCTGTTTAATATCCTTGTCGACTAACTAACTTGGTATATTCAGGTACTTTTCGTAATTGTATGGCTCGACAACATACAATTTTTTATAGCAAAGGAAAGATCTGGACGTGAAGGGCTTAAGGTTTAGGTACGAAAAGCTATCCTCTCAATGTTCATCCAAATATGATGCTCTTTAAGATCTCTCCATTCCTTCCTCAACTTATACACAGTACTGTCACTAATGTGTCAACCATGCCTTATCTTCTTCCTCTGCTCACCACAATTTTTTTTTTCTTTTCTTTTCTTACATCACAAAGGACTGGCCAAGGGCACAACAAAAAGAGGTAACACAAAGCCCGCTTAGTTGCCAGTCCCTATAAAGAAGACGGTAAGAGAATAAACAAACAAAAAAGAAGAGTGGGCCAATTTAGTTCAATATACTACAAACGACTACTTTTTTTTTTTTTTTTTTTTTTTTTTTTTTTTTACCCTTCTTCTCTCACCACCTTCACAATCCTATCCTTTTCTCTCTCACTACCAACTCCCTTTTCTCTTCACCAACCTGGCTGGCCAAAACCTGGCTGAAAGTGTTCCTTAACCCTTTCACGCCCAGATCTTTTCTTTGCTATAAAATATTGTGTGTTTTCGAGCCATATAATTACAAAAGTAACTGAATATACCAAATTAGTTAGTCGACAAGGATACTAAACAGGTCATATCTATATAATATTGCTGATATTCACTAAAAATTGTCTAATGGTACCCAAATTACAATGGCAATTACGTTCTAGATCTCAAGGGGTTAATGCCTCAGTGCGTGCCAGTCGTAAAGGGAAGCCTGTGAAGTACTAGAGGTGCAGTGAGTATTCATTTCATTACTGTAAACCCATATTATTGATTCATCTAATTTTCTGGAGCAGTTACCCTATACCAACAAAACTTATGACAGGTGCTGTTTACTATAGTCTATTTTTTTAACAAGGCAAAAAATTAATTCTATCTTATGGTCTCATGCTTCATATTATGCCTATGTGTACCTGATAATATGGTTTACTATGATAAAATACAGCTGAAATTTTGAAGAAACGTAGTATTCCCTTTTCCTGGCATCAAATATCAGTCGGTAAGCAGCAAGGGGTTAGGATTTTTTGCCTCATTAAAAAAAATTGACTATATATTGTATCTAAATTACACATATACATGGTGATAAAGATATAGGTAAAGAGATGTACAGTAAAACCTCTCGTATTCGGACCCTCTTTATATTCGGACCTCCTCCTCCTCCTCCTTTTATTTATTTATTATCCTTGCATTAGCCGAACCATTCCTTGGCCCAATTAGTCCGAATAAGAGATGTTTTACTGTAGTTCTCAATGTTTTTAATCCACATTGAACCAACCTCAATGCAGAAGTAACAAATCCCACGCAAGCCATAGGTGATGCAAGGCTTATTCTTGCCAAGCCAGTAGTTGTCCGAGATGCAAACAAAGTCAGTACCAGCCAGAAATTTGTCCTTCTGTGCCTTAAGCAGCTCCTCGAGTCCCTCTGACCCTGATTCCTCCATGCCTTCAAACACAAACTATAAAAAAAGAAATAGGGAAAAACTGGTTCACAAATAGGGTGGTAAATGATTGGAATGGACTCAGTAGACAGGTAGTTAGTGCAGAATCATTAGAGAGCTTTAAAGGGAGGCTAGATAAATTCATGGATGGGGATGAAAGGTGGATGTAGGTAGTGTTAGGTAACAGGCACTACCACGTGTAGGTCTCATGGCCTCTTGTAGCTTCCTTATTTTCTGATGTTCTTATGTAAAAGAATGAAAGTGTAAAAAGTTACGCTATTCATCCTTACAACATTTTTTGAAATACTTTTGTCAATTGATATAAATTAGTCTATCCGTAATTTAGTTAAATCTAAGGAATTCAACAATTGCTGAGGTTAGGAATCTGCTAATAGAGGATCATTAGGTTGCATGAGGTCATGATTGTTGAAGGTGACTGACATTTCCAAGGCTGCAAAAAAGTGTCCCACCCTTCAACAGCTGGTGTTGACCTGCTGGATATAGTGCTTTACAAGTGATTTTGCCTGAAACGCTCTGAAGGTACAGCTATTTCAGGCCACATGCTGTTGATGTAAATGTATGAATAAAGTGAGATGCATTATGTAATTAGTTGAGTAAGTGATAACCAACTCCCCACCAAAACTAGCACACTGGGATAAACACACCACATTGTCTTTGGGATTTAGGTAAGCAAAATGGATTTTTTTTTTGTTTTCAAGTATCTATGGGTGCACCTGGAGCATTTTTAAAGTACACCTTCCCGTATCCAGAATTTTCCCGTATCCGGCACACCCTTGGTCCCAATGATGCCAATACAAATTATATATATATTATATATTATAGATATAGATATAGATATAGATATAGATATAGATATAGATATAGATATAGATATAGATAGAGATAGAGAGATATATATATACTGCATATGATTATCTCCGAACTAAGGCATTTCGCTAGACTGACCTTCACATTAACAGGAACGTCGAGGCCATTCTTCTGGTAAGCCTCTATGGCATGAATCCAACCGATGACGGGACCTTTGTCATCAGTAGAGCCTCTGCCGTACAGCTTGCCGTCCTTCTCAATCAGTACAAAGGGTTCTGTATCCCAGCCATCTTCCTGCAAAAACAAAAAGGCTTGTGTTAACCCCTTGAGGCCCAGAACGTAAATTCCATTGAAATTTGGGTGCCATTAGACGATTTTTTAGTGAATATAAGCAATATTTTATAGATATGACCTGTTTAGTATCCTTGTCGACTAAATAATTTGGTATATATATTCAGTTACTTTTCTTAATTTTATGGCTAGACAACATACATTTTTTTATAGCAAAGGAAAGATCTGGGCGTGAAGGGGTTAATGATAGCAGGGTTAAGCAGGACTACCACAAGAAATCAAGCAAATTCTGGTGACAGATTTTTTATAAGATTTACCCTTAGCGGCACATTCAAAGTGGTTTATTCTGTCACAGAATATACTACGAAATATATGACTGTCTTCTGTACAGAGCTAAGGCTCTGCCATTTGTCCCTATTTTAACCAAACTTTCATGCAAGGTTAAGGTCATCCCTGTGATGGTTTTAAACTATATTCAGCCAGGTTTTTTTATTTCTCCATCAGTTTAAAAGATGTTAAAAAGTTTGCAGCCTGTGACAAACTTAGTACCTGGCACCGAGACACATTTATCTTTCTACTTTTCACCTAACACCTCTCTACCTCTCTCTAAGAGAGAGAGAGAGAGAAAAAAAAAAAGAGAGAATTCATAAACATGGTGTTATTTATGTGTACAAAGCCATTCGGATTGTCTTACAGAGCATCATACTTATCACGGGTAACTTTTGTTAGTGTATCTAAATAAACAATCCAATATTTCAAGGTACTGTAATGTCTGCCATTAAAAGTTAGTATCTAATTTCCTTGTTTCAGTGGTTCTCACGGGCCTTATTATCTTATCACTGGTGACTCCTGTGATCCCAATACACAGATCAAGGTTATAGCTTTCCAGATTAGATACTACCGTGTGATAGGTCAAATCTCATCTTGTAATCTTGAAAGATACCATTTTACATTTCCATTATTTTTCTAATAGTCTAAACTACTTAGTTAATAATTCTACAGAAACTGCATATAAGAATATGTAAATGCTTAATGTAAGTGAATATCATATACAGTATGTGGTTTTTTTATAATATATGTGGGGATTTTAATGGTCTTGAAATGTTACTACAAGGTCTTTCTTCTTCATTTCTTTGGCAATAGTCTCATTCCCTAATTTGTTGCTGCACCTTACCCTCTCGCAACTATGTATTACCAAATAATAATCATTTGCACTTTTTTGCATTAAATTCCATTTCTCTTTCAAATATACACATAATATTGCATAGCTTGGATGCAGTCTACACCTCCCGTATGGTCATGACTTACCTTCAGGGCAGGCTGAACATCAAGATGGCCATAGACACACAATGTTTTCTTCTTGGGATCAGATCCCAACTGACCCATTAATACAGGAGGCAAAGGGATTTCCTTGCCATCTGGAAGTGTCTGAGAAAGGAAATTACTTTAAGAGAGGACAAAAACTATTCTATGAATTATTTTTTTCATATGTCAGCAGTGATGTTTTTTTAAATACACTCTCTAAGGTACCTGCATGCCAATGTCATGGAGGGCACAAGTTGCACCAAGAGCCTCCAGCTTTGCTTTTGCCCATTCCATTTGACGGACTATCTCTCCACGACTGGCTGGCCATGCAGACACTGACTTGATGGCAACTGATTCACGCAGTACATCAATATATCTTGTTTTGTTGTCATCAACATATCTGTAACATGTATGGAACAACTGTTATTCTTCAGTTTGACATTTAGAATGATCTAAATCACTAAAACACTTTGAATTATGTAACTGTTCTCCAAGAGACCATACTAGTATCAGATTCCAGAGAAGAATACAGTCATAAAGTCAGTCAGTTATGCATTTAAAGCCAGGCATCCATTTGTCCGTGTTTCATGCTCCATGACGCCATCCATATCCATGTCAGTGTATTTATGTATATATCCATATATTCCTGAAGACTACATATAAGGTCTATGTTTTGGTCAGTCACAGAAAGGCATCAGATCACACCAGCTGTATAAACCACTTGACGAACATGACCATTTTCTCCTCAAGTTCGAGATAATCCTTCACAGATGCCATGAAAATGCCAAAAATAGAAAACATAAATAGGTGGTGAAGTTATGACATTCCTTAAAAGTTCAGCAAACACGGTGTATAGTACCATTTGGTAAAAGAACTAACATTAGACGAGGAACACTTTGTGCATTATGTCAGATTGACAAGAGAACAATTTCAGCAAGTGCTTCACCAGGTGGAAGAAACAGTAGTGAAAGTCAGTAAAACAAAGAAGGCTGTATGCCACAAGAGCTTGCATTTGTTTTTGTTTTTTGTTTTTTTTGGGGGGGGGGATGGTAGGCCCTGGAGGCTCACTCGAGGGCTGTGATGGTTGGCCCTCCTCCGTGGTGGCGCAGGCAGGATTTTTATAGTGACGTCTGTGATTAGAGGCTCATGCCGCCCCCCTGTGTCCTCCGATGCACTCGCAATCGAAGGGTAGAGTTAATGGACAGGGCATGTGGGTGTTCTTAGGCCACTCGACGGTGCAGAAAGATTTGAAGTGGATTTATGGGTCTCACTCGGGATCGATCTCGGGTCTTCGAGAACGCCACCCGGTGACGCATGCTCATCACTCATCAGTGTCCATGAAAAATTGCTCACGGTGTAATTCCTCGCACACACACAATAGACATGGATACAAAACAAATCAATGGATGCTTCTTGGCTTTTCCCATGTGAGAGTTTTCACAGACACTGATACAGATCTCGACATAGATTATATATAATTATTAACCCCTTCACGTCCAGAGCTTTCCTTTGCTATTTAAAAGTCTTTTGTCGAGCCATAAAATTATGAAGCGACTTAATACTATACCAAATTAGTTAGTAGACAAGGATACTAAACAGGTCATATCTATAAAATAATGCTTATATTAACTAAATATCGTCTTATTACGTAGCCAAATTACAATGGAAATTACGTTCTGGGTCTCAAGGGGTTAAGCAAAGACAAGGGGATGCTCAGCCTAACTTTGGGATTTTCCCACTTCAATGGTGAAGAGATGAGAAAGGAGTACCTACATACAAAAGGGTGACAGAAGAGCTGAATGAATGTTCGAGAAGTGAGTTACACAAGATAAGAAGGTAGAGCCAAAGACTACTCTATACTGGACTTGCTACTCGTGCCCTGCGCCAAACCGCCCATGACCAGTGGAGGCCAGTATTGCGATTCCTGACATTTTTTAACATCACTCCCATCTCCCTTCCTATGGTTTATCAGTATAAATGATATACCGTTATCTTCGTAAATGTTTGTTCTATAATATTATCAAATAAAAAACAGTAAAATACACTAAAGAAATGTCATTATGAGATAGTGAAGAAATATGCATGAACTCAATATTCTCTTAAACTCTTCGCCATTTAATATTTTGCGAGAAAACTTTTTACATGAAACATAGCAATAGAAGCGAATTTTCATTAGCTTTCCATTGATATATTTCGTTTTCTGATAAATGAATTATAACCATGCATAAATTAGCTTTAACTAAAAATATAACATCATCAATCGGATCGGCAAGTAAAAGAGTGTTCCATGAATACAGTAGACTGGTTTATCAGTATAAATGATAGTTATCTTCGTAAATGTTTGTTCTATAATATTATCAAATAAAATACTGTGAAATACACTAAAGAAATGCCATTATGAGACTCTGAAGAAATATGCATGAACTTAATATGCACTTAACTCTTTGCCATTTAATATTTTGCGTGAAAACTTTTTACATGAAACATATCAACAAAAGCGGAATTTTATTAGCTTTCCATTGATATTTTTCGTTTTCTGATAAATGAATTAGAACCATGCATGATTAGCGTTAACTAAAACAATTACATCATCAATATGGTAATTTTCCCGATTGATGAGGTTTTTTATTTAGTTAACGCTAATTTATGAATAGTACCAATTAATTTATCAGAAATTGAAATATATCAATGGAAAGCTAATATAATTCCGCTTCTATTGATATGTTTCATGTAAAATGTTTTCTCGCAAAATATTAAATGGCGAAGAGTTTAGGTGAATATTGAGTTCATGCATATTTCTTCACTATCTCATAAAGGCATTTCTTTAGTGTATTTTACTGTTTTTTATTTGATAATATTATAGAACAAACATTTACGAAGATAACAGTATATCATTTATACTGATAAACCATAGGAAGGGAGATGGGAGTGATGTTCGAAAATGTCAGGAATCGCAAATCTGGCCTCCACAGGAAATAGCCCAAACTGAGTAGCAAGTCCAGAGTATAGTCTTTGGTAGAGGATATATTAAGAGTATTCAAATAAAGGGATCCTGAGAGATGTGGAGCAAAAGGTCAGTTCAAAAGTTGTTAAAGAAGAAACAAGAGTGCACTTTGGGTGAATGAAGCCAGACACAGGCAAAAAGGGCTGTATATGTACCCATTCCTCAACTATCCCGTTTCACAGCTATCGTAAAAACCTCAAATATCTGCGCACCTTGACTCTAGCGCACATAATCACTGATATCACGTGCCAGATGTGAAGAACATACTGTAAAATTTGACATTCCCAGGCCTTATATCATCATGCACATCATGCAATACTTGTTCCCTGAATGGTCAACGTGACCAGGCCAGCAAGTGTCATCTACTCCTTTTGCCTGCCTTTATAGTCTGTGCACATACCCTGTACCACTCAAAAATGTATATGTGATGGCCTATCATGTTCTTTTCGCTGATTTTGTAATATTTCAATGCTTACTATTATATACTAGTGTTGATTACATTGAGTGTTATTAACCCCTTCACGAACAGAATTTTCCTTTGCTATATAAAATTGTCTGTTTTTAGCAATAAGATTACAACAAGCAACTTATTATACCACAGTAGCTAGTGGACAAGGATACTAAACAGGTTATATCTATAAAATATTGCTTATATTAATTAAAATAGTCTAGTGGTACCTAAATTGCAATGGAGATTACGTTCTGGGCCTCAAGGGGTTAAGCAAAAGATGGCAAGAATTTTATAAATAGGTAGCCAGGCACCAATAAGAATCATGCCAAGAAGTGTTTCAGCACCTACAGCCATTGCATGTTTCACCCATTGCGCACTCTGGTGGCACCAATTACCTTACCCAATGTTAAACATATCATATGACGAGGGAGCAAAGTTAACAGAGTAAGCACTCAATATAAATGTATTTTAAATTGAATGAATGGACGAAAGCTTCCAAATAGAGGGAGGGGTAGCCAGGTAGGGTTAAATGTGTAAATATTACCTTTATAGCCGTTTCCTATTTTTGGTGGTTTTCTTCAAAGGGAAAATGTGGATAGAAGTGAAAAAATGAAAAAAAATAGGGAAATAGAACACAACCTAGCCTAAAAAAAGAATAAATGAAGAAAAAAAGGTTAATAGAACCTAACCTAATCTAGGTTAGGTTCTAGGATTAGGATTAGGATTTTGTGCCGCACGCCAGCAGCACGAACACTCTCCTCTCTTTTTTCAAAGCATCTCTCTGACGGGCTCAAGCTAGCCTGTGGTCCTTCCCTGCTGGAGGCCCGATAAATTTAAAAAAAAAATAATCTAGCCTAACATCACGTACCTGAATTTAACAAATCATTGTACACACACACAAAAAAAATATATACGTATATATACAGGCATACACTATATGATGCCACAAATCCACTGGGTGGTTTATGGAACTCTCGCCGATAGGAATTCTTGCCGAAACACCAACTGAGAACTCTCGCCGACAGTGTAACACTCACCGATTCAGAATTTTTTAGCGACAGTTTGACTTGGAATAGATGAAAAGGAAAAATAAAGTGAATTTCATTATTGGACAACACATTTTTTGCTTGTCCCAAAACACTGTAAAACTGGAGTTTAATACAGTACTGAGTACATGGACATTGGTTACGTGACCTGACTTACTGTAACTTACCAAGTTATTGCTGGTATTTACTAAACCATAATAAAACCGTATATAATCCCTGAATGCAGAAACACGGGTAACAGCTTATTGAATATATATATTGGGTATTATAATATCAAGATCAAGAATTTAAACCGTCGCCGAAATAAGAACTGCCGTCATAAAGAATTGGAGCACTCGCAGACGTCGGCGAGAATTCCGATTGATGACAATTCCAGGTACCCAATGGGTATGGTAAGATTGCCCACTACAGAAACGGCATTAAAAGAAAGAAATACCTCAAATCTTTCAAAGCACATCAAAACTTATCAGAAAACATTAGTGTTGTGTATGCAAACAGAGCAAAACTGCATAAGCACTGCTCCAAACTTATCTGAATGACATTACAGGAGCATATATAGTACACTTACTGTACTACATATCTGCAATGGTTCCAGTGTGCATTCAAGCCTGTTTAATTAAACCACACTGCCTCTACAAAGTCTGAGGTGCCTGTAAGGCACAACAGTACAAAGGCAAGCGCTCATAGGAGGGGATAACGGGGAAGTCTTAGTTAACCGAGTTGTTAGGTTATGTAACCAATGTCTATGTATTGTATCAAACTGCTAAATTGTTGAAATTGGATGCTGTGAATCTGTGATTTTTGTCTGGTATCTGGAACTGTCGCCAATAGGAATTCTCGCCGATGTCAGCGCGGGTGTTCCAATTTTTCACGTCGGCGAGTGTTCCTATTTTCAGGGACAGTTCCAGTTATTGACTTGATATTACAGTACCCAATATATACATTTAATCAACTTTTACAAATTTTTCTGAATTCATGGATAAAATACCAGCAATAGCCTGAACAGTTAGGTTAGGTTATGTTGGCCAGTTGACTAATGTTCAGGTTAGGTCAGTGAACAAGCGGGGAGGTCTGGGGGGGGGAGCCCCCCAAGTTAGGTTAGGTTACGTTACCAATGTCAAACTGAGTTTTAGTGTTCTGAGACAAGCGAAAAATGTTTGTGTCCAATAATAAAAAAATTTATTCTTCCTGTTCAACTAAATTATCAGTGGAACTGTCGCCTCCACTGTCAGCGTGAGTTCTCGGTTGGCATTTCGGCGAGAGTTCCATAAACTTTTTGTCTCCCCAACCCAAAACTAAACGCATTCCCACCTGTCCCCAAGGTTTGTTGGGGTAGAGGGGATGGGGTAGTAAATATTCCCCAGGAGTTGGCGGCGCCAATCACCCGGGTAATCGCGCACCATCAAATTTGTCTTTCTAACCTGGACTCTAGTAAGGCATTCGACAAGGTACCACACGTGCGACTCTTAAATAAAGTTAAGGCTCATGGAATAGATGGGAAGGTTCTTCGTTGGATAGAGCTTCGCGAAGTGATAGGTAACAAAGGGTTACAATTAATGGTTCTAAATCTGAATGGGGACAGGTGACGAGTGGAGTTCCACAAGCGTCTGTTTTGGGTCCATTACTATTTTTAATTTACATCAACGACTTGGATAGTGGGATTAGCAGTGATATCGGCAAGTTTGCTGATGATACTAAGGTAGGTAGGATTATTGGATCACAGTCTGATGTAAACATATTGCAGGGAGACTTAGATAAACTTAATGAGTGGGTAGTCAAATGGAATTTAATATTGACAAGTGCAGCGTTATGAATGTTGGTAGAAAAAACCCTGGTAATAGATACACCATACGCAATGTATTGCGGAAAAGATCAGAAGGTGAGAAAGATCTTGGAGTGAGGGTGAGCCCAGACCTACGACCTAGGGAACAATGTATTGAGGCTAGAAATAGAGCTAATAGAGTGTTAGGATTCATTACCAGAAGTGTTAAAAGTAAAAGTGCAGAAGTTATTCTCAAGCTTTATCTGGCTCTAGTCAGACCTCACCTAGATTATGCAGTTCAGTTTTGGTCTCCATATTACAGGATGGATATAGCCTTGTTAGAATCAGTGCAGAGAAGGATGACCAAAATTATTCAATGGATGCGTAGCTTTAGTTATGAAAAGAGATTGAAGCTATTAACCCCTTCACTGCGGCTGGTACAAATACGGTCTCTCAGCTATCTAAGAGTTCACTGCGGCTGGTACATATAGGGTTTCTGTATTTAAACTGCGCGCTCAATGATGTTGTGGGTAAATATTCGCTGTGATAGGCTTGTATGGCAACAGTGTCAAGTGTTGCCATACAATAGAACCTCTTTTCTGCTTGCGTGATTTAATGTGACTAATAAGGTCAAGCGGTACAGTACGACGTGTTGACGCTGTCGCGCCTCCACTTCAATGGCGAGGCAAAATAGTAAAGATATTCAACATATACTTGATGGATATAAAACAGAAGCATGAATGAATGAATGCATGAATGAAGCATTTATGTACCAAAATAAGCTGTATTATGTTTAGTAAGTACTTTCATTGTGCGTCTGGCAGCACGGTCACGGCCCTGTTGCTGCACTCTGACGTAACTCTTCACTTAGCTGGTAGCCTCCACCAAGACGAAACATAGATTTTCTGGTATGGAATGAGCATCCTATTCATTTAGGCACTTCAAATATGATAAGTAATTATTTTATATTTTAATTAAACCTGCCGCACAGGAGGGTAGGCCTATGAATTTGATATCAGCAGTGAAGGGGTTAAAGTTACACTAGCTTGAGAGACGCAGAGTAAGGGGTGATCTGCTAGAAGTTTGGTAAAACTTTGCAAGAAGTCCTTCACCCCTATCGTTTTCTTCTTCCCCCTATAGCCAACAAGCCTGGGGAGCTGACGGGAATACGGGGTTTTTGGGTGGGGGAAGCAAATATAAGTGATTTATGGCTCCCCAAAAAATCATCAAAGTCACTATATGTAAAAATCTAACCTAACCTAACCTAACCTTAACCACAAAGTATACCTAACCTAGCCTTAACCACAAAGTATACCTAACCTAACCTAACCTTAACCACAAAAATGGGGTATTTCTGGCTTCACTTATCTTATTTTCTTTACTTAGTTTACTTAGTAGAATTTCGCCTTCCAGGGCACAGCTAAGGTGGGCCTCCGCTGTGGCCAGGCAGCTCCGCTTCTCTGGTGGTGTGGTGGCACGCCAAAGAGTTGCTTCCGGTGCTGGGGTAGCCTGGTGTTGGGGGCTCGTCAGGCACTGATGCCAACCATTTGTCCAGCTGATGCTTGAAGGAGTCAGTGGATACTCCAGTCAGCTCCCTGATGGCCTTTGGCACAGCATTGAACAAACGAGCCCCATTTCTTGTAAATGAGTTATGTACTACTGTTGCTACTCTTTGGGTGGTGGCTTGTGTTCTCCTGATGTAGCACAGTCGACCTTTCCTTGGATGATGGTTTACTTGCAGGCCTACGTCAGGTACCAGTGTCTCTAGGGTCTTCCACACATAGATTACTAGGTACCTCTCACGTCTTCTCTGCAGGGAGTACAGTCTAAGGTGGCGTAGACGCTCCCAGTAATCCATATGCTGGGAGTCCCAGATTTTACTGGTGAAGGACCTCTGTAGAGCTTCCAATTTTACTATGTCCCCTGTCTTGTACGGCGACCAGAGCTGGCAGCAATACTCCAGTCTGGGGAGGACGAGGGCCATCCATAGTGTTAACATGCAGGTCCTCTCCCTGGTGTGAAAGGTCCTGAGGATCCACCCGGTCAATTTCTTGGCAGTGTTTGATATGTTGATTATGTGCTGTGAGAAGGTACTATCAGCACTCATGGTGATACCCAAGTCACGCACGTGGTGTGCTGGGGTGATGGTTTGCTGGTGGGCCTGGTAGGTGGTGTCTCCCTTGATGTTATGTAGCGGGCCGTACTTCTTTAGTTCAAATTTGTCGCTGTTCATTGACATGTTGTTGGTATCAGCCCAGTCTAGGAGGTGATTTAAGTCATCCTGCAACCGGGCCACATCCTCTTCTGTTGCTATTCCCCTCTTTACCCTTGTGTCGTCGGCAAAAGAGGTAGCCTGGGAGTGCCGGAGTCCCCTGTCAATGTCCCCGATCATGATCAGGAACAACAGAGGTCCCAGCACTGACCCCTGCGGAACTCCACACTTACCACTTTCTTTCTTTCTAGGTGGGGAGCTAAACCACGGTTTTCAGTCGCAGTCACGTCACTCGGGTCTGAGAGGTGCCCCTGTACTGATACCTTTTGTGTCCTGCCTGTCAAGAAAGTGTGGATCCACTTTCCAAGGTTTCCTGATATGCCAAGGCCCCTTAATTTGTGGAGGAGGAGGCCATGATCAACTTTGTCAAAGGCCTTGGCAAAGTCCAAGTAGATCACATCTACGTTGGTGCCCTTGCTAGTGGCTTCCAATAGGGCTTCTTGGTGTGCCAATAATTGCGACAGGCAGGACCGGCCTTTTCTAAAGCCGTGTTGGCCCTCATTAAAAGCATTTGTCTTCTCTAAGTGATCAGTGAGATGGTTTTTGACCACTCGTTCAATTATCTTAATGATATGGGAGGTTAGGACCACAGGCCGGTAGTTTCTTATGCTTTTTACCTCAATTTACGGGTTCCCTTGCAATATTCAAGGCTATGTAAGGGGTAAGAAAGGGTGTGGGGCTGTATTGCATGATATAACACCCAAGCAGAGGCAATATATGCACGCTAAATGGGTAAAAATGGGGTATTTCCGGGTTCAAAACTTTCCGCTATTATAAAAACAAGACTTTTATTTATATTTGATATATTTTGATGTGTGTGTCCTCTCTAATAACTTCTTGGTCTAAATCACCGTTTTTCATAGCGGCCGTGTGGGTTAACCAAGGCTGAGTGCACGCTGAAACCTTTGCAGATGTGAAGTACAATAAGCATACTATACAGTGCGGTAGTTTATTTTAGTCAAACCCGGAAGGACTTATTCAGAATTGCCGGAGGTTCGGTTAAATTTTCCTAGATCTAGGGAATTTTAGCTCCTACATAAATCCTAAAATATGCGTTTCCGACGCATTATTTGCTCCCCACCCATTAACCCCCTATTCCCACAGGTCCCCAAGCTTGTTGGGGGGAAGGGGCCTGAGTGTGGGCAAACACTAGAAATTTACCCCGAAATTTTACCCTTTTTTTCTAGCCACAATTTTCATATTATGGCCCTCCCCGAAAAAAATTCATGGCTGCGCCCTTGACCTAACCTATACATTACCGTCGGCTTTGTTTCCGAACAAGAATTTCGGTAGACGGGAGTAATCCCAGGTACATACCGTGCCCAATGCCGACATTACACCCCTGGAACCACCCACCTGCCGCTTGTTCATCACCTACTACTGATGTATTACTCCATAATAGTTCATACTGCAAACAAGTCACTGAACAACTTACTTGAAGATCTTTGCGAGACTTTCTGGGGGCGCCATGGCTACAGTGACTTTAGCAGGAGACGGAAAACTAGTGCGGTGGGGTGGGTGGGCGTCACTGCACTGTCACCGACTCACCGTGCCTGGTGATGTGCACCGCCGCACCGGTATCCGGTATACCGAAATACCGGTTTTCTAGCACAGGTATTACCGGTATTACCGGTTTTTTCCGGTATACCGGTATCGGTATTAGTATTGCATCGGTATACCGGTATCGGTATATTATTTGGTCGGTATTGGATTTCGGTATTATGTTTTTTTCTCTCTTTTTTTTTCTCGAAACAGACTCCTGACTAGTACCAAGACCAAGAACTGACTATTGACTACTCCGACTACCGAGACACGTATGGTAGAGTAACGCTCATTGGCTCAGAGCCTCAGAATCTGAGGCGCGTGTTATCATTGGCCGATTGCAGCTCAGCTGACAATGCCGCTCTGTGAAACCTCCCTCCCTTCCCTCTACCCCTGAGGGCAGACTATCACAGAAAACGGATCATTACATATCACACAGGCGTTACTATACAAATCTAGCCTAGCTCACATTTTCATTATCGTTATTATTATTATTATTATCATTATTATTATTAGTCTTAGTCTACTATTATTATGGTTAATAATGGCATCATCATTTTCATTATTGTTATTATTATTATCATCCAAATTATTATTATTATTTTATTATTAATATAATTATTTCAAAGATATGTGTGTACGTGTGACTGTGTGTGTGTGTATTTGTGTGTGTGTATGTGTGTGTGTGTGTGTGTGTGTGTGTGTGTGTGTGTGTGTGTTGTGTGTGTGTGTGTGTGTGTGTGTCGGAGAGTTCACACCTCAGATATAGGCTATTTTGACCCTCTAAATATTTTCACATTGGGACGTATCCTATACCGTCATAGTCAGAAAAGTGTGCAGATTCAGGAAGTGTGCTTATAAATTTAATGTGATCAAAAGTAGCCGGGCAATGAGGTGATGAAGCCAAACAATTAGGAGAAAATGTTTATGCACTCTTTTACTTAACCCTTGTTTTCGTATACTTGCACTTACATCAGTTATAAATCTATACTAATGCGATGCAAAATTTCCTCAGGAAGCCGATAGTGGTCTCAGTGTTTCTTAATATCCAATGGTATTGTCAGCAAATCGGGTAAGAGTGAGGTGTGTGAAGTTGTTGATTTTCGATCAAGTCACACATTCCAGTCTTTAACTGCAGCTGTTCTGTTGTAAACAATATTCGAATGCATATAAAGCAATATATACAGCTGTGACGATTATATTATCCTTAATTACACGCCGCAACCTCCCTTATTTGATTCAAACTTTTATGATAAGACATTAAAATAAGAAAGTTTAATTGATTTTGTCGAAAGTACACTGTTGTCATTCTTTTATTGAAGCACAAACCACCGCCACGTCAGCCGAACGCGACAGTGCCCAAACAAACATTTCTCTTGCTCCCGCAAGAAATTTATTGCGGGTCGGGCAAGCATCTTCCCTGGATGATTAAACAGCAAGTGAAATTTGAACAAGCGAAATTTTTTCTCTTGCAAGCGAAATATCTCTTGCTCCCCCGCAGAAAACGCCTTATGACTGACCCCTCGTATCTTTCTTTAAGCCCCCTTCGGTTATGGGTCCATCGTGACCAATCGTGACGCGCTCTGCCGAGGCCACGAAAAGTTAGTGCGTGCACTAAAAAATTGGGAAGCTCCCCGATTTTTGTACCCAACGCAGCGCTATCGTAAGTCTATCGTGACGCTATCGTTATCTATGTAGCAGCTTTGTGACCCTATCGTGATCGTCGTATTTCTATCGTGACGATAAGAAACCGTTACGCGCGCCTTCATTCTTACCTTCTCCCCCTTTTTTGCACCCTCTTCCGCCTTCCCCCCCTTTCTCATTCACCTCCACCCTCCCCTGACTCCCTATCACCTAGTCCCTCACCACTTGCTAACACCACCTTCCCCCGACTCCTTACCCCCCTACTCCCTCACCACATGGTGACACCACCCTCCCCCTACTCTCTACCCCCTACTCCCATGACCACGTGGTGATGCCACCTACCCCCTACTCTCTTCCCCCTACTCCCATGACCACGTGGTGATGGGAGTAGGGAGTAGGGGGTGGGTGGTGGATCCCCCCCCGTTTTAACCACTCACACCCCCAACAACGCCTTCTCCATCCCCAATCCCCCCGTTTCCCCACCAACACCATCACCCCCTTCTTTATTACAACCCTCCACCCGTCTCCCCCCCTTCTCCATTACCAACACAACCCTGTTTCTCCCACCTTAATCTCTAGCCCCCCTTCCTTCACCATCACCATGGCAACATCCACCCACGTGTGAGGCATGTTGCTACCTCTTGACGCTCGTGAGCGTCAAGAGGATCGTGATACGTTCATGGGACCGTCATGGCACTGTTGTGGTTATCGTAGCTCTATCGTGACGACAAAATGACCGTTGATTTTCCATTCGTGACATAGTCTTACAGCTGTCATGACTCCATCGTGATCATCTTACGACCGTCATGACACATACTTACAGGCAGCGTGACATAGTTGTGAGGCTATCGTGGTCGGAGTTTATCGTGGTCAAATTTCAAGATAGCGTCAATAATCAAATTGGTGGCGCTATCGTGGTTCGATTATGGAATGTGTGAAGGGAGCTTTAAGCTCCCTTCACATATATACATATTATATTATATGTATATAAATTATGTATTATATATACATACAGGGTGTAATACGAGTTTCTGCAAATATTGAGACAGATGATATATCGTATAATTCTAAGTAGAAAATGCTCTATACACATATGCTTTTTGAAGCTTCCTTTAGACGTGAGATGAATTGTAAAATATCACGGCGGCCGGTATTGTCACAGCGATGCAACGTATGGAGGTGCATTTGCGTTTGCCACTCGGTGAAATTTTGAATTATTTAATCATCATTTTTACTTGAAATGGAACATTGATTTAGCTTTTAACAACACAGTTGGTATTAATGGACTTGTTATTTACCAAATAAGCAGTACATGCGAACAGCATGGCTGTAATAAGCAATACTGTAAAAGGCTACTTGGCAAAATGTTGGAGCGGGGTAGGAAGAAGGGGAAGGAGGAGGAAGGCGAGTCACTACCTCCTCACCAGCTCAGAGATGATGCAAAGTAGCCTTTTACAGTATTGCTTATTACAGCCCTACTGTTCGCATGTAGTACTGCTTATTTGGTAAATAACAAGTCCATTAATACCAATTGTGTTGTTAAAAGCTAAATTAATGTTCCATTTCAAGTAAAAATTATGATTAAATAATTCAAAATTTCACCGAGTGGCAACCGCGAATGCACCTCCATACGTTGCATTGCTGTAACAATACCGGCCGCCGTGATTTTTTACAATTCATCTCACGTCTAAACAGGGCCGGATTATGACCTTTTGGGGCCCCTAAGCTAATTAAATTGTGGGGCCCCTCAGACGGAGCCACACTCTAACTCGCCCGCACCCGAATTTTTTTTACATTGTATAGCAAAATAAGTGAGCTGAAAAACAAAATATACGCTACATTCACAAATAAGTGTTTTACTGTGTTTAGCACGATGATAAACAAACATGGAATGGGGCCCCATGATTTACAGCTAGGGTCCCAAACAGGGGCCCTTTATCTCAAATAAAGGCCTCTAACAGAGGCCCTTTATCTCAAATAAAGGGCCTCAAACAGGGGCTCTTTATCTCGAATTATTTGTAATTTTATTTTAAGTTAAATGAATTATTCAGCAATGCAAAATATCATTTTTCAAAATAAATTATATTTGGAAATCTTTTAGCAGGGACCCCAGGTTTGGGGCCCCCAAGCTTGAGGGGCCCTAGGCTGCAGCCTATACTAGCCTATAGGATAATCCGGGTCTGCGTCTAAAGGAAGCTTCAAAAAGCATATGTGTATTAGTCAGGTTGCCAAAGTGGGTTTTTCAATGTTATCCTGCATGGAATGATAGTTTTTTTCTCGATGGATTTTACATCATTAGGATGTCTATAAAGCATATCAGGCGGATAACAAGAGAAAATCCTTGGGCAATCCGAGAAATCAACGGAAATCCAAAATGGCCGCTACGACGGACGATTTCCTTAGGCGGGGTTCACACTACACGTATTTGCTGTCCGTGTCTAAGTGGGAGTGGCGATCAGTGACGTCACAGTGACGTCTCCCCGCCACTCCCGCAGCTACGTAAAAGAATTGGGAGCTCCGAATAATGTGAGCTGAGACGCACGTCTCAAGGTCAATGACGTCATCACTGCTCCAGCAATGTGGTGGTCGCGGGGAGCCTGTGTTCACATTACACCGGCAGGAAGTGACGTCACTGTGACGTACTGTGAGTCACTGATGACAAGATGCACGTAGACTACGTCCAGCAAAAACGTGAAGTGTGAACCGGGCCTACATAAATATAAAAAAAAGTAATTACTAGGTCTAGAATCACATGTAATAGCACTTTCCCATATGATTTTGATATGAAAAATTTATTTATGTGGTTATTATTTCAATCGGAGGTCAATAACAAGGTCAAAAGTCAAGTTCAATGTCATTTTTCAGGGTAAATAAGTATAATATTGTTAGTGTGTGTGTGTAATTCACATATTCGCGGTAGCAAATCATTCTGAAGTCAAGTTCACGTTAACTGACTTCAGATGGACCCGTTTACTCTACTTGAGGTAAGGATTGATTTGACATCTTCAAGCCTCATATAGTTGGGCAGTGATGTTGATTTTTCTATGTGAACAGTATTTTTGATGATACAGCCAATTTAAGTACAGGAAAATGTATACGCTCTAAAACGACTGGCGCCATGTTGTGACGTCACTAGCTTAGACAACAGAGCAAAACAGCTGTGAAGCGGCCGCTACTATTATGTACTACCTACTAATACACCAACTTGCATTACCCCTACTACCGCAAGATGACCAGTAATCCTCCTTCAAGTGATGTAGTAGGTATTCACTGTGTTTGTGAATATGTAAGTTGTAGTTTATAAGGAAAAAGTGGATAGACAGAGATAAGTGGCCCGTGACACCTGACAAGTGATGACTTCTGGGATCGGCATTCCTTATAGGGAGCTTAAATGAACCTGCAATGACATGTAAAGCTAGACAGATAGACGAACTCATAGAGGAACAGGTAGAAATGTATGGTTAGTAAAG
This sequence comes from Chionoecetes opilio, assembly GCA_016584305.1. Taxonomy (NCBI): domain Eukaryota; kingdom Metazoa; phylum Arthropoda; class Malacostraca; order Decapoda; family Majidae; genus Chionoecetes; species Chionoecetes opilio. Next base: position 206,042 of record JACEEZ010020455.1, on the reverse strand, counting down.
GTTGTAGTGGTGAGTAGAGTGACGAAGGGTGTATGTTTTGCTTATGTGGGGAAAGAAAGCCATACATTTCTACCTGTTCCTCTATGAGTTCGTCTATCTGTCTAGCTGTACATGTCATTGCAGGTTCATTTAAGCTCCCTATAAGGAATGCCGATCCCAGAAGTCATCACTTGTCTGGTGTCACGGGCTACTTATCTCTGTCTATCCACTTTTTCCTTATAAACTACAACTTACATATTCACAAACACAGTGAATACCTACTACATCACTTGAAGGAGGATTACTGGTCATCTTGCTGTAGTAGGGGTAATGCAAGTTAGTAAAGTTAGTTAGGTTAGTAAAATAAAACTATAATTTGCGGTTTGCTGAGCCAAAACAAGCCGATCAGCTGATCAGGCGAGATCTGAGTCTGCAGTTACTACGTCACAACCAATCACAGCGCGTTCCGCCGTGTTGTGATATTTTGGCCCCAAAAAGGCCATATATTTCATTTATGGTGCATTTCTCAGCAAAAAGAATATGAGTACAGTGATATGTAGCCTATATTGCACCCAAAGCTTTATAATACTCCGTGTTTTAGGTGTGAGTAAACGGGTCCATTGGAGCGTTTATAGCTGGTTCCATCGCTTGTTGGTGTGATGAAGAGCTGAAGGTTAGACATGCATCATGTCAGACGTGTTTTACTGTTAAGGCGTTTTCTGCAGGGATCCTGATTGCAACCGAAAAATTTTCGGTTGCTCAAATTTCGATCCCTGTTCAACCATCCAGGGAAGATGATTGGCCCGACCCGCAAACATTTGTTGTTGTTGTTGTGATCGTTTGCAACCGAAAATTTTCCGTTTGCAACCAAAAATCCCCCGCAGAAAACGCCTTTATTAGGTTCCCATGTCATGTTTTATGATACTCTACTTTTTTAGATATTCATCATTCACCTGATCAACATACACATTACTATTTATATTAATTTGTATATATATATATATATATACTATATATATATTATATATATATATATATATATAAATATATATATATATATATATTATAATAATATATATATATATATAATATATATATTTTATATATATATATATATATATATTATATATATATATATATATATATTTTATATATATATATATATATATATATTATATATATATATATATATATATAAATGATCTCTTGTTTCCTGTCCGCCGTCGCCGAGGCGTCGTCCGTCTGTACGTCCATGAACTACTTTCCATGGAAAACAGTTTGCGGATAAACTTTTGTGTTCAGATATATCGATCGATTCAATATGTATTAATATATATTTGAAGAGAATGTTAACAGTTTCATTTTTATCTTATTTCAGATCCTCAATAAATATTGTGATGCACCGTAGATTGCGATGATATTCGTGTGGTGATGGTGAAATGGATGTGAAAGTAAGGATGACAAGGTGGACGAAGACATCTGCAGTGCTACTACAAAATACGCCTATGATAAGACGTTAATGTGGATGTTAAGCTCTGGATGTGAAAGTAAGGATGACAAGGTGGACGAAGACATCTGCAGTGACTGACGAGTGTGATGACAACAAACAACACCACAAGGACACATGTGGTAATGGTGGACGTAGTGTGGTGACACTCTTGTGGTAATTATGACAAAACAGTAAAACAAAAGCAAAAATTTGGGATGATTTCGTACTTATAAACGAAAAATACTTGCAATTGAATAATAAATATGAAAATAGACAAATGGCAACCTAGTACAAGCATGCAATATTCTTGCACCAACCTTCAAGCTGCAAGTATTGTTGGTCATGAATATACGTTGACATGAATGAGAAATGGATAATTATAAAACATTATTTCCTTACGCAAGAGCAGAATAATATAAAGCAAACGGAATATTGTGAAAAATTCTATACTGATATCTGTTGTTCGTCGTCGTTTGATTGGTAACATGAACTAACAATCCAGTGTACATGTAGTTGTAGATAGTTATAGGTGGTAGTGGTGGTGGCCACAGAGACAATGGATGACAAATGCCTTTCCAAATTTTGCTACAGTTGCTCTGACAAAGACAGACTCCAGGTCACCAAGGCTGGTGGTGAAAGACTAAACAGTATTATTGAACACAGTGAAATTCATGGTGATAACATACATGTCGAACTTAAAACCAAATTGAAAAATGATCCGACGCATCAAGTCCAGTATCATGAATCATGTGTGGCGAAGTACCTCATAACAGCCAAACGATTATTAGAAAAAGAAAAAAGAAGCGTATCAAGTCCTCGGTCAATACCTACAAAGAGGACACGGTCCAGCCAGGGGTCTCCGTTTGATTGGTTACATCAATGTTTCTGTTGCTGTGGACCATGTCCTGTGGAACAAGATCCCAAACACCCGAATCGTGGAATCAGGCTAATCTTGTGAGAGGGGACCTGAAGGCAAGAGAGGTGTAGGTGGAACAACTATAGGTCGTACACCATAGAAGATAAAATATACGATGAGTGCACCGAACGAGCAGACAGTTGGGCAGACGAGGTGCTGCAGCGACTATCCGGCCTCGCCGTCAGAGCAGCCGACCTTCATGCGGCTGATGCACTATATCATCATGACTGCTACGCGACGCGGACTCTACGCTGACGTGTATGCACTTCTACAACATTTCCGACATGCTGGAGTGATAAATGCAAGCAGTGTCTACATGCAGTCGCCGCTGAAAGGCCGTTCCATTATTGACATCGATGCAACCTTGCAAGATAATCTTTCAATCATCCCCGGCCTCCTTGCGGCACACGCATGCACTGTCGGGTTGCGACACGGTCGCCAGCTATTACGGCTTCGGGAAAGGCATCATGCTGAAGGTTCTGAGAGCAGGTAATAAACGTTCCCATAGGGTGATGATTTTCCACCAAGCATAAGCATAATGAACAATTCAAGCAATATAATTCAAATATAATCCAATATGGTTTCCTACAGGAGGTGCGGAATTCCGGGTGTTTGGCGATAGCTCACTTCCGATGAATCAATACAATAAGGTGCTGGCAGAGGCAAGGGCCTTCATCCTAGCATGCTATAACATGCGCAACTATGAATCTCTCTGTGACGCACGATTGAAAGTGTGGCAGAAAAAAAATGAAACGCCAAGGTCTTAAGCCACAAAAGCTGTGCTGTCTTCCTTCTACGGAGGTAGCCTTCAATGAGAACGCACTACGCGGTCATCTAGCTGTGTCTGTAATGCTCAACTGCCTCGAGCCCGATCCCCCTACTCTGGACCCAACCAAACATGGATGGTATCGTCCCGAGGGCAGCATTGTTCTACACACGACTGTCGTACCTCCAGACACACCCCTGGCACCTGTGTATCTCCTGAAAGTCCTTAAATGCGGCTGCGGCAGCGACAAGGGATGCGCCTCCAGGAGATGTAACTGCAAGGCGCACGGCCTACCTTGCACCCTCTTCTGCAACTGCAGAGAGATGGGTGCCTCAACAAATAGACATTTGAACTTTGCTAACAATTTCCTTCTGGAATGAAAGATTATGTTATTGTCAATGTATAGAATTTTGGTTTGGAATACACTGTAATGTATCCAGAATATACTGTTTGATTAATTACTGTTTTCATGTGAAAAATTATCCGTAATGTTACGTTGAACTTGACTTTTGACCTTGTTTTTTACCTCCAATTGAAAAAATAACCACATAAACGAATTTTTATGTCAAAATCATATGGAAAAGTGCTATTAGATGTGATTCTAGACCTAGTAGTTAGAGTTTTTATATTTATGTCTACGGAAGTCGGCCGTCATGGCGGCCATTTTGGACTTTCGTCGATTTCTCGGATTCAAGGATTTTCTCTTGTTATCCGCCTGATATGCTTTATAGACATCCTAATGATGTAGACTTCATCGAGAAAAAAACGTTATCATTCCATGCAGGGTATAGCTGCCGGCGATCTGACTATATAGAGCATTTTCTACTTAGAATTATACGATATATCATGTCTCAATATTTGCAGAAACTCGTGTTACACCGTGTATTATATTATATGTATATAAATACAATGTATTTAAATACTCATTAAAGTATTTAATTACTGTATTTAAATACATGAAAACTAATGTATTTATAAATAGATTTCTTAATACACAAATGTATTTAAATATAAATGTATTCAAATACTGCCCAGCTCTGGCTATATATCTATCTAAACTGTCTTTCCCAGGAATCTCAGGAACTCTTTGTCCAAAGATAAATGTTAAAAGGAAATTTGAATCAAATTATTGTTATTTTCCTTATTTAGAGGTTACATTATGCATACTAATTACTGATACAAAAAAGAGATGGCCTACGCCACATAAAAATTTATTTTAGGGGGGTCTATGCTGTACTAGAACCGCCGGACTAGAACCCTCCTGAGGAGAGACAAGGAGAGGTATGTCAGGAGTCTCGCTGAGGATGTCGAGGGTCATTTGAACGCTAATGACCTCCGACCCGCCTACCGAGCCCTGAAGAAGCTCCGTTCCAAGTCTCCTTCTCGGGCGAGTGCTATTCGAACAGCAGATGGGCGCCTCGTGTCGGACATGGATGGGCAGATGTCTCGTTGGGCTGAGTACTTTGGGCAGTTGTTCACGGTGGACCCTCCAACTGAGCAGCTTCACACCACTGGGTTACAGGCAGTGGATGCCGATCCTCCCATTGACGAAACCGCACCCTCTCTTGACAAAGTCAGAGAGGCTGTAGCAAAGTTGAGGGGTGGAAAGGCAGTTGGTGTTTGTAATATCAGTGCGGAGCTCCTCAAAGCTGGGGGTGAGGCCATGATCCGCGGGTTGCATGCTGTCCTGACTGCCGTGTGGCAATCAGGTACCATTCCTCCTGACTGGAAAAGGGGGCTGGTCGTCCCTATCTGGAAAGGGAAAGGGGACCGTCAGGACTGCAACAATTACCGCGGTATTACACTGCTCAGCGTACCAGGCAAGGTGCTTGCCCATCTATTGCTGACACGGATTCGCAGTCATCTGGTGAAGCATCAGAGACCTCAGCAGTCTGGATTCACGCCTGGTAAGTCAACAACGGACCGTATCCTAGCGCTTCGTGTCCTGGTGGAACGCCGACGTGAGTTTCGACAGGGGATGCTTGCAGCCTATGTTGATCTCAAGAAGGCGTTTGACTCAGTGCATCTTGAGTCACTCTGGGATCTTCTGCGACTTCGAGGGATTCCTGCAAGGACTATTGGTTTGATAACTGGTTTGTATTCTGGGACAGAGAGTGCTGTGAAGTGTGGGGCAGGTGTATCCAGCTTCTTTCCTGTGAATACAGGAGTGAGGCAAGGGTGCGTCCTTGCCCCATCACTTTTCAACGCTTGTATGGACTGGGTATTGGACAAGGTTGTAGATCAAAGTGATTGTGGAGCATCCGTCGGCAACACCAAGATCACTGATCTTGTTTTTGCCGATGATGCAGTAATCTTTGCTGAGTCGCTGGAGGTCCTGGTGATGGCTCTCGAGGCGCTGCACGAGGAGGCAAAGCCTTTGGGACTTGAGGTCTCCTGGCTCAAGACCAAGGTCCAGGTGTTTGGAGACTTACTAGATGAAGCAGTACAGTCTGTTCATGCGTGTGGCGAGGACATTGAGATCTTGGAAAGTTTTACATACCTTGGTAGCGCAGTCCATAATGACGGCGGGTCACGTCAAGAAGTCTTACGGCGGATTGGCATAGCCCACGGTGTTATGGACTCGCTCAGCGGGAGTATTTGGCGTTGTCGGTACCTGTGCAGAAGGACAAAGATCCGGATCTTCAAGTCGCTTGTGATCCCTGTCTTACTCTATGGTTGTGAGACATGGACACTAAATAGTGACTTGAAGAGACGAATCAATGCCTTTGGTAATAAGTGTCTTCGTAGAATCATGGGGTATCGCTGGGATGATTACGTGTCAAATCAGCGATTGCACCGTGAGACTGAATCGAGGCCTATTACCTGCATAGTCCGTCAGTGCCAACTTGGGCTATATGGGCATGTGGCACGCTACCCTGAAACCGATCCTTCCCATCGGGTTGTATCTGTAAGAGACAATCCGGCGTGGAGGAGGCCAAGGGGGCGCCCACAAGGCTCGTGGCTGGGGCAAGTTGATGTTTCTTGTCGAGAGCTGCTTGGTATGGGAAAGGAGCCTGCATGGGAACTCGCGCGTGGTGACCCCCGGGAGTGGCGTCGTAGGGTGGGCGAGGCGACGCGCCCCCCGGCGTATGCCCCCAATGATTGATTGATATGCTGTACGGTAGGGGTTACGAATTGTGAAAAAAGAGATGGCTGACGCCAGGGGCGGATTTATGGTGTGCGGGGCCCTAGGCCGGTGGGAGTGCGGGGCCCTGAATGAAATGTGGGGTAAATTTCTAGAGTCCTTTCCCGCCCTTATTAGTGTTTTTTTTTTCTCCAGACCTTCACAGACCCCTTCAGATACCTCTAAAACATAATTATAAAGTGGGGGAGAGATGCCCCTTTCAACGCCCTCTCCCCCCTACATTACCCCCGCCCTGGACCCCCAAAATAAAATTTCTAACCTAACCTCACTACAACCTAACCAATAACCTCCTAACGAGATCTAAGGGTGGGAAAGGACTACAATTTTACCAGGTTAGGTTAGTAATTTATTTTGTATTTTTTAATCTCTCCCCCACTTTATTATTACGTTTTAGAGGTATCTGAAGGGATTTGTGAAGGTCTGGATAAAATAAAACTCCTAATAAGGGCGGGAAAGGTCTCTAGAGTTTTACCAAATGTGATTCAGATTTCATATCAGTTTAACTGAAACTTTTTCCACCCATATTTTACATTATGTTGGTACTAATTTGTGGAATATTATGGTACATGCAATGTAACAGGTGTTCGAGCGAATAAGAAATGTCCAGCATTCAGATTTTCATTGAAAACATATTTTTTCCTCTGGGGTGCGGGGCCCTTGCGGGAGCGGGGCCTAAGCCATGGTCTACTCGGTCCCCCCTTAAATCCGCCACTGGCCGACGCCACAGGAAACTTTATTTTAGGGGGGTCTATGCTGTACGGTAGGGATTAGGAATTGTAAAAAAAAGAAATGGCCGACGCTATAGGAAACTTTATTTTAGAGGGGTCGATGCTGTAGAGGTTGATAATTGTCAGTGAATGGACAAGTAGAAAAAAACACGAAAAAATCAAATACCGATACCGGTAATACCGGTTTTTGGGAACGGTATCGGTATACCGGTATCGTAACTGATACCGGTGTGAGGACGTACCGGTATTATTTCCGTAAACCGGTATCGGCAATACCGGTATTTTCTTGATACCGCACAACCCTAGGTCCGTGCCACTGCTGCCGGACGATCAGCTGAGAGGAGTGACACACGTGACACGACTAAACGAGTGACTGGCTGACGACCGCACGACACTTGACTTCACAGTTGCCAGGGAGATGCTAAGCTCATTTATTAATACTGAAGGCTGCAAGTACTTGACTGTCGGAGGAAGAAGTTTTATTATTGCGGCGAGAGCTTCCCCTCAGCGTGTATGACAACTGCGTGGTGAGTCAAGACAGGAGAAAGGAAGACAAGGGCCGGAAGAAAAGATGAAGGGATGATATGGACGATGAGGATCAGGAAAAGACATGATAGAGGAAAAAATTGGGTAAGAAAAAATGGGTAGGATAAGAAAAAAGGGCACTCGTGGAGAATGTGGGTCCCGGTGTTGCGCGAAATATTGTCACTGCGAAACCCTGTAGACTCCTCCATTCATCGCTCTTATTTCACTAATTTTATAGGTTAACTGCTGCCCCGATACACGTTACAGGCAACATCGAGTCACTAGCTTCCCATTAGAACATTTACAAGTAATAATAGATGATAAAATAATACATGATAAAAACCATACTCATGTTCCCACAACCTGACTTTTTGACGTGGATATTTTAAGTTTTTTGGTAACTATCATTACTTGTAAGTGTTCTCATGGGAAGCTAGTGACTTGATGTTGCCTGTAACATGTATCAGGGCAGCAGTTAACCTGTAAAACCAGTGAAATAAGAGCGATGAAAGGATTGGCCTACAAGATTTCGCGCCTTGACAATATTTCGCACAACACCTGCACTTGACTTCACAGTTGCCACAGAGAGGTTGCCAGCTCACTTCAAACCTCAAAAAAATGCCCACTGTTCTATCACATACAATTTGCTTCCTCGCCAATGGTATAAGGAAACACGATAGTTACTGTTGTCAGTCTGCCAGCTTATCTGCTTTTAATGACTTACTCTTTTCAATTTTTCCATTTTTGTTACGTCTTTGTTATTATTTTTAACTGCACTCCTCAGTTATATCAATCAATCAATATATAATACCTCCATGTCCCTGTCGTAGATTGGTTGGTCGCATCAGTTTAAAGTTCAAGGAAGATGGGCCAGAAGACTCCTGCTCCCACACCAAGACCAAGACAAGGTGAAGACTGTCTGTGGCTGCCGTACGGTCCTTACCACCTTTCAAAACATGGAGGGATTCAGGGGGCACACGGCGTCTTTTCCTTTGTTGGAGAGAATATACAACAAGTTTAAGCTCAAATTGAGTAAAAAATCATCCAGCAATCAATTACTGAGTATTGTGGATGACGCTCTTCTGTGCTGGAGTCCTGAGGAGGGTTGTCTGTACTCCCACATCCTAGACGCCCCCACCTCAACGCTGCAGGTTAGAAGGATTACCCGAAGTGTTACTTACCGTTAGTGATGAAGAAAAATAAGGGAGTCGTTGGCTCAGGGATGTGGGTAAATATTCCGTAGGGGTTTGCGGCAGCCAAAGGTGCCAACCAGTTGGGCAATCACGCACCATCAGATTCGCATTTTTAACCTAATTAACTCAACAGAATAAAACCCAAACCGTATATAATGGACGAGAACTGCGCGGTCATTTTCAGAGACACCGACTGATTTTGGTTAATATGGAGGAGAGTTTCACGTTCGTTTTCAGAGACACCAACTACTTTTTCTTGGCCTACAATAGGTGCTTGTTCTAATGCCATTACTAATGGTGCTAGTTTTATTTTGCGCAAACCAAAACAAAATTTTTTTTATTTTGTGGTTAAGGTTAGGTTAGGTTTCTTTAAAGCCTGTAAGGTTAGGTTAGGTTTCATTAAAACATAAGGTTAGGTTAGGTTACATTTTTTTTTTTTTTTTTTTTTTTTTTTTTTTTTTTTTTTTTTTTTTTTTTTTTTTTTTTTTTTTGCGCAAAATAAAACTAGCACCATTAGAACAAGCACCTATTGTAGGCCAAGAAAAAGTAGTTGGTGTCTCTGAAAACGAACGTGAAACTCTCCTCCATAATTACCCTGATTTTTCCTGGCCTACAATAGGTGCTTTTTCTAATGGAGATAGTTTTATTTTCCGGAAACCCATATTTAAAAAAAATATATAAATAATATTTCATCACTGAATTTTATGGATGGTTAAGGTTAGGTTAGGTATACTAACAATACTCTTAGTATTACTAATATGCCATAAATAAGGTATTTAAGGGTAAATCTCACTATATTTCCCATTAAATAAGTATATATCTTGGGTAAACAACAAACATGGCGGCCAGTTGGTTCCTGAACGCTGATTGGCTGTCAATGTAGCGAGGCCTCTGATTGGCCTGGGCTCGCCGCCGAGTTAAGAGGTGCCAATTACGCATTTTAAAACCAATTACCTATCACTTTTATTCGTGCACAGATATAGGATTGCATAGCCTTATTGAAAACCCCAGTTCTTTTTATGACTTTCCATAAAAAGTCTCAGAGTTTAAGGCCTTCGTATAAGAAATATGACTAAATAAGTTAGTAACACCGTACATATTCCCGATATTTTTTTGATAATTATTTTTTTACACTAAATGTAGGGAAATTTTTGTGTGTTTTAATATATTTTAATATTTTCGCATCGTTTTATGTATTAATCACGCGCCTGGTGGCTGTATTTTCTTTCTTTGTCTTAGGGGGTTTTTGTTTACATTTTTACGTCTACCTTATTACAGGCGAATTTTGGTGAAGAAGCCGTAAGAAGCCGGCTTCTTACCGACTTCTCTCTCGTTTGCGTGCCTCGCCAGAACGGCTGACAGTTGCCAGCTTCTTGTCGGGGCTCGCCCGCTCGGCGATCACAGCTGATAGCTGTAAACAAAACAACCACACAATGACGATTGATTGATTGATTTAATGCCAAAAAAAGGTGAATGTGCACACAATGACGAATTGTCATCTTCAACTCATATCCAACCACATCTTCTCGCATAAACATACTGAATTAAACGCAATGCTAGTCATTTCCATAATATATACCTATCATTTTCTCTACCGTAGATAACACTATAGTCGCCAGTCACTTGCCACTGCACTAATGTCGCCAGGCACAATATATTACGAATTTTAGCATCCCTACAGACTTTTATGTGCCACTGAAGACATGTAGTGTGATGTACATAATATAAACTACTGTGGATGCGTCTTCAGTGGCACATACAAGTCTGTAGGGATGCTAAAATTCGTAATATATTGTGCCTGGCGACATTAGTGCAGTGGCAATTGACTGGCGACTATAGTGTTATCTACGGTCCCTTGTATATTCTTATACGTGGTCTTAAGGTAAGTCCATGCTTTTGAATGTACATCTGTGTGTTTACTTGTGTCCTGTTATCTGTAATTACATTATTTCTACGACGATATTCACTTTATTACTAGTTCCGCCTGTCCCGCTGTTTTGCAAAATATTGCCAAGGCGCGAAATCCTGTAAACCTCCATTCATCGCTCTTATTTCATTGGTTTTACAGGTTAACTGCTGCCCTGATACATGTTACAGGCAACATCGAGTCACTAGCTTCCCATGAGAACACTTACAAATAATAATAGTTACTCAAAAGCTTAAATTATCCACGTCAAAAAGAGTCAGGAGTATGGTTTTTATCATGTATTATTTTATCAACTATTATTACTTGTAAGTGTTCTCATGGGAAGCTAGTGACTCATGTTGCCTGTAACGTGTATCGGGGCAGCAGTTAACCCTTTCACGTACAAATGACGTCTTTGAGCATCATCCGGTATGTGTAGGCCATACATACAAATGACGTCTTTGAGCATCATCCAAAAATAATATTTTAAAATATTTATTAAAAATCTTAAAAAGCGCGCGGTTGACGTGAGATTCACTTGACCATTGGAGCGAATTACAATATATTATATTGAAATATATTTTGTATAATATAATATTGTATATTATTATATTATACAATATATTTATTAAAAAAAAAACTACGCTATCTTTCACTTCGTTGTATGGCTTTATTTTTGAGCGAATTACAATATATTATACTTCATTGGAAAGGAAATTTATTCAGCTATGTCATGGAATGTAGAAAAATCTTCTATGATGATAAGTTGATTTTTGGCATATTATTTTTTGCCGCAAGGTGTTATTATTTTTTTTTTTCACTTTTAACTCGAGGTTTTGTAAGTTATTTTCACGCTAGCGTATTTTTTTTTAACATTGTATGATATAGGAAATTATCTTAGCTTAAAAACGAAACATAATTGAACTCGATACCTTTGATAGTTTAGTTTCTAGACGCGGTGGAAGTACAACTTTTTTCCCGCTCGTGACATTTCGGGTGACAATGGGTTTACGCGGGACAACAAAAAGTGAATGACAATGGTGACGTGAAAGGGTTAAGCTGTAAAATTAGTGAAATACGATAGATGAATGGAGGGGTCTACAGGATTTTGAACTGATAAGATTTCGCGCAACACCGCCACGTGTTGTTTTTCTCTGACGTCACGTATCGTGACGTATGAAGCGGAGAGAAGCCGTGATAAGCGGGGCCCAGGGCTCGCTTCTTCCGGCTTCTTACGGCTTGCCCAGCTGGGCCAATCCGTAAGAAGCCGGCTTCTTAAAAGTGCCTCGCGTTAACAGAAAACGCAAGCTGCAAGAAGCCGGCTTCTTCACCAAAATTCGCCTTACATAAGAACATAAGAAAGTAAGGAAGCTACAAGAGGCTGTGAGACCTACACGAGGTAGTTCCTGTTACCTAACTCTACCTATATAGGTAGGGTTGTTTGTCGAATTATACGGGCTTCATCAAAAAGTCGATTTTTGTTGTGGCGAATTTGAGGTTTTTTAGGCCATCGTTTAAAACACGATTTCATTATTCTTCCTTCTAAATGAGCGGTGCGGTTATTTGTGTGTGATTTGCTGTGCCTACAGGCGCAGTGTGTTTGTGTGTGTTTATGGGACGTGTTTTTCACGTATTTACTAAAGGAACACATCTGACTCAGTGGTTTAAAGGGTCAAATTATCGAAAAAGCAAAACATGTTTAGCACCTTGGTTTCAACACTAAACGAGGATCTGTTACTGTTTATAAGATACACACATCATATACACTACCCTCCCGAGTTTCACGCTATGCGAGTTTCGCGATCCCCGAGTTTCGCGCTGAGTCCTAAATTCTTACCATCCCGACTTTCGCGCATTATATCCCCGAGTTTCGCATTTTTTTTTTTTTTTTGGTGTGTGTGTGTGCCTCAGCACCGTTAGGCAGTGACCTCCAGGAGTGGGATGGTAGGCCCTGGAGGTTAACTTGAGGGCTGTGATGGTTGGCCCTCGCCCGTGGTGGCGCAGACAGAATTTCTATAGTGACGCCTGTAATTAGAGGCTCATGCCGCCCCCTGTGTCCTCCGATGCACTCGCAATCGAAGGTAGAGCTAATGGGCAGCGTGTGGGGGTTCTTAGGCCACTCAACAGTGCAGAGAAAGATTTTAAGTGGACTTTACAGCCCTCATCAAGGATCGAACTCGGATCACCGAGAACGCCACTTGAAGACTTCTTCTTGTGACCCTTTCTGCTTAGTATCACTTTGTAGGTCGTTTGTCAAGCTCGTACTCGAGCTTGACATATATCTTGACGCTAACCACTCTGCTACCGCCTCCCATAAGAGACTTACGGGACAAGTCTTCCTTCCTTCCTGGTTAGTATAGTATTATAATAGGCTTAATATAGCTTGTATGTAGTTTTGCTTTGTTTTTTTCCATTTGTTTGTGTTTTTCTTTACAGGAGCAGCCAGCTGGTGTCGCATAAGATAGGTAACACCTCGAAATAAGTAGCACCTTACCTTACTATTTACCACAAAATACTCCTTTATAAGTGATTAACCATGACGTGTGTGGTACTGTGGTTTCTGGAGGTACTGGAGGAGACAGGAGAGAAGAGAGGAAGGCATTGTGACAGTGTTATTGCTGTATAACACTGTCACACAACCATCAGCTGACAAGATATGTGTCAAGCTAACTCACTCAGACCAAAACAGCATCCGCTGGGTGACTATCAACTCAAGCTGAATCTCAAGCTCCTCTCCTCCCTCCTCTTCTCTACGTAGTGTTAGCCGAAGCCATCACCCCGGGAGGCGGGTCACAAACCCTAGGCTAACACCCAGTACCCATTCACTGCTGGGTGGACAGGGGCTTGGGGCATTTTCAGGATATTTTTTGGGGGAAAAAGTGAGTCTTATAAGCTGTAAAATACGGTAGGTACACAGCCCTCAAGTTAACCTCCAGGGCCTACCATCCCGCCCCTGGAGGTCACTGCCTAACGGCGCTGTAGGCACACACACACACACAATATTTATATACAAAAAAAATCGGACTAAATAAGCATTTTTACAGGGTTTATAATACAGGGAGGTCCCGTTATACGAGCATTCGATATACGAGAATCCGATGATACGAGATGTGTAAATTAGGGTCTATTTTCAATATACGAGATCGAAAATCCAATGTTACGACATTCAAACTGGGGTGAGTAAAATTACCTAGTTATTTACTATAGTAAATTACACGTTATTTACTAAAATTATAAACATTTACTGACTATATGATTTTACCTAAAGTTGTACGATAATCAATCTGAAAATAACGTGCAGACTGGCCAACGACTGCTCGAGACTGGTATTAGCAGAGGTAGGAAGTCTCCAGGCTCGCTTATTATTGTTTGGTATGCTATGAAATATCATTTCTCTAGGTGAATGTAGACATATGATTGCATTTGGATGGATATCATTCATATATATGAGAAAAGAGATTAAATACAAGCAAGGGACTCATCCACGTTTGGCAGCGCGGCCTTTGGCAGCAGCAGCAGCAGCATGAGCCAGCCCATGAAGCCCGTGCGTGAGGTGGATATCAACACCACTAGACCAAGGGAGATAGATGTCTTTGGTAATATATAGTAGGGGAGCGAGAACCCCTTGAGGAATCCTATGATCCCTGGTGATATCCTATGGTGCTATCACAGGCGTGGGAGCTGACTGTCTTCTTCAGGAAGGCACAGGTGAGGCGGATAACGGCGGGTTTTTACTCAAAAGTTTTGAGTGGCGGCTGGCCGCTGCAGCCGCCACCTCCTCCGCCACTGTAGGTTTGGGCAGGCTTAAACGTCTTATTACTCTTTATTATTCAACTTAGTGATTATGTTGAGATGTTATACACGTGTCATTATCTAAATCAATGTAGCACCGTGTGTCACCTTAAATAAGGGTGATTTAAAGATGTTATGATGAGGTGACTGCTGGGGCAGTGAGTGACGGAGAAATTCTTGCCGCGGCCCCACCGCCCTATAACACAAATATTCACTATTTCAACCCACATACACACCTTCTAACACCAAAACACTAGCAACACAGGCTTTTTACTTATATATCTTACTATCTGATACATTAAAACTCCTTAAAACGTAAGCATTCCGAATAAAACGAGAATTAGTTTGGGATGACGGGGACAGAGGGCGGAGAGGCAGTCTGGCATGCCATTCTTGCCCAGAAATATGTCTCGCTGACTTGTGATTGGTCGAGAAGTTTTAAAAACAGTTTGTCATTGGCTGGTGACTGATGATGAGCTTGATGACATCATTTATGTTTTATGTTTAATTAATGTGGTTATGTTCTTTTGTTTGCTATTTTCTCTTTCAGAATGGTTTTTCTACAGAATAGGTTGTACAGTGTAGGTAATATAGACGCTGTGTGTTTGTTGTGTTTGCTATAGTTTATTTTAGCTTGAAAAACATGTCTTCTTTTTTTTTTTCTTTTTTTTCTTTTTTTTCTTTTCTTTTCTTTTTAATTGATGGGGTCCTGGAACCAAACCTATATTTTACCATTAGTTATGTGTTTCGTTATACGAGATTTCGCTTTACGAGTATGCCAGGTGGAACCTAACTGCTCGTATCTTCGGGACCTCCCTGTACCCGAGTTTCGCGATCCGCGAGTTTCGCGCTATGCCTCCGGAAGAAAGCAAGCGCGAAACTCGGGAGGTAGTGTACTATTAGCTCATATTTTTTCACGCATTATACGGGCTTCATCAAAAAGTCGGTTTTTGTTGTGGCGAATTTGAGGTTTTTTAGGGCATCGTTTAAAACACGATATTTCATTAATTCTTTGTTAGTTCATTGTTTTTTTATGCTTATTGTCTCCTAGTTATCATTATTTTACTTTATCCATGTTGATTTATTGATTATTTGATGTATTTGATTGTAAAGGGAGAAGTTGTAGATTGGAGTTGGATGTCAAGATCAAGAGATCGTGTCATACAAGTAGGGTTGTGCGGTATCAACATAATACCGGTAGTGCCGATACCGGTTTTCTAGAATAATACCGTTACGTCCTCACACCGGTATCAGTCAAGATGCCGGTATCGATCGTTTTTTTCCCAATACCGGTATTGGTACCGGTATTTAAATTTTTTGGTCCATTCTCAAACATTTCACAGCGTCGACCCCCTAAGATAAAATGTTTTACCGATACCGAATGTTACCGATTCAATACTTATACCGTTACCAGAAAGCCGAAATTACCGGTAATATCGGCACTGAAATACCGGTATTTCGGTATACCAAATACCGGTGCACATCCCTAAATACAAGTCCTCTTGATGACGTCACGGACGGACCGTATCCTAGCGCTTCGTGTCCTGGTGGAACGCCGACGTGAGTTTCGACAGGGGATGCTTGCAGCCTATGTTGATCTCAAGAAGGCGTTTGACTCAGTGCATCGTGAGTCACTCTGGGATCTTCTGCGACTTCGAGGGATTCCTGCAAGGACTATTGGTTTGATAACTGGTCTGTATTCTGGGATTGAGAGTGCTGTGAAGTGTGGGGCAGATGTATCCAGCTTCTTTCCTGTGAATACAGGAGTGAGGCAAGGGTGCGTCCTTGCCCCATCACTTTTCAACGCTTGTATGGACTGGGTATTGGACAAGGTTGTAGATCAAAGTGATTGTGGAGCATCCGTCGGCAACACCAAGATCACTGATCTTGTTTTTGCCGATGATGCAGTAATCTTTGCTGAGTCGCTGGAGGTCCTGGTGATGGCTCTCGAGGCGCTGCACAAGGAGGCAAAGCCTTTGGGACTTGAGGTCTCCTGGCTCAAGACCAAGGTCCAGGTATTTGGAGACTTACTAGATGAAGCAGTACAGTCTGTTCATGCGTGTGGCGAGGACATTGAGATCTTGGAAAGTTTTACATACCTTGGTAGCGCAGTCCATAATGACGGGGGGTCACGTCAAGAAGTCTTACGGCGGATTGGCATAGCCCACGGTGTTATGGACTCGCTCAGCGGGAGTATTTGGCGTTGTCGGTACCTGTGCAGGAGGACAAAGATCCGGATCTTCAAGTCGCTTGTGATCCCTGTCTTACTCTATGGTTGTGAGACATGGACACTAAATAGTGACTTGAAGAGACGAATCAATGCCTTTGGTAATAAGTGTCTTCGCAGAATCATGGGGTATCGCTGGGATGATTACGTGTCAAATCAGCGATTGCACCGTGAGACTGAATCGAGGCCTATTACCTGCATAGTCCGTCAGTGCCAACTTCGGCTATATGGGCATGTGGCACGCTACCCTGAAACCGATCCTTCCCATCGGGTTGTATCTGTAAGAGACAATCCGGCGTGGAGGAGGCCAAGGGGGCGCCCACAAGGCTCGTGGCTGGGGCAAGTTGATGTTTCTTGTCGAGAGCTGCTTGGTATGGGAAAGGAGCCTGCATGGGAACTCGCGCGTGGTGACCCCCGGGAGTGGCGTCGTAGGGTGGGCGAGGCGACGCGCCCCCCGGCATATGCCCCCAATGATTGATTGATTGATTGATGACGTCACACGGCAGCCATATTGGCTATTTATCCTTATTTTTATAATTATATTTCATTTTACGCCTCCCCTATGCAATATTCAAGGTTATTTAAGGGGTAAGAAAGGGCGTGGGGCTGTATTGCATGATATTACCCATTGACAAAGACAATATATGCACGATAAATAGGTAAAAACGGGGTATTTCTGGCTTCACTTATTTTATTTCTCTTATTTTCTTATGCTTTTTACTTCAATTTACGGTTTCCCGTGCAATATTCAAGGCTATGTGTAGTGCCCCCCCCCTTATAGCTTGATGTTAACTTGAAGGGCTCCACAAACCTGGCGATTACGCTGCCACCACCCACAATAAGTGGAAAAAAAATTAAAGATTTAGAGAATATGTGAGTATAACTGGGACTTAATAAACGACTTGTTAACAGAGTTTCTGTATATTATCACATACTGTTGATACCAGTATTCACATCCCCACTTAACCTAAGGTGTCACCAAAAAAATCACTGCAAAATAATAATCCCCGACACGACGCGATTTTCACTCGGGTTTAACAAAATCCCAAGAATTCCTTTACCCCACTGTCACTAGGTAATGTACCTATCTACACACACGTGGGTCCCTCATGGGCTAAACCACCCCCTCAGCTCACTCAGCTCACTTAGCTCAGCTCCAAAACCCTGAATACACGTAAACCTATGAATATATAATGTCCAATACTATCTGATCAATGCCCTATACATCCTTATAAATACACCGCCCCACACATACCTTCGAAAAGGGTTGTACGACACAACTCTCCGTGCGTGTGTTGTCGCTACCAAAGATGGCCAGAGAGAGAGAGAAACCTGGTCCTCCCTCACCTCGCCTTCTTGCCGTGACGTCACTAGCGACCGCGGGTACAAAATATTGTCGGAACCTATATCTACTGATTAAGGACTGAGGAGTGAAGGAAAATGGCGAGCATTTAATTACTAGATATTTATATATTACTTTACTCTACCACTCAATGTAAACTCTTCGTCAATCGTGAGTCACAGGATTAACCCATTTTCTCGCATTACATATGTAAGGGGTAAGAAAGGGTGTGGGGCTGTATTGCATGATATAATACCCAAGCAAAGGGCAATATATGCATGCTAAATGGGTAAAAATGGGGTATTTCTGGCTTCATTTATCTTATTTTCTTCTGGTCTTTACCTCAATTTATGGGTACCCTTGCAATATTCAAGGCTATGTAAGGGGTAAGAAAGGGTGTGGGGCTGTATTGCATGATATAACACCCAAACAGAGGCAATATATGCACACCAAATGGGTAAAAATGGGGTATTTCTGGGTTCAAAATTTTCCGCTATTATTAAAACAGCCTTTTATTTATATTCTAATAGATTTTGATGCGTTTGTGTCCTCACTAATAACTTCTTGGTCTAAATCACCCTGTTTTTCATTAGGGGACGAGGCGTAGTGCTAAAAACAAGGGGGGGGGAAGGGGGGCTTAGAGAATATGGAAGTATTATTAATATTGTACCTACCATAAAAACTATGGTAGAATGAAGTAGTAGACTACGTACCGTAGATAACACTTTAGTCGCCACCTGCCCTAATGTCGCCAGATGCCATATATTACAAATTATAGCTTCACTACTGATTTTCATGTGCCACTGAAGATGATATACAGTAGTTCATATCATGACTTATAATCTACCCTGTTCCAGCGTTGTTTTACGCTTTGTATCTGCAAGTATATACGGTTTCAAATTTCGCTAGTACATACTCGTTTTTTTTTCGGGCGACGACGACGGCGGGATGACACTCAGAACATAAACACTAATTGGCGACCTTAGTGTCGCCCGTTATCAACATCGCCACTCTGTTTTATTTTTGTAATTTATTCGGTATTATTTTACACTAGGACCGAAATTGGTTATAATGGACGAGAACTTATTTTTATTTTTTTTAATATAGGTTTCCGGAAAATAAAACTATCTCCATTACAAAAAGCACCTATTGTAGACTAGTAAAACTTAGTCGGTGTCTCTGAAAACGACCGCGAAGTCCTCGTCCATTATTACCCCCTAACCTAACCAAACCTAAACGGTATTAATACGGTTTAGGTTATCCTCGAGTCTGACAATTCTAACCTGGGGCATTAAGAGAATCTCTTAATACCGAAATACACCCGAAAACATACTGAAAAATATCAAAATATGCAGAAATAAGTTTTTTTTATATACAGGCTTGCGCGGATGATCTTTGCGCCAGAATCCGATCATGGAGATTTACCGCGCAGATTTAAAGTTGCTTCCCAAGCTATAAAAAAATGCAGAAGGCATGAATCGTATGTCTGACAGCGACGTACATCATCTTGCACACTCACCGGTGTGTGGGAGGGAGGGTTTCCCTCCCTCTCCTCCCTCCATAGGCGGTTGACAGTTTGCATGATTTTGAACTTATAGCCTGCAGCGTTACTCTACATCCCGTGTTTTTGCCTGTTTTTGCTGGATTACATAATGGGTGGAAAACATACGGATGGCACAACGATTCAAGCAATCATTGATCTTTGCAAGGCTGGGATCAATAATAAGGAAATTTGCAAGCTTAAAGAACAGTGCAAAATTTGATCTGCCGATTTAAGGCTGGCGGAGAGGTGAATCTCCCGCTCCCAAAAAAAACAACCTGGGAAACAAAAAAAAACGTGTAACAGAACCAGGAGCGTGTTAAGGCGACAGCTTGATGCCAATCCTAGCCTTACAGCCAGAGAACTGAAGGAGGAAAATCATACTCTTCTTGGTAATGTGTCGCTTCGTACTGTACAGAAAACTTTGAAACGTGACCTTGGCTACAGGTGTTACCGGGCGCAGAATAAGCCACTGATAAATGACCGCCAAAGGAAGAAAAGGCTTCACTTTGCAAAGAAATACAGAGATTGGCCTCTCGACAAGTGGTGGGCTGTGCTGTGGAGTGACAAAAGCACATTTTGTGTGAGTGGAGGAGGACCAGCAAAAGTGTACCGTCGCCCCAGCTCAGACCCCACCGAGCCTCGCTACACACGAAAGACCACAAAACACCCTCCCAGTTTAATGGTGTGGGGTTGCTTTACTTTTCATGGTATTTGGGAACTTAGTTATTTTCCCAAAGAACACAACTGTTAACAAAGTGGTGTATTTTGATCTTTTAAATGACCACCTGGAGGCCTGCTTTGAAAAGACACAGGCACAGATTTTCCAACAGGATGGAGCATCCTGCCACACAGCTCGAGATGTGATACAGTGGCTTGATGACTGCAAGATTGGGAGAATAGATGACTGGCCAGGTAATTCTCCCGATATATCGCCCATAGAAAATCTTTGGGCCATCATTAAAGGTAAACTCCGCTCACGTGACACCTCTACACTCCCCAAGCTTGAAATGGAGCTCCGAAAGTGTTGGGAAGAATTTAAGCCTGCGTTCCTTCAAAATCTTGCTGACAGTGTACCACGTCGCCTTCAAAGGGTCATCAAGAGGAAGGGCTACGCAACGAAATACTAACTACAATTGTAAGTGTTGATATTCTACATTATTTGTTATAAACATGGTGCGTCATACGTGTAAACATTCCCTTTTCGGAGGCGCGCAGTGATTATCCACGCAAACTGTATATATATATTCACCCCATGGTCTTGTCCACGCGAGCTGGCTCGCGATCGCCAGTTTTCACCCTCTCAGTGCGAGCTTGGAGCTCATTATTACCGATCTTTGGGCAATGCTGGGACCTCACACACCACACACCCCCATCCCCTTGCTCAAGGGGATGGATGAGACATCTATATGATGTCTCAATACCAAAATATACTAAAATATGGTATCAAGAGACATAATACAGTAAACCCTCGCTTCCTCGGATCTCGATGTAACAAATTTCGGCTTTAACTAACTAACTTTTTCTGCCAGTCCGATATATGCCGGGATTTATTAAATAAATTTGGTAAATGCGGGGTTTGGTTCGATTGTGGGCCGGCCGAACATGTACACGCCTGTCGGATGGTAGCAGTGAAAACAAAGCCGACTGGGCGGTGCGCGGTTGTGTGCCGATCAATCTAGCTTTGTCTGCCTGATCGTAAACACCTCACGTCTTTCCGTCCTTCACTACGTTGCCTGCCTCCCGTGCCTCACAACGTTATTTTCTAATTTCTCTGTATATACATGCGTGTAGTATTTGTGAGGGCTGCATGTACGTAAGTGTATGAACATTCATCTAATATAACAAACAAAATTCATTATGCATGGAAATGGTTAGAAAAAGCGAACTTTCACCTCATATAACGAGCAAAGTTTGTTATATACGAATAGTTCGGATCCCTCGGATATAACATCACCCATAGTGAGCGTTTACTGTACATATATTTCGAAAACGTATTTGGGTGTATTTCGGTATGTGTTTAGGTGTATTTCAGTACATTTCGGTGTATTTTGATATATTTTGGTATGTATTTCGGTATAAATTGGTATATTTTGGTATTAAGAGACACCCCCTTATGGCTTGATTACATTTCTTACTATGGCAGAAATATCCCGATAATTATTAATGTTCAGTTTAGGTTAGGTTAGCTTAAGCCCTTCACGCCCAGATCTTTCTTTTGCTATATAAAATTGTCTGTTATCGAGCCATAAAATTACAAAAAGTAACTGAATATACCAAATTAGTTAGTCGACAAGGATACTAAACAGGTCATAGCTATAAAATATTGCTTATATTCACTAAAAATCGTCTAATGGCACCCAGATTACAATGAAAATTACGTTCTGGGTCTCAAAGGGTTAAAGATAGGTTAGGTTTTTTTAAGGAAATTTAGTTTTTCTGGTATTCTTTGATGTGATTCGACTGATTTTGGCATTCATATCAGAGGCAAAGCACTTGTTTATGAGTCCTCCCCCCCTTCTCCTATATCTTGTGGGACCTGTTGGAAACGGTATTTTGGGTAGGGGAACCACTGATCTATATAACATGGATCGCGGATCTGGGCTAGCTGTGGCCGAGATACTGAAGTCACCCACCAGCCACCAGCCGCCATCTTGCCAATACCAAAACAAATACATGGGCCGGCCCAGGCCGTGGCTGGGTGCTGGCTGCTGGCATGTGATAGCCTATATTACCACCTACTACTACTATTAACACCTACTACTACTACTACTACTACTATTAACACCTACTACTACTATTACCACCTACAACTACTATTAACACCTACTACTGTACTAAACTTTCAACCTAGTGCATCGTCGAACCTTCCAAGTCATTTATTTACGGTGATACACAGACAACAGGTGTGTTGCGAGGCCGTACAGGTGTGTAGTGACAGGTGTCTTGCGAGGCCGTACAGGTGTGTAGTGACAGGTGTCTTGCGAGGCCGTACAGGTGTGTAGTGACAGGTGTGTTGCGAGGCCGTACAGGTGTGTAGTGACAGGTGTGTTGCGAGGCCGTACATGTGTGTTGTGAGGCCGTACAGGTGTGTAGTGACAGGTGTGTTGCGAGGCCGTACAGGTGTGTAGTGACAGGTGTGGTGTATGTGGTAAAGCGAGAGAGGCTAAGAGTGCGGTGTTAGCCCCCGAGTGTGTGTGTCTGACCTAAAGAGCGAATGCGCAGTTCTCGTCCACTATAACGGCGTCAGCCCCGTACCGCCGCGGCCACGGGTACGGCGCGGGCCACAGTGGTCCATAGAAGCTACTCTCGGGGATTACAGGAAGTTTAAATGAATCAAAAACCTTTGGCCTAATCAAAAAACCTTTCTTAATTAGGTATATTGAATTGAAAGTAGTTAGTTTCGTATACTGATTTTGAGTATTTTCGTACATACCTGGTGTCATTTCGTAACTAGTAGTCAAGTTCAACTCTGAGCTGAGTGTACGAAACGACTATGGTTTCATATAGACTACGAAACAACTTTTGGTAATAATGGACGAGAGTTTCGCTGTCATTTTCAGAGACACCAACTATTTTTTCTTGGCCTACAATAGGTGCTTGTTGTAATGGAGATAGTTTTATTTTGCGCAACCCCCCCCAAAAAAAAATTATAATAATGAAACCTAACCTAACCCAACCTTATAGGTTTTAATGAAACCTAACCTAACCTTATAGGTTTTAATGAAACCTAACCTAACCTTAAAGGTTTTAATGAAACCTAACCTAACCTTATAGGTTGTAATGAAACCTAACCTAACTTTAACCACAAAGTATACTTTTTTTTCCTTTTCTTTTTCTCGCAAAATAAAACTATCTCCATTAGAACAAGCACCGCTTATTAGGAAGCGCTATGATCATTTGTATCATAACCGCACTCAGGTCTGTATGCATTTTGCTCATCAAAACACAGATCACCGTGTAATAGTTTCGTTGAGCAGCTCAGTGAAATCTGCTCAGTGAGCAGCTGCTCACTGAGCAGAAAAGTGCCCGTGTAATACCGGCTTTACTCACAGGTGGAAAGATTTGCCACTTCTAGGTCCTGGTCTGTTTGTACAGTTAATAGCAGCACAGCTTGGCATGACGAGGCGATAAGCACAACCAGACAGTGGGTACACTCCAGCAACGCGAGCCGCAGAAACAAGGCTTTGTTTTGGTATTGGCAAGATGGCGGATAGTTGGAACCAGTGCTGAGCCAGGCTTCCGCGATCCATGTCTTATAGATCAGTGAGGGGAACATCAGAACGAAATATTTGCAGTGTAATTGAGGTCCAAAATCAATCAAAGCTCATCAAAAACACCAGAAAAACTAAGGGTATTATTTTACACTAGGACCAGAATTCGCTACTCAATTGGGAGTATGGTTTCTGTTTTCCTTATTGAATTCTAGGAAACATTCTCTATGAGCTGTCATATTTAGGGATATGATATGTTGTTTATAGGGAGGAGAGAGACAAAAGTGTTTACGTGATCCTCACTCTTCTTGTGACCTGCATCGCCTCGGTTTTTCCCTTGCCGCGGACACTTAAGTGCGAATTTGGCTCTCTCTTTCCTTCTTCTTCTTCAGCTTAAACCTTACCATTATATATGGAAGCAGATGCCTGTCCTTTTTATTATATGAAAAGAATTTAGTTACCATTCACAAGTTTTTAGAACCAGTTAATCAGTATAAGAAAAATATTGGATTACCGACAGCACTCATGGATATTGAATTCATCCCCACAGACATTAGCTCTTACCCGACCTCCAGTATGGGAGGTTAAGCGGCTGGTGAGGAACAAGAGTGGAAACTGCCTGGCTCTGGTGGGCTGTCGAGGTGTGGCTGTTGTGTACCTGCCCCTTCGCTCTGGCAACCCTCCCTTGTTTGACCGGGGCAAAGAGGCAATCACCTGCAAGTAGGTTATTGCTTTGGGTAAATTTCCAGATGAACACCGAACTTCCTTTGGTGGACGAAACTATTTTGTTCTGGTGCGTTTTGATGTGTTTTTAATTAATCTGGTAACCGTTTCCGTCGCAAATAACTTTTTTCTTTTTCTTTACCTAACAAAACAAAAAGAAGAAAAAAAAGATTGCGACATAAACGGTTAGCAGATTAATTCTAAATACATCAACACTCGCCAGAAAAAATTAATTTCGTCCACCAAAGTGAATTCGGTGTTCATCTGGAATAATACCTTGCTTTGTGCACTGATATATCTGTGGTGAACAACTTAGATGAACATTTAATTCTGTGAATAAAATGGATTTTACTCTTTTATGTCAGTTATTCATAAACTTTTTACATACTGCTTGCTCATCCTCAGGTTGGAGTATGTCGCTGAGCACTTCCTCACTTGCCACCCAAAGCTGGAGGTGGTGAATGCTGCCTGGCACCCGGGCTCCCTTGAAAACAATCACATGGCTATTTTAACTTCAGATAATCGGCTCAGGTTGGTTTAGTGTTGAATCATATTGCATGAAAATTGTTCCGTGAATTATGAGTTTTTGAAGTTATAGAATTGTCTTATTCAGATCAGCTTTATTCTTCTATAAGGAATAAGGGATTCATATTTTCCTTGCATTTATACATATGAATCGTATAGGTACATATCTGGAGTAATTTAAGAAATGGAATGCGTCTGATTATAGTGCATTTTACTTATCTTCATCATACAGACTATACAACTTGTCATCACCTGAAATTCCTGAACAAACTATTGCCGTTGGACCGGGTGAGGTTGGCGTCATCAGCAGCTCCAGCCTGACTTGTAACTCGACCCTTGGAGAGGATGCTATTGCCTTTGACTTTGGTGTTCCTAGTGAACTTGTGAAGTGCATATCTGGCAATCCTGTATCCAATCACAGTCGCAGCTTCGTGGTAAGTAATATATGTGCCCTTTTCAAAGTTTAGTTTTGGCATTTGTTACTTGAAATGAGAATAGATGTAAATGTAGTGCTTCTCATGGTATTAATTAACCCCTTCACACCCAGATCTTTCCTTTGCTATATAAAATTGTATGCTGTTAGCCATGAAATTACGAAAAGTAACTCAATACACCAAGTTAGCTAGTGGACAAGGATACTAAACAGGTCATATCTATAAAATATTGCTTATATTCACTAAAAATCGTCTAATAGTACCCAAATTACAATGAAAATTACGTTCTGGGCCTCAAGGGGTTAAATAATATGATCGGTGCAATAATCCAGATTAGTAGCATCTGAGAAGATGTCATGCATTTGAATTGTGGCAGATCATGAATTCTTTTGCATTTTTGAATGATGACCATCCTATGCACGGAAACTGGTTGTCTTTCACTGTTGTCATTTGATGAGGTGTTTTTAAGGTTTGTCATTTCTCCAAATATGATTGCTTCCCTTAAACTAATCCAGAGTCCTTTTGTTTTTTATGTCAGTTCTTCCTTCTTTCAATCCTCCCACTCTTCTTTCCTTCCTTTCTTTCTTCCTTCCTTCCTTCCTTCCTTCTTTCCTTCCATGTTTGCTCAATTGAATCTGACTCATGTACTTTTCATGTCATTTCTTTCTGGTGTCCAAACTATCCCAGTGTGTTTTGCTTAAAATAAAAAAATTGTATTTTGTCCTGAAATATTTTTTTATTAGAACCATTTACTTTTGCATCATTCTATTAAACTAAGCATTGGTAAAAAAAAGGTTATACTGTGTTTGAATACCAATGAATGTCATGTGACAAACAAATTCTTCATAGGACGAGGAGGAGGAGGGACGACTCAGATACGTACAACTACAGTGGCCTGTCTTCATCCTACATAGCAATGGGGAAGTTTACTTCACCAATACCTCTCTTGGGGGCAACAGGTATGCACAAAATGTATCTTGCAGGCAACAGGTATACACAACATTTCTCTTGGGGGCAACAGGTATACACAACATTTCTCTTGGGGGCAACAGGTTGACACAAAATTTCTCTTGGGGGCAACAGGTAGACACAAAATTTCTCTTGGGGGCAACAGGTAGACACAAAATTTCTCTTGGGGGCAACAGGTAGACACAACATTTCTCTTGGGGGCAACTGGTAGACACAACATTTCTCTTGGGGGCAACAGGTAGACACAACATTTCTCTTGGAGGCAACAGGTAGACACAACATTTCTCTTGGAGGCAACAGGTAGACACAACATTTCTCTTGGAGGCAACAGGTAGACACAAAATTTCTCTTGGGGGCAACAGGTAGACACAAAATTTCTCTTGGGGGCAACAGGTAGACACAACATTTCTCTTGGGGGCAACAGGTAGACACAACATTTCTCTTGGGGGCAACAGGTAGACACAACATTTCTCTTGGAGGCAACAGGTAGACACAACATTTCTCTTGGAGGCAACAGGTAGACACAACATTTCTCTTGGAGGCAACAGGTAGACACAACATTTCTCTTGGGGGCAACAGGTAGACACAAAATTTCTCTTGCAGGCAACAGGTAGACACAAAATTTCTCTTGCAGGCAACAGGTAGACACAACATTTCTCTTGCAGGCAACAGGTAGACACAACATTTCTCTTGCAGGCAACAGGTAGACACAAAATTTATCTTGCAGGCAACAGGTAGACACAACATTTCTCTTGCAGGCAACAGGTAGACACAAAATTTCTCTTGCAGGCAACAGGTAGACACAACATTTCTCTTGCAGGCAACAGGTAGACACAACATTTCTCTTGCAGGCAACAGGTAGACACAACATTTCTCTTGCAGGCAACAGGTAGACACAACATTTCTCTTGGGGGCAACAGGTAGACACAACATTTCTCTTGCAGGCAACAGGTAGACACAAAATTTCTCTTGCAGGCAACAGGTATGCACAACATTTCTCTTGGAGGCAGCAGGTAAACAAAATTTCTCTTGCAGGCAACAGGTAGACAACATTTCTCTTGGGGGCAACAGGTAGACACAACATTTCTCTTGCAGGCAACAGGTAGACACAACATTTCTCTTGCAGGAAACAGGTAGACACAAAATTTCTCTTGGGGGCAACAGGTAGACACAAAATTTCTCTTGCAGGCAACAGGTAGACACAACATTTCTCTTGCAGGAAACAGGTAGACACAAAATTTCTCTTGGGGGCAACAGGTAGACACAAATTTCTCTTGCAGGCAACAGGTAGACACAACATTTCTCTCTCTGAGACTATGATCATGGCAGGATGTATAGTCTATTTTTTTTAACAAGGCAAAAATTCCATCCTATCTTAAGGTCTCATGCTTAAAATTATGCCTAAGTTTACCTGATAATATGGTTAACTATGATAAAATACAACTGAAATTTAGGAAGAAGCGTAGTATTCCCTTTTCCTGGCATCAAATATCTGTCAGTAAGCAGCAAGGGGTCAGGATTTTTTGCCTCGTTAAAAAAAATAGACTATAGTGCTTGGATCTCCAGTATGTAGCAGTGTGCAAATCTAACAAAAGTGTACAATAATGAGAACTACTTTTCTAACACCTTCCTTGGTTGTAAAATGTTGAGACAATCTTAGAATTTCAGAACCTATATGTTCATTGTGTTTTCTGATGGTCATGTTTTGTCCCAGAATCAAAATATATTTGAAATTAAATTGAAAATGTGCACACTGAGGAGTTACTTACATGCCAATAACACATTCTTTTTCCTTTTATCATTATAATTATGTATATTTATTCCATTTTGTTTTATTTATTCACTCTAAAAAGTTGATAGTGTGTGACCCAACAAATTTTTACTTCTGAAGCATTAAACATTTGTGTAGCCAGAAATTATGTATTCAGAAATGCCATAAAATTTTTGTAGCCAGAAATTATGTATTCAGAAATGCCATAAGATTTTTGTAGCCAGAAATTATGTATTCAGAAAGGCCATAAGATTTTTGTAGCCAGAAATTATGTATTCAGAAAGGCCATAAGATTTTTGTAGCCAGAAATGATGTATTCAGAAATGCCATAAGATTTTTGTAGCCAGAAATGATGTATTCAGAAATGCCATAAGATTTTTGTAGCCAGAAATTATGTATTCAGAAAGACAATAAGATTTTTGTAGCCAGAAATGATGTATTCAGAAAGACAATAAGATTTTTGTAGCCAGAAATTATGTATTCAGAAAGACAATAAGATTTTTGTAGCCAGAAATGATGTATTCAGAAATGCCATAAGAAAATTACCCCTTTGCAGGCCACCGGTACATAAGCTGCATGGCCCTCTGAGCATGACCCCGTCGTGTGAGGACAACTATGGCCTGGACTCGTGTAGCTTGCTGGTGTTGCAGTGTTCACCCCCAGTGCTGGTTATTGCCACCTCCAGCGGACAGCTTCATCACTGTGTTGTCATGGATACAAACTATAAAGAGGACTCGGTTGCAGTAAGTGTTTAACCCCTTCACGCCCAGATCTTTCCTTTGCTATATAAAATTGTCTGTTGATAGCCACAAAATTACGAAAAGTCACTGAATATACCAAATTAGCTAGCGGACAAGGATACTAAACAGGTCATAGCTATAAAATATTTGCTTATAGTCAATAAAAATTGTCTAATGGTACCCAAATTACAGTGGATATTACTTTCTGGGTCTCAAGGGGTTAAGTTAAATTTTAGTGTTCAACTTTATTTTTAGCATAGGTATGTGGATGTGGCAGCCCCATCGCCCACTACACTTTAGTCTGTACTACAGTGTGCTGCAGTTAGCCTGGGTGGTTAACCATGAAGTCCTGAGACTTTTGGGGTTGAGTGTGTATCTCCGTATTCCCTGCATAGTGTAGGAAGAAGTAAAAGGGACAAGGGCGAAGAGTTGAGATCCCTCCCATGGTAGTGTTATTTCCCATGTAAACCTAAAACAGAAGCTGTTTTTCATTCTTTGCTTTTTTCCTGATTTCTACCTGATTGTGTGGCTTAGATCATCTCCAACACCCATCCTCTCAAGACCCGTTGGCCAAGGTTTTGAAGGCTGACCAAGTATTAGAGAGATATTAGCTGAATGAAGAGCTTTGTGCAGTAAAGAAATATACAGTATTGTTTATTTATTCTTTTATTTATTGTATTTTATAATTGATGGAATATCTTTTAGCCTTGGCTGAGGAATGCAGTCTTTGACTTCTCTTGTTTACCTTCTACTTGTTTCCTTTTCCTCATGTATTTTATTACATCCTTCCTGTACTATCTGTGTGTGTGTGTGTGTTTACCTAGTTGTAACATACAGGAAAAGAGCTATGCTCGTACTGTCCCGTCTTCAAATCTACTATTATCCAGTTTGCCTTTGAAGTCCTGAATACTTCTTGCATTAATCACTTTTGCATCAAGGTTGTTCCAGGCTTCTATGCTTCTATATGGGAAGCTGTATTTTTTTTATGTCCCTCTTGCATGTTGTCCTTTTCAATTTTTTCTCATGACCTCTTGTACTTCTATCGTCCCACACAATCAGATCTTCTCTATCAATTTTGTCCAGACCCATTGATGCTCTATACACTGCTATAAAATCTCCCCTTTCTCTTTTTTTCTCAAGAGTTGAGAGTTTTAGTCTTGAAAGTCTTTCCTCATATGGTAAATCTCTCAGGCTTGGAGCCATTTTTGTGGCTGCTCTTTGTATTCTCTCAATCTTCCTTATATCCTTCTTTTTATGTGGTGACCAAATCACTGCCGCATATTCCAACCTTGGTCGAATCAAAGATGTTATCAATTTCTTAATCATCCCTTCATCCAGATATTTGAATGCCATTCTTATATTCCTCAGCAACTGATATGTCTCTCCTGTGATCTTGTTTATATGCTTCTCAGGTGACAAATTGTCCGTAATCCATACTCCCAGATCTTTTTCAACCTTTGTTTTGATTATCCATTCATTTCCCATCGAATACTTTCCTCTCTGTCTCTTTTTGCTACTGCCCACTTCCATCACTTTACACTTTTTAGCATTAAACTCCATTTCCCATAGTTGACTCCATCTGAAGATCTTATCTAGATCCTTTTGTAAATCCTCACAGTCCTCTTTACTTTCTACTTTTCTTAGTAATTTAGCATCATCAGCGAATAAACTCATATAACTGTTCACTCCCTCTGTCATATCATTTACATAGACCAAGAACATCACTGGGGCCAATACTGATCCTTGAGGAACTCCACTTATCACACTGCACCATTCTGACTTCTGATCTTTCATTACTGTTCGCATATCTCTGTTGCTCAAAAAGTCTTTCATCCACTTCAACAAACCACCCTGCAATCCTCCTACATGTTTTAGCTTCCAGAGCAGTCTCTTGTGAGGTACCTTGTCAAATGCCTTCTTTAGGTCCAAGTATATGCAATCGACCCACCCCTCTCTTTCCTGTGTCACATCGATCACTCGAGTAAAAGCTTAATAAATTCGTTGTACATGACATTCCTCCTCTAAATCCAAACTGGCCACCTGCGAGTGTGTTTGTCTCTTCCAAATATTTCAACCATCTGTCCTTCACAATTTTTTCACACATTTTTGCTACTACACTTGTTAATGATACTGGCCTGTAATTTAGTGGTTCTTCTTTGTCTCCTCCTTTGTGAATTGGCACAATATTTGCTCTTTTCCAATCAAGCGGGACTCTGCTCTCCTTGAGTGAACTCTCAATTACATTATGTAACTTTCCTGCTAGTTGGTTACTGCACTTTCATAATCCAGTTCGACACTCCATCTGGACCCGGGGCTTTTCTCACATCTTGACTTTCCATTAGCCTTTTTACTTCTATTACGTCTACTTTTATGCCTTCCATTATATTTTCTTTTGCTATTATATTTTTCGTTTTAAATTCACTTTCTCTTGTAAATACAGTCTGTAAGCACTTATTCATCACCTTAGCCTGTTGTAATGCATCTTCGTACACTATGCCTTCTACCTTCAGCTTATCTATTCCTTCCTTGTTTTTCATTTTTCCATTTATATATCTAGAAAAGTTTCGGTTCGTTCTTACATTTTTCTATTATATTCCTCTCATAGTTACTTTCTTCTTCTCTTCGGATGTGTGTGTGTGTGTGTCAGATGTAAGGGAGCTTGTTTCTTGAAATCTTAATTATAATGTGACTTTGTAGTCTAACGCCACTACTAATCATTATATCCAGATGTCATAGTTTAGACCACAAAGTATTTGAGATGTGAACCTATATTCTAGGAACTGATATGCTTTCCTTTACATGATGATGTATTCTGTAGTTTCCAGCTGGTGCTTCATTGCCTGGCCCTCAGTTCAGCCTACAGACAAGTGTAAACCTACATGTGTACGAGTCTGTGGAGCTTGAGTTGTCCTTACTGCCTGACGATGAGGGGTTCACCACACCTCTCCTGCTCCACCCTGACCCCACAACGCCAACAAGGTGAGGCAGAACGGGTCTCTTGAATGATTGGAATGGACTCAGTAGACAGGTAGTTAGTCCGGAGTCATTAGGGAGCTTTAAAAGGAGGCTAGATGATTTCATGGATGGGGATGAAAGGTGGATGTAGGTAACGTTAAGTAACAGGAACTACCACGTGTAGGTCTCGCGGCCTCTTGTAGCTTCCTTATTTTCTTATGTTCTTAAGGTGAAGGACAATTCCTGCTTATAGCAATCTAACACCCTGTCTGATTCTGTTTGGTTTTGTCCCATAAAAAGATAGGTTAAGAATGGATTTTATTTATCAGTATACGCACATTTACATAAAATTTCAGTTACATGCTTGATAGCCTGTTTAACCCCTTGAGGCCCACAACGTAATTTCCATTGTAATTTGGATACTATAGACAATTTTTAGTGAATATAAGCAATATTTTATAGTTATGACCTGTTTAGTATCCTTGCCGACTAACTAATTTGGTATATTCAGT
This sequence comes from Chionoecetes opilio, assembly GCA_016584305.1. Taxonomy (NCBI): domain Eukaryota; kingdom Metazoa; phylum Arthropoda; class Malacostraca; order Decapoda; family Majidae; genus Chionoecetes; species Chionoecetes opilio. The sequence continues at coordinate 173,651 of JACEEZ010020455.1, read as the reverse complement.
TACTTTTCGTAATTATATGGCTCGAAAACACACAATTTTTTATAGCAAAGGAAAGATCTGGGCGTGAAGGGGTTAATGTTCTCTTGGTTGATGAAAGATATTGTTAAAGTAAATCATATTCTTATATCAATGTAGTGGGCAGACCGTCTTCATGGTTAACCTCTTCACGCCCAGATCTTTCCATTAATATATAAAATAGTCTGTTGTTAGCCATAAAATTACAAAAAAGTAGCTTGAAATACTATGTAAGCTAGTGGACAAGGATACTAAACAGGTCATAGCTATAAAATCTTGCTTATATTCACTAAAAATCATCTAGTGGTACCCAGATTACAATGGAAATTACGTTCTGGGTCTCAAGGGGTTAATTAAGAGGTAAGATATGTCATGCAAATGTGTAAATGGAAACTGCATGTTGCTGCCTCACTCTTCCTTTTTTCCCCTGACAGGTACCTGGTGAGCCACGAAGCTGGTGTGCACACAGTCACGGTTTCTCTTGTGGAAAAGTTTCTCCACTATAGTGAACTTCCTGATGGTATGTCCTTTTGCCTCCTGACTTCTAAGCTTATTCATATTCAACTGGATTATTTTACATTGCTGTATGCGCAATCTCAGCAATATTTGTCATATTGATAATTTATGCATGTTTCTTGCTGCTTTTTTTCTTAACCACTGAATCTTCATGCAACATGGAAAGGCTAACCCATAGAAATTAAAAGTATTTGTACTTGCGTATATGAGTCACACATTCACTGTTTTCACACTCGCAAGGCTCTGAGGTGGTTTGGTCATATAGAAAGGATGGCAGAAAGTGAGATGACTAAGAGAGAATGTATCAGTGAAGTAGAGTACAAGAGTTTGTGAGAGAAGAATTAGAGGATTAGAGCATGCGAGGACAAATAAATGGAGACTTCAGTAGCGGCCATCCCCTTGGGGAGTTCCTCTTACGAACGGGTGTCAGAGAGAGAGATGTGTATGTGTAGTGCATTTTCAGTAAAGATTTTCCGATAAATGTAATTTCAAGAGTGGAGAAAAACTGAATAAAAGGCTTGGAAAATGAGTTAGGGAATTCATAAAATAGAGAAGAATAGGAGTAGATGAAGAGTTTAGTAGGATGCTAAGAGAGTGTTTGGTTAGTTAGAGGTGGAGGCTCTTGTGTCATGGCCATTCCTTGAGGAAGCACCACAGCCACAGATAGATAGGTAGATGGTAATTGCAAGTAATATATGGGAAAAGGTTCAAAGTTACCAGTTCCCATGGATGTGTACTAACCCCTTGAGACCCAGAACGTAATTTCCCTTGTAATTTGGCTACCATTAGACCATTTTTAGTTACTATAAGCAATATTTTATAGATATGACCTGTTTAGTATCCTTGTCAACTAACTCATTTGGTATATTCAGTGACTTTTCGTAATTTTATGGCTAACAACAGACAATTTTTATGTAGCAAAGGAAAGACCTGGGCGTGAAGGGGTTAAATCTTTGGGTATTTTTCTTGTTGCAGATGTTGAGTTCATAGGCAGTGAATTCCCCTGTGTGGTGGACCATGTCTTGTGTACCAGGCTAGTGAATCCTGACACCCGGCAGCCTGTGGTGGGTCTGGTGGCCAGTGCTTCTCACTTCCTCTTTATCCTTCTGGCATCAGGAAAAGTCTTCACAGTTATATTACCATCTGCCTTTTTGCCAGATTTCATTGAACACTCCCACCCAGAAGTTGACTCTGTGCCATCTCCTCTGAGAAAGGTACGTTACTTGGAATATAAATACCAACCTAATAAGCTAGTTATGATATACAGTTAGATTTGTTTCTATTTACCTTTTTTTTCATACTTAACCCCTTCACCCCCAGATCTTTCCTTTGCTATATAAAATCATCTGTTGTTAGCCATAAAACTACGAAAAGTAACTTAATATACCAAATTAGCTAGAGGAAAAAGGATACTAAACATGTCAAATCTATAAAACCTTGCTTATATTCATTAAAATTGTCTAATGGTACCCAAATTGCAATGAAAATTACGTTCTGGGTCTCAAGGGGTTAAGGATGTATGTATGCAGCATAACACTTTCTTTCCTTTCGTTAGCATTTTCTCAACTGCAATCCTGAGTGAGAAAATCCGATCCACACATTTACCTTTTCTAAAACCTTCCTCCTCTTGACTTATCCTACTCTCTGTGATTTTCTACACCCTTTCAATCACAATTTTTCCATAAACCCTTACCAGCTTTACTCAAGAGACTATACCTCTATAATTGAAACGCATAATGTGAACCCCATTGATTTCTAAGCAAAAATTATTTCCATTTGAAAGTAGTATGGAGATGAATCATATAATGTGAATCAAAACTTAGAGAGCTCATAAAGATACTTAAAGTATAGTATGATGCTGCATGTATTTCATTGAAAAAACTACTCAATTCTTTTTGTGCCTATGGATATTTTCACTTGATACAACATTTTCTTTCTATCGTCAATATGTAAGCGTAAATATTTTAGAAAACTACAACAGTCATGAATCTGTGTTGTCGGTGTTCAGGAATGCATCCCCTTTTGATCTGTGTATCAGTCCCTTTGATATATGAGGAGGCTATGTGTAATGCATATACAGTACTCAATCATAGTAATCATACTGTATATAAAATGCAAAATTAAAATGGCATAGCTAAATGATCTTTCATCTGTGCTGTGCCGTATATAACAATGCCGATCTTGATGCTTTGCTTTCTTCATAGTGAGGAACAGAATTTGCAAAGTTAAAGTTAATGATTTTTACTCAGCTGGACATTCCTGTATATCACATGCTGGTTAAGAGTTAAAAAGCTTTTTGTGTCATGTTTTCTTTTAGGCTCTGAACCAAAGCTTTCTAAACATATCAATACTACTGTGTGAATTCGTTTTTTGATATCTTTGTTGCTAAATCAATGCACTATCTACACTATCAGTCGACCAATGGTGGTACATATTAGGAAGTGATCATTCGCTGCTCTCTTTTTCTTTAACCCCTTGAGACCCAGAACGTAATTTCCATTGTAATTTGGGTACCATTAGACAATTTTAATGAATATAAGCAATATTTTATAGATATGACCTGTTTAGTATCCTTGTCCACTAACTAAATTGGTATATTAAGTGACTTCGTAATTTTATGGCTAACAAGAAACAATTTTATATAGCAAAGGAAAGATCTGGGCGTGAATGGGTTTAAGAATTAAGATCAAAGTTGTTTGTTTTCAACTGAATTTTGTTTTGTTTACAGGTGTACACTGAAAATTTTGAGCATCACATCCGGAGCACCTTGCAGCGGACCACCTCACAGCCCCTGCTGGCCTCAGGCTCCATGGCCCGGGTCACTCCCAGCGAGTACATCCACCTCCTCAACCGTGTGATGGTGACTCTACGCACTAGTTATATGCAGCCACAGAAAGCTGCCAGGATCGACATGGAAAAGAGGTATACCTTCACTTGATACTATCATTCTTATTTCCTCATGCAAATACTCCAAATTACAACTGGGTTGGGTACTGACTAACCAGTCATAAGGCAATTTTGACATATGTCAGAGGTTAATTCTCAGAGGGCAGATGACTTGTTTTTATTTAAATCAATGAACTAATGAATTACATGCTATAACAGCTGAAGCCAAGCCACTCTAGTGCACTGAGACTGTGGAATGACGAGTAAACAAAGCCATCAACACTATCATGAGTGCCAACTTGACTGTGTAAACTTACTGTGTATTTGTACTGGCAAGAAAAGATGCAGATTATAAGTGTTCAAAATTATCTTTATTTGCACCCACACAGCATCTTGGCAAGATAGGTGAACATGTTGAGACCCTGTTTTTATGGGAACTTTTTTTCTTTTTTCAAATATTTTGCTAGTCTAAACTGAGATTCGTCTAACACGTCGGAGTGTCTTAGACACCCAAAAATAAGGTAGTCAGGGTGGAGGAGAGGAAGAAACAAGCCCTGCACCATCCAGAGTGGAATTATAAGTAAAGGTTTGAGCAAGAGTTCAGTTTAAGAAATAGGTGAGACAGCTGTGGAGCCATCTGGGTGAAGCATAGGAGGATAGATGAAGAGAAAAAATTATTGTAGAGGTTTTTGGCCAGGTGCCAGAAGTCACGAGATGAATTGGAACTTAGAGAGATTTTTACATTTTCTATTTATTGATGATGTTTTGATGAAGATGAGTTTTTGGCATGATACTTAAATTAAAAATATCTCTCCCACTGTTTTCTGGTAAGGTTAAACTGAAACCATTTTACATATATAGCACACTCACTCTTGTGAATAAAAGAACAGTTGAATGTTTCTTTTATTAATTATATACTGTTTCAATTTATAGGTCAGATATCCTAGCTGAACAAAAGCAAAGGTTAACAAGTGATATGGAAGATCTACAAGCAAGGAAGAAAGCCCTAACAGAGAAGGCTCATGAACTAGCTGAAAAGTATGAGGATGCCAGTGAAAAAAAGTGTCTGCTTATAGGAAGGTAAGTTTTCTGTTGTATTTGTATTGTTTGTTTTCCTGCCAACACACACACACACATTTTGCCGACGCAAACACGTAAGCAATGATCCAGGAAGCTCCTAGACGAATTGTTATTTATTAGCGATTTACAGTGAAGGAGTTGAAGTGACTGCAAGACTGGACAAAAACTACACAGGAGCCTAGAATATATATGGATTGTGAGGAGTTGCAGAATTCTAAGAAAATTTATAAATAAAGTAAAAGGTGGGAAATGGAATTTAATGCAAGTAAGTGTATGTGCTGGAAATGGGGAAAAGTGGAAAGAGATAAAATTAGACTTAAGTTGGGAGTCAGAAATAGAAAAGTTGAAGTGAGGTGGTTTTTTTTTCTTCTCTCTCTCTCTCTCTCTCTCTCTCTCTCTCTCCTCTCTCTCTCTCTCTCTCTCTCTCTCTCTCTCTCTCTCTCTCTCTCTCTCTCTCTCTCTCTTCTCTCTCTCTCTCTCTCTCTCTCTCTCTCTCTCTCTCTCTCTCTCTCTCTCTCTCTCTCTCTCTCTCTCTCTCTCTCTCTCTCTCTCTGTCTTCTCTCTCTATCTCTCTCTCTCTCTCTCTCTCTCTCTCTCTCTCTCTCTCTCTCTCTCTCTCTCTCATAACTTGTATATTTTTCAGATTGGAGCGTGTGATCAGCAAAATGATGCGAACACTTCCTGTTTTATCCAGCAGTGAGAAGAAAATGTTGCAAGAATTAGAGGCAATGCAGACTCACATTCCAGTGTTTTATAATCAACTTCAGCAAATTAAGGAGAAGGGCAAACTAACAAGTCAGGTAATTAGGTTTTGCTTGTCATCATCATCATCATCATCTTTTTGAAGGCTCGTTACATACTAGACTGTCAGCCTTAACCCCTTGAGACCCAGAACGTAATTTTCATTGTAATTTGGGTAACATTAGACGATTTTTAGTGAATATAAGCAATATTTTATAGATATGAACTGTTTAATATCCTTGTCCACTAACTAATTTGGTATATTCAGTTACTTTTCGTAATTTTATGGCTAACAAGAGACCATTTTTTTATAGCAAAGGAAAGATCTGGGTGTGAAGGGGTTATTCAAACATTTATTCAATGGTGACTTTCCATGCAGCTCAATCTTCAGCAATTTGCCTATATCTCTGTGTGACCTTATATCCCGGGTTTTTTCCCTTTCCCTTTGCCAATACCCATTGTTCATACTTGTCACCATCTTCACCCAGTTCCATTTGTTGCATTAATTTGATTTATTCATCAGATGGAAACACACCAGACATCCGAAGCCTCACGAGGACACCAGGTCAGCAGCATTTCAGAGAGCCAACTCAGGACTCTCAGTGAAGCTCTGTCCAAAGAGTAAGTGTAGTAGAATAAAATGTATTATACCCCCCCCCCCCCACACCACACACGCACACGCACACACACCCACACCCACCCACCCATCCACCCACCCACCCACCCACCCACCCACCCACACCCACACACACACACACACACACACACACAGCATTATTTCTTGGATGATACTGCCATCGATAAATTTGTGCCAAAAATTACAGGGGAAGGTAACTAGAAGAAGACTGATTCAATAGATGTTAAATATCAGAAAGGTACAGATATGGTACTTGGCATATATGGAGAAGGAATGTAAATGTTAGAAGAATATGGAAGTTTCAGAAATTATTATGTATGGTAGATTCTGACTTGGTTTATGCAGTTTCTTTTTAGCTAAGTTTTATAAACATGCTATTATTTTGTCTTCAATGAGCAACATCTGTAGCAATAAAACTGATCACAGTATTCACAAAAAAATCAGCAGTAATTATTTAGACAAAAGGCACCAGATTTTTCATATATCCAAGTGCAATACATCCTTAATGTGATCATTTTCAATGTCATAACAACTATCACTTTCTATTCATCAGGGATAATAGTGGACCTAATGACTTATAGTGAGGCTTTCTTTAGTATTATGGAGGACCTCTTTTTTTTCTCTCTCTCTCTCTCTCTCTCTCTCTCTCTCTCTCTCTCTCTCTCTCTCTCTCTCTCTCTCTCTCTCTCTCTCTCTCTCTCTCTCTCTCTCTCTCCTCTCTCTCTCTCTCTCTCTTCTATCTCTCTCTCTCTCTCTCTCTCTCTCTCTCTCTCTCTCTCCTCTCTCTCTCTCTCTCTCTCTCTCTCTCTCTCTCTCTCTCTCTCTCTCTCTCTCTCTCTCTCTCTCTCTCTCTCTCTCTCTCTCTCTAAAACTTGATGCGTATTGTACTGGAAGATAAGTATATGATCTATCATTTTTTTTTTTTTTCTCTACAGGGGAGAAAAGTTGATGAGTCTCACAGAAAAGGTGAATCAAGCTAAACAGGAGTTTCATCTATGAGAACCGCCACTGATTTCATGAGCTGGATGGAATGAAAAAAGTGTAAGTCAATATTTCTATTTATTATATTAGTGATTGTTCTGTAATTGTTGTGAAGTTTGTTTTTACCAGATATTGAATAATCATCGAATTTTGTGACAGTATATTATTGGCGTATATATTTTTTAACCAACCATTGCAGTAAAAAAGTGCAAGTTTTTCCTTTAGATTCCCGTCATTTATTTTTAATATTATTATTATTGTTATTCATATATTATTACTTACATACAATTATTATTATTATCATTATATTTTTAACATAGCTCTGCAGACCATTGCTTGATAAGGGCTTCCACTATAGTTCCACAAAAAATGTCTACATTCATGCATTCTGTGCTCTAAAGACATTGGCTTCATTCCTCACACATCACAGAATGTCCATAGCTTTTGTATGAGAATAATCAAAGCATGTAGTAGGCAGTTTTTATTAGAAACTTTTAAACCATACATTAAAATGTAGTAATTCATGGTAACAACCCGACAATTTTATATTATAAAGTGATCTAACAAAGTCAAAAATGGAATATGTATAGCTTGATATGTTTACTGATATTTTACCATATTCACATGTGTATATATAGTTTACATTATCATGTACACGGACAGGCATGCATAATAAAGCTATTAAGTTTTAATTGAATAAGTAAGTGGTAGTTGAGATAACTAGAGACTTCTAAGATTTTTTTTTAAAGCACTATGAAAGGTACCCAAAGACTTTAATACAGCCTTGGCAATACCAAAAATATATCTTGGAAAATCTGATGCATGTTTCAAAAGTGCTACATATATAAATCATGTTTTATTCATATATATATATATATATATATATATATATATATATATATATATATATATATATATTTATTCATTTATTCTTTGTTAATCAAGTTTAATTTGAACACACTTCAACCATAAAAAAGTGAAGGTGAAATATTTTTATGGTTGAAGTGTGTTCAAATTAAACTTGATTAACAAAGAATAAATAAATAAATAATATATATATATATATATATATATATATATATATATATATATATATATGTATATATATATATATATTCATTTATTCTTTGTTAATCAAGTTTAATTTGAACACACTTCAACCATAAAAATATTTCACCTTCACTTCTCTGCTAAACACACAGGCAAGATTCTTGGAGCATAATGTAATAGGAATGTTTTCCACCATGCTGTTCACACTTACTATAAAGTACTGATGCTTTCGTAAAAAGGAATGTTTGAATAAAAATAAAACAATAAATCACTGGTGAGGAGGCATTAACCCCTTCAGACCCAGAACGTAATTTCCATTGTAATTTGGATCCCATTAGGATCATCCCATTAGGATCATTAGAGGATTTTTAGTGAAATATAAGCAATATTTTATAGATATGACCTGTTTAGTATCCTTGTCCACTAGCTAATTTGGTATATTCAGTTACTTTTCGTAATTTTATGGCTCACAACAGACAATTTTTTTATAGCAAAGAAAAGATCTGGGTGTGAGGAGGCATTAATCAGACAGAGGTCCCCAGAACAGCTTGCTGGGCCGACTCTCATCCACGGACAAGAAGAACTCGCGGCCAAGCTTGACAAACTCCTTCCTGGTGAGCCGGCCATCCCCATTCAGATCAATGGCCGCAAAAGACTGAGCTGCTGCCTGAACAATGACAGAGGAGTTAGTTTTGTCTTGCTCCTTCAGTATAACACACAGTATCTGTACGTGTACGGTTACAGGGAGTTTCGTACTCAGGTTTTGTTAGTTGTTTCGGACACTGATTTTGAGTTTTTTTGTACGTACCTGGTGTCGTTTCTTAACTCTAGTAGTCAAGTTCAAGTCTGAGCTGTGTACGAAACGACTATGGTTTTATATAGACTACGAAACAACTTTTTGGTGTACGAATCTACTGGTGTACGAAACAACTGGTGTACGAACTGACTGCACCCCATCTGTACATAGCCGTGCAGGGCTATTTCTGCATGTGTCATGAGGCTTATTCAACATTATCCCAATTTGCATGATTTCACAGTAACATTACAAGCAGGACATAATAGATGAATGAAGAAATAATAAGCTTTCATAGCATTGGAAAGCAAGAAGTCATGCTTTCTATAGTCAACTTTGTAATTGAGCAAGAAATGTCTACAGCAAGTTGGGAATAGTTACATTGCTGGAACATAAAAAATGTGTACACACATGAGAGCTGACTGAAATAATGGTCTTAAAAAAACAATTAAAACTGACAAATTTGCACGAACGACTTTTTTTATTTTGAGAGAAGAGGGGGAGGGAAGCTTTTATGAGTTATTAGTGAACATTGAAAATATGTTATATCTTTGTGCTTTAAGGAAACATACTCATCATGTGCACTGGTTTGGAGATTCTTGCAAGTATTACCACATGACGTGCAAGAATTTGTCCTAAAGTAGTGGCAATTTTAACTTACCTCTTCAGAGAGACCCAGGCAGGCATAGAACATTTTGAATTCCTCAATGGATATCTCTCCACTTCCGTCTCTGTCAACAGCCTGGATGTAGAGGTGGCATGGATTCAGGACACCAAAAGATAAGGATGAAATGGCGTTAGACAAATATGATTGTGATATTGTATTGTATACTGATATGTTGAAAAATGAAAACCAAATCATGTTCATAGGATACAATTTTTTTTACTATGTTATGTTATACTCTATTTTTCTTTAAATATACTTGCCTTAAAGAAATATGGAAGAGGCTTTGCAACCCTTTTCCGAAGATCCTTTGTTTTAACCACATGCTCCATCTGCAGCAGGAACTGTTCCTGTCCAATGAAGACGTAAGGATCTCCCGAGGCTCCCCACTCTTCCTCCCACACGTGCTGTGTCACCACACATGATTAACAGTGAAATCCTGCTCAGGGAGACCTGGCATTGTCTTTTAACAGTGCATCTATTCCAGGCAACATCTCTTATTTCTAATAGTTATTTCACAAACATTTGCGTGTGTGTGTGTGTGTGTGTTCACAACCTACCCGGACGGCATCTGTGAAGCTCGCCACCTCATCGGATGAGAGGTGACCCAACTCTGTGAAATTTTTTATAAGAGTTTCAAAGTCATCCCAAGAAACAACACCGTCTTTATTGATGTCCAGCACCTCATGGTGGGTTCGCATCTTCAGCCTCCAAAACGGAGTCAGTCCCTGTAAAGTAAGAAAAAATTCAGAAATATATTAATTACTTATACTGATGATCAGACAGAGATCAGATCATTCCAAACATTCCTAGTGAATATACTCTCTCAGCTAATGTTACTTGATTTACAGCTACGCGATAGTAGCTAACATCTAGGAAAAAATGAGTTATGTTTTGAAACACTAATCTATCCGAAAACATGGTTCACTCATGAGACTTGTGTCTTCATTTTGCAGTGTAAAGACTCATTATGAAAACCGGAGTTAAGTTAAGCTTAAATGAGCCTGTCAGTATTCATTTATCTATATTTACTTTTTTCCTATTCTTGTTGGTGAGAATCTGACCTCACCAGCACATGTATTATAGAGATGGTGGTACTTCTTCCATAGTATTCATGTATAGGTAGAGAGGGCGTCAAAGAGTGAAAACTAGATATTTGAAGGATCATAATATCTTGTTATGCATGACGCTAGACGGCAGTAGGTAGTGTACCAAAGGGGAGGTCGGGGAGCTTCTTTTTTCATCACCCGAAAATCTATTTGAAGTATGGTAATACCCTTCGAAATTTTAATGGCATGATTTTAAACTAGGAAGACATGAATTATTGTCTATACTATCATGAAAAATAGCCACCATTACACCTAAAATGATCAAATTTACCACATTTGTGGTAGTACTTGCGAGTAACAAACCCGTGTTCCCCACCAGTGGCGTAGTTACGGGGGGAGGGGGCACATGCCCTCCCCATGAGAATCCTGTGCCCCCCACTGACCATGACTGCCGTATTAATGCTCTAACACCCACCACTGACCTGATCTTAGAATATACCCGTAACCCTTCTATGTGGCATCAGAGTGGCCTCTGAGCTCCGCTTGCCTAGTGCACCCCCCCCCCCCCCCTTCTTGATAGATACCTAGCTCTAGCCCTTTAACAACCCACAAACTACGTAGCAAAAAAAAAAAAATGATATCCTACCCACAATCCACAGCGACGCTGTTAATGAGTTTGAAGCTCTAACAAACTATCAATATAAGCTTTAAAAAAAATAGTACAAAACTATACTAACACTGTTACTAATTCACATTTACTAACATTTAAGATTTAAATAACGTTACAGGTCAAGAATTATTGGTCAAGGGTCAACAGGTAAGGGCGTAGGAAGGAAATAAGGGAAAGGTTTAGTGTTTCGAAGCAGTGTTGAGTTTCTTCAGCAATCCGGTACGAGCGACAGTCGAGAGCGAGGAGGCAGGACGCGTGTGCAGGCAGCTGGGAGGAGGAGGATTTTTGGCCAAACAACGCTTTATTTAGTTTTATTATGTATGTGTGCGACCTAGCAGCCCGGAGGCTCTTCTAAAAGAAAGGGTCTATGCTGCTTACATATCAAAAGACCGGAAAAAACACATTCAAGACTGTAAAAGATCAAGAAGAAGCACATTGATGACTGGAAAAGAGAAAGACATGTTTTGGATGGAAGACATTTCGCCCATACTAATCATGAGGTATGTTTACAATGCGCTGCGCAACCATGTAGCTTTTCTAACTTTCAGGTCACTGTACTGCAATCGCCAATAGCACTCCTCAATCCATTTTATTATTACTATTATTATGATTATTATTTTTTTTTGTCATTATGATTATTCTTTGCTATCGTTATTCTTTTATTATTTTTCATTGAGGCTTTCATGGTGTCAGATACTAAGCATAATTTCAGAACAAGTACATTGCACTACACGTTAACTCAGCACAAGGTAGTATATCTTGCTAAATTGGTATGTACCATGAATATGAACAAAACTTGTGTGACCCCCCACCCACCATTCTCTAGACTCGCAGGGGTTCTCAAACTGGGTGCCGCGGCACCCTGGGGTGCCACGGACAGCGCCTAGGGGTGCCACAAGATTGCCATGAATTTTGGCAATAATGGCAATAGAATGTAATAGTACTCCTTGCGTAACCAAATTTTCTTTGTTTATACGCGTCGGTCGTCCAGTACCTGATCGGTTCTTGTCCCATTTTTGTCAGTGAGGCACTATACATCGAGCTGTACGTGTGTATTCCTTGCTGCTTCTGATATTCTGCAGCTGTATTGAACTTGCAATGGATAAGTTTGTCATTAAGAAGAGAAAACATGGAGATAGTGGTGAGGGTGAAGAAGGAAACGAAAGTAGAAGTACGAGTGAAAAAGATTTCAGAGATTATCAGAAGTTAATTCATGTGAGGAGGGGTGATGGTGAAAAAGGGGTGCCACAGAAAGGATTATATAAATCCAGGGTGCCATCACTGACAAAAGTTTGCGAACCTCTGCTCTAGAGGCTCGTACTCACTCTCTCTCTCTCTCTCTCTCTCTCTCTCTCTCTCTCTCTTTCCCCCCCCGGCCCTGCTCCCGGCATATCCTGAGGATGTCAGTTATTAAAAACTCATCCATGGTTCACAAGCTTCGCGTCAGTCTGTTCCTACAAACAGAGTCTAGGATACGCAGCTTACTGTTCCTCTATGATACATCCTCAGCCGCTACAGGAATCAGCTATAACACCTTGTCCCCCCCCATCCCCTTCAGCCGCCCCCTCGCACCCCCAGACCGGTAATGGCTGGGCTACTGAGCAGGGACCGGTTTATCGTGCGGTTTCCTTTCCCACTCGCCTATTGCTTTTAACCAGCGCACATTATTACAATGGTCTTATCGCCATTATACTATGATGTAGCTATATGAAACATCTTTTTGTACTAATTGTTTTATGGTATTGTAATGGATGAAGGATATACGAGAATTGAGCCGCCTGCTTTTCATCTACGATCGCTGCATCAACTAGCAGCAGGTCTTTGCACACTCCATTCTTATGTTAATCGTGCAAGCAATGTTCCGCACTGTCACAAGATGTGAGGCGCCTGACCCTGTTAGTTGGGTATAAGAGAAGAGTTAAGAGGGAAAAAATTCGTTATTATTATTATTATTATTATTGTTATTATCATTACTATTACCGTAGATAACACTAAAGTCGCCAGGACAACGTTTCTTTTTTATTTACAGACGTTTGGTGGCGTTCATGTACACATTTCTACATCCATGATTTTAGGAAAGTTAGAAGGGGCTATCTGGAGAGTCTGTGTCATTTTGTGTCTTCATATGTGTCATATTATGGCTATAAATGAACAAATTACAAAAAATAAAACCGAATGGCGACGTTGATAACGGGCTACACTAAAGTCGCCTTCTAGTGTTTATGTTCTGAGTGTCCTCCCGCCGTCGTCGTTGCCCGAAAAATAAACTTGGGGAAATTTGAAACCGTATATACTTGCAGATACAAAGCATAAAACAACGCTGAAACAGGGTAGATTATACAGTCATGATATAAACTACTGTGTATCATCTTCAGTGGCACATACAAATCAGTAGTGATGCTATAATTCGTAATATATGGCGGCTGGCGACATTATTGCAGCTGGCAACTTAAGTGTTATCTACGGTAGGTGTATTATTATCACTAGTAATAATAAGTTTGATTACTATTTTCTTATTGTTGTTATTGTTCTGTTAAATAGAACGAAGTGGTATTTTCATTTACGTTTGATATTAGAGTTGACAAAAAAGGATGTTGCTCACGACAAATCAAGAGATGATTCAGTGCCCTGCAACAACGCGTGACCTCTTGCTCCATCATGTCATCAACCCATCAACGGAGCCGCCAACTTACATTAACCCCTTGAGGCCCAGAACGTTATTTCCATTGTAATTTGGGTACCATTAGACGATTTTTTGTGAATATATGCAATATTTTATAGATATGGCCTGTTTAGTATCCTTGTCGACTAGTAACTAATTTGGTATATTCAGTTACTTTTCGTAATTATATGGCTCGAAAACTCACAATTCTTTATAGCAAAAGAAAGATCTGGGCGTGAAGGGGTTTATCGTCGTGTAACCTTGAGTGTGCCTGGGACGAGATTGAGATTGCGCAGGCGACCACTTTACTATTTACCGTTATAGTGACAAGCTGAATGTTGTATTTTTTCTTTTATTCCCGTTATTTATGGTCATTTATGAGATGCCGCGTCAGCTATATGATGTTGAACTGAAAAATTGCAATATTTACGTTTCTGAAGAAAAAGGAAAAAATATGATGCCGACGAGGAAAATTTAACGGTCGGCGCTGCCCGCTAATATTCAGCAGGTTTAATATTGGGCGGGCATGCCCGTCACTCACGGGTCAGCGCCGAACACATGCTTCAAGTTATCGGCAGTTTTCACCATCTAGATATTTTTGTATTGCTATGCACCGTATACCATCAGAACCAAGAAAGTCAGCTGATTACGAATATGTGATCAAAAATTAAATGGGAGAAATAGTTGAGAAATTGCAGCGAGTTGAAGACAAAAAAGTGAGAAAAATGTTTATACACTATTTCTTTTTGCTATATTTTTTAGAATACACAAAAAAGTTTTCGTATATTTTTCTTGCTTAAGATATGCAGAAATGTGTCATGAAGATGATAGTTGGGTCAGTTTTTCTAAACCTCCTGTGGTTATTTCATAATCTCGGCTGAGAGTACACGATATGCAGAAAACATGACTCTCACTTTGAAATCAGGAAGCGCACTAACCGCCGAGCAAAACCGTTCGTGTGGACACAACGGCGGCGCTTCCCGTCGGCGCTTGCCGTCGGTGCTTGCCGACGGGAAGCGCCGTTGCCAGGGTTGTGTCCACACGAACGGTTTTGTTCGGCGGTCAGCGCGCTTCCTGATTTCAAAGTGAGTCATGTTTTCTGCATATCGTGTACTCTCACTCGAAATTATGAAATAACCACAGGAGGTTTAGAAAAACTGACCCAACTAACATCTTCATGACACATTTCTGCATATCATAAGCAAGAAAAATATATGAAAACCTTTTTGTGTATTCTAAAAAAATATAGCAAAAAGAAATAGTGTATAAACATTTTTCTCACATTTTTGTCTTCAACTCGCTGCAATTTCCCGACCATTTCTCCCATTTAATTTTTGATCACATATTCGTAATCAGCTGACTTTCTTGGTTCTGATGGTATACGGTACATAGCAATACAAAAATATCTAGATAGTGAAAACTGCCGATAACTTGGAGCATGTGTTTGGCGCTGACCCGTGAGTGACGGGCATGCCCGCCCAATATTAAACCTGCTGAATGTTGGCGGGCAGCGCCGACGGTTAAATTTTGCTCGTCGGCATCGTGTCCACACTGCCACTTTTGAGTGACGAACACTGTTCGACGGCAAGCGCCGACGGTGGTGAGTGGTAGTGTGGACGGGGCTTAAGGCGTGTGGTTTCCTAAAGCTACGGTCACACTTGCCATTTTTACCCGTGGACTGGGCGGTTTTGCGTGGGCTGGGAGCAGAGCTACTTCTGGGCGCCCAGAGCAAGTGGTCACACTACTGTCTGGCCGCGCCGCCTCCCAGCCCAGTGCTAGGCAGATCTCAAATCAAAACAAACGCGACAACGGCGTCTCTTAATACCAAAATATACCGTAATACACCGAAATACATGACAATACACTAAAATAAGGTATCAAGAGACATAATACATACATTTTTTAGACGTGTTTAGGGTGTATTTCGGTATATTTGGGTATTAAGAGATATCCACGCGACAACTCAGGTGTGCCGTGAGTAAACACCGCCGGGTTTATGAAACTGTCGCCGATGGGAATTACACAGCGCGCCAAAGCATTGTTCGCGACATCATAACACAGCGCTTCCATACGGGAATTCAGAAAATGTACTCTACGGCAGCCTACTGACTTCCGAGAGAGATATCTTACATATGGCAGCTTGTTTAAGGCACGGGCAGTCCATCAAGACCGTTGAGGAATGTTCAGATGCCACTTGTCAATTATAGACGAAGCATTTAAAAAAGTATCGCCTTCCTTCCCGCGAGTAATATGAACAGACGCGCATTGGTATAAATATCATTATTTGCATAATGAGTGGCAAGAAAGACCCAACAAAGGAGCAAATTAAAGTTATTGTATCTCTACACAAGGCAGAGAGGCCAGTGGAAGAAATATCAAGGATTGTGGATGTTACGAGGAAATGTGTGCATAAGTGGGTGGAATGTTTCACGGTGGGTTGGCGGTGTCGCGGCAGCCGCGACACCAGAACATTATAAGTGGCCAGGGCGAGGATGTAAAACCTCAGCAAGCACCCTAAATGTCATGAAACGTCAAGTGGATGCCCATCCTCAATTAAGAGCAAGAAAAATATTGCGATATGACTTTTACATCCTCGCCCTGGCCACTTATAATGTTCTGGTGTCGCGGCTGCCGCGACACCGCCAACCCACCGTGAAACATTCCACCCACTTATGCACACATTTCCTCGTAACATCCACAATCCTTGATATTTCTTCCACTGGCCTCTCTGCCTTGTGTAGAGATACAATAACTTTAATTTGCTCCTTTGTTGGGTCTTTCTTGCCACTCATTATGCAAATAATGATATTTATACCAATGCGCGTCTGTTCATATTACTCGCGGGAAGGAAGGCGATACTTTTTTAAATGCTTCGTCTATAATTGACAAGTGGCATCTGAACATTCCTCAACGGTCTTGATGGACTGCCCGTGCCTTAAACAAGCTGCCATATGTAAGATATCTCTCTCGGAAGTCAGTAGGCTGCCATAGAGTACATTTTCTGAATTCCCGTATGGAAGCGCTGTGTTATGATGTCGCGAACAATGCTTTGGCGCGCTGTGTATCGCCGAAACACCAATCTAGAACTCTCGCCGACGTGGAAATGTTAACCTGACCTGGGCATTGGCACCTAACTTAACCTAACTGATCAAGCTAACGATAGTATTTCCTCCCTGAATGCAGAAATACGGGTAAAACTTGATTAAATGATATTGGGTCCTGTAATATCAAGAATTGGAACACTTGACGACGGCGGCGAGAATTCCTATCGGCGGTGGGTACCTGGAACTGTCGCCGATCGGAACTCTTGTCGCCAGCGGCGAGTCTTCCAAGTCTTGATATTACAGGACCCAATTTACACATTTAATCAGGCTTTGGTAATAATGGACGAGGACTTCGCGGTCATTTTCAGAGACACTGACAAATTTTTCCTGCCCCAAAATAGTGCTTTTTCTAATGGAGATAATTTTATTTTCCGGAAAGCAATAGTTTTCATACAATAAAAACAATTCTTCACCGAATTTTATGGTCGCCGTTTCCATTAAAAACACTGAATTTCTATAAAAAAAACACAAACTTTACCAAGAAAAATTTGTCAGGGTCTCAGATAACCGGGAAGTGATTGAATAGAACATACCAAACCTAACCTTAGCCTAACCTTATAGGTTTTAATGAAACTTAGCCTAATCTTAACCACTAAGTATACCTAACCTAACCTTAGGTTAAGGTTAGGTTAGGTTTTATTAAAACCTATAAGGTTAGGTTAGGTATACTTTGTGGTTAAGGTTAGGTTAGGTATACTTTGTGGTTAGGGTTAGGTTAGGTATACTTTGTGGTTAAGGTTAGGTTAGGTTAAAACCTATAAGGTTAGGTTAGGTATACTTTGTGGTTAAGGTTAGGTTAGGTTTCATTAAAACCTATAAGGTTAGGTTAAGGTTAGGTTTGGTATGTTCTATTCAATCACTTCCCTGTTATCTGAGACCCTGACACATTTTTCCCGGTCAAGTTTTAGTGCTTTTTCTGATGGAGATTCAGTGTTATTAATGGAAACGGCGACCATAAAATTCGGTGATTATTTTTTTTTTGTATGAAAACTATTGGTTTCCGGAAAATAAAACTATCTCCATTCGAAAAAGCACCTATTTTGGGGCAGGAAAAACTTGTCGGTGTTACTGAAAATGACCGCGCAGTCCTCGTCCATTAGTACCTAGGTTTTACCTGTATTTCTGCATTCAGGGATGAAATGCCAGCAAAAGCTTGCTCATTTAGGTTAAGTAAGATGCCAATGTCCTGGTTAGGTTTAAATTTCCACGTCGGCGAGAATTCTCGGTTGGTTTTTCGGCAAAAACTCCCATCGATGAGTTTCATAAACCTCACCGCCTACGTCTGTCCCCTACCCCTCACTACTGCTGGTGCCACGCCTGTGATAGCATCATAGGACATCACCAGGGGTCATAGAGTTCCTCAGGGAATCATCGCAATCCTTAATAACACAAAGAACGGGTTTTATTCATACGGCATTACGGCTTTGTTTATACTTGAAGCTCCAAGGTCAAGCGAGTGTGTAGCTTTGATTTAGTGATCATTGTATAGTCCCTCATCGTTGATCATCTCAGAAAAATGTAATTATCTAGGATTACTACGATGTATTATCCTTATTCTTGAATAAAGATATATAATTTTCTTCAATTAGCTTGCTTAAATACTATAGACCCTCAATCCTCTCTGCTGCCCAGACATAGTGAGGCTGGGTCGCCCACGAATAAACGATTCGCTCCGTCCACCGCTGAGCGTCGATGCTGGGCAGTTTTTCTGCCACTGGACGGCCATTGGACGCCCAGTCCACGCTAAACCGCCCAGTCCACGGTTAAAAATGGCTAGTGTGGTCACACTAGGCATATTAAATGGCTAGTGTGACCGCCCCTTAAGCGAGACTCCTAAGCGTGTGGGATAGCAGCATCCTAACCAAGCAACATCAGGGTCCAGCAGATCAATGGTGCGTAATAGAGCATTTATTCGGAATACGGCAAACATGGCCAGTGGGAGGGCACCGATTCTCATTGTGAGGCACGTGCCCCCCCCCCCCCTCTCCCGTAGCTACGCCACCGTAAAAAAAATCTAGAACGAGACACACGTTAGAAAATTCGCCACAGCTAACAACAAGTTAAAATGGCTAAGATGGGAAGAGGCTTTTGTTCTCAGTGGCCTCGCGGTGATAGCCGATGACTGAGGATTATTCTTAATAAGGAGCCTCCATTATCACCATCCGCCTCACGAGCTGAACTTTTTACAGGTATTTACCATGAGATAACTGTATGAATGCTTATCTACATCTTATGTCACTTTGGCTTATAACGTTGCACTATACATATTACAGTTCCTCAAGCATATATATATCACTCCAGCAATGGATGTTCAAAACAGGCATGATAAGCCTCTGAAGCGGGCCGTCGACCCTACAGCGTGTCCTTCACCCGCGGGTTCCCGCCGCCCCTCCTCCCCCAACTCTCAAAACGTGCGGGTACACTGCGCTGACCAGCCTTGCAGCCTGCCTTGCGCCAGCACGCCGCCAGCCTGTGACTCAGGCTGGTGTGTGTGTTGGGGTGGCGGGAGGAGTGGGGTGTGTTGGGGATTCATTAGTGCCCCTCGTCATGCCAATAACGGCTCGGGAGGACGACGATAAATCTTTTATGGATGATCACCAGTCACCACTGTGATTATTGTCTTCCACTTATGGTGTGGGTTTGCCTCGCATTCCATTCAAGAATCTGGAATAATTTCTTTAAATCTTATTTTATCTATTTTCCGAAATATATTTCATTAGGCATATCACTTAAACGCATGCAAATATTAGACACTGAGAAATTTTGGTATCAAGAAGTGCCTCCATTGAAAATTTAGGTACGTAGCTACATACCATGAATATCGCGCCTAGCTACGATCCACGGACCCGGGTTCGAAACCAGACCAGGGCAGTCGGCTTGAAAGTACGTAAAGTGCACAGATATGTGTCTCAGGGGAGGAACATCAATAGTAGTACGTGTGAGTATCATTTACAATTTTACACGGATAACTTCTTACCGGGCGTTAGAGTTCCGAGGTAAGAGAGTCAGTGCATGCACGGTGTATGATAATCACCCTTGTATCACGCCTTATCTAAACACTGCCAGATTACCGATATTTATCCGCCGCGGTATGCACAGGCTTAAGGCGTTTTCTGCGGGGGATTTCGCTTGCAAGTGAAAAAAAATTGATTGCTCAAATTTCGCTTGCTATTCAATCATCCAGGGAAGATGATTGTCCGCCCCGCAAGAATTTGTTGTTGTTGCTGTTGCGGCAGCAAGCGAAATGTTTGTTTGGGCACTATAAAATATATATGGGCACTATAAAAGTGACCGCTTGCAATAAAAAAAAATTCGCTTACAAGCGAAATCCCCCGCAGAAAACGCCTTTAGTATCTATTTCTAATGTACTGTTTATTTTGCAGGAGCACCGTTTAAGAACCCAACACTTGAGAAGCAAGAAAAAAGTGACGGGGTTAAATGCATGAGAGAGAGAGAGAGAGAGAGAGAGAGAGAGAGAGAGAGAGAGAGAGAGAGAGAGAGAGAGAGAGAGAGAGAGAGAGAGAGAGAGAGAGAGATCAGATCAGAACGTTTATTGTGAATACTGTACGCATTATACATAATACATATATAATTAAGGGTACAAAATAGACAAAGGGCGCACCCCCAATGTAGGTTGCATGGGAAGAGGAGAGAGAGAGAGAGAGAGAGAGAGAGAGAGAGAGAGAGAGAGAGAGAGAGAGAGAGAGAGAGTAATGTTAACGCTGTTTACCACTGTTAGTGCGGGTTTTGTTGTTGCACCGGTTGTCATGCACTTTCGTCATGCATGGGTTGGAATAATCAGTCGGTTATCTTTCTTGGTTTAATAAAGGATAACAAAGTACTTTCATTCACTTGTAGTGTTCAGGAACTCTCTTTTTCTCTCGTGTTCAACTCGCGTGTCTATGTTCTATGTTCAACCTCCCTCTGTGTCTCGTGTTCACTCGTAATGTTGGTCTTTGCCCACGGTGTCGTGTGTGGGACTCTACGCACGGTCACGTGTGTGTCTTACGTGGACCAAAAGTTCTCTGCCTCAAGAATGAGACTTTTTTTCACATCTAAACTATAACCATGACGTCACGTTTGCGTCATGACTTGGAGGACCTATCATAGACAAGACATGTACTGTTCTCCCTTTTTCTTCAGCCAATCATGAAAGCCAAAGAACTGCTGAAACTACATTTTTGTAATCTAAACCTGAATCTTTTGTGATGACAAGCAGGAAGAATTATCGGTTTTACGAGAATTCTGGCGTTACATTTTCTCTCTCTCTCTCTCGCTAATAAATCATTCTAGCTAACTCATTTCTATCCTTATTCAGACTAAAACACCTATTACAGTAATATATATATATATATATATATATATATATATATATATATATATATATATATATATATATATATATATATTTATATAGCATAATGTGGATGTGAGGTGAGGTGATATTGATGTAAAATATTTTCAGATTATATACGTATCACATGCCACCCGTCATTTGTCTTTGCTGGAAGTGTGTGGCGGTGATTGTTCGGTTATCAAATAATATTATGAACACACCTGACTGACAAAGGCATCAAAATAAGAGTGAGCGAGATATAAATGTAAATGAAGAGAAGAGAAGAATATAGGAGAAGAATGGAGGAAGCAGTTCTCTCACGCGTGCATCACCTCGCGGGGATGTCACCCTTGCTTATACTTTTATGTGAGGACCAAGAGAGAAAATATTTCGTTGGCAAACTCATAATTATGTTAACGGGTGGAAACAAATATTAATTTAACATCCAGAACATTAATAGACAGTTAAAATGTGATAAATGCAGCAGCAATACTAATGAAGGAAATCAGTACACAAAAAAAGGGGAGAGACGCCTAATAGGATAATAATGAGAATAATATTGATAATAATATTAACAATATCAGAACAATAGAAATACAGGCGAGAACCGGGGTGAGTTTCGACGAAGAAACAGCCCATGACCTTGCCGAGGGGTAATTACAGCAATATTCTACTCACAGTCTATTATGTATTGAAGACTGATTACACTCACGTGCTTTCCTCGCTTGCCCGAGCCAGAGCCGCGGTCCGAATCAGAGGAGTCGGAGGAGGAGGAGGATCTGCGCTGCGCCCTCGCCCTTTTGCTGTAATAGCGCGCTGCCCCCGCCTGCCCGTGGATCTGTCGCGGACACCACACAGCCATTCATTGTATTTGCATGTATACCTAGGTGTACAGGGAGGATCATACGGCAGAAGGGAATGGCTTGCCCGGGAATGGGAAGTGATAGTAAAACACACACACACACACACACACACACACACACACACACACACCAACTATATAGTATATATATATATATATATATATATATATATATATATATATATATATATATATATATATATATATATATATATATAACACACACACACACATTATAATGCTGGGAGTTTGTGCATCTTCTGACGTAATACATGAAGCCTTTGAATGAATGGATAGATGGAATGTATCACAAATACGTTTGAAGAAAAAAATATTTTGTACGTACCAGCAAAGTTAACAATGACATGTAAGCTGACATTCATAATCAAGCATAACATTTGAAATTCCTTTTCTTTGATAAGAGAGCAGGGCTTCGTGACAAGGATTTCGGCCCTGCTGGTGGGCAGTCATCTTATTTCGACCTTGGAAATGGGACTGCCAAGGATGGAAGTGGCATGAATTAAGCTCTCTCTCTCTCTCTCTCTCTCTCTCTCTCTCTCTCTCTCTCTCTCTCTCTCTCTCTCTCTCTCTCTCTCATAATATTTTTTCGAATTTATTCACCACACCGTCGTGTTAAGTTTGACTTTACATGGTAATTGGATGACAAGAGCTTGCAATATTCAGGTAATCCCTGCCAGGGCACCGTCATGCATTATACTCATACATGGCACACTCATACATAGCATACGTAAGACTGCCTTACCCAAGGATAATATATAGAGGGTATGTATATTACCCTTGGCCTCACCTGTAGGGGAGCGAGGCATGCCGCTGGCTGTAGTCCCACTTCGTTGCCCTGAGAAAGAAATTCATTTGAGAGCAAAGCGGTTGATAACTATTACATTGGATATACATATTAGGCTACCATGACGTATCGGTCACCACTGGAAGTATTGTATAACGATATCTTTGATTGTCTGCACTGGCCACTGAGGCTTCAGTAAACGAGACTTGAAGGCCGGACTGCATGGCCCCAACCCACCACCACACCCGGCCCAGCAGTCCTGCCACGCCCCACACACAACTCAATAAAATAAAACCTCTACTGTTCACATCAGCTGCGTAAAGACGTTTCGAAAGTCTCTCAGGATGGAACGAATATATTGCAAAATTTGTAGCTGAGCATATGTGACATCTCAGTAAGAGTAGGCTACATACGTGCGAACGTATTTGTGTGTTATCCACTGTCTTGATCTCGCGCTGAACTCGTATTATAAGCTTGGAGATTATCGAGATCAGTAATTGATGGGTATACTAAGGTCGGAACATCACACCCCCCACATACCCAACTCCTTTGCTCAGGGAGGAAAATAACTGCTAGCTTTGTCATCGAAATTCTACCCTTAAGCGGGGCTCTATCCTAGGTGTGCCAAGTGTCCAGAGCTGGGTAGTATTTAAATACATTTGTATTTAAATACGTATTCAAATACATTTGGGTATTTAAAACTGTATTTATAAATACATTGGTTTTCACGTATACAGTATACAGTATACAGTATTTAAATACTTTAACGAGTATTTAAATACAATGTATTTAAATACTCATAATATAAAAATGTAGATACTTTTATCAGTTAATCACTGAATAATCTCAATTAATAATCTCAATTACGTAAGTTAATTAATAAATCAATTAAATATACAATATGAAAGTATCCTTTATCATTTATCAAGCAGTTTATACTGTCAATCATGATTTACTGAATACATGTTAAAATTTGTGTGTATTTAAAATGTATTTACAAATGTATTTAAATATAATTGATGTATTTAGTATTTAATATTTAAATACATTCGTAAAATGTATTTAGTATTTGGTATTTAGATACATTTTTCCCATGTATTTAGCATTTAGTATTTAAATACATTCAATGTATTTAGTGCCCAGCTCTGCAAGTGTCAGGTGTGTGTGTGTGTGTGTGTGTGTGTGTGTGTGTGTGTGTGTGTGTAGGTAACCATGGTAACAAGACGTTCATGGTGCGGCATACACAATGGCACACAAGTTTAATGCCTATTGCTATTCTCATTCCAAATCTCTCGTTACTTGTAATTCAGGAGTGCAACGTGCAGGTGGTGGGTAGAGGAGCCGGACACCGGCACTGTGGTTGCCGAGTGTCCCTGTCTAGCAGGTCGCAACAGTAGGAGGGCAATGAACCACGGTGCAGCCACGTGGGCGGCGCCACATCACACCCTCTGGGAGGATCACAACTGTGAAAATTAATGACTATCTCCGCTAGTCCACGCTGATGTTGTCCACCAGTTTCACAACATAATTTGGGATTGTGGCACATGAACAAGGCTTCCTTTAAGTTAATTCATAGCGAAAGATCATAGAAAAATTCACGGAACTTTAAAGCTCCATGGTTAAAGTTGACACGTAATAACTATTACGTCGCATCAAAATAATCCGGTGTCGTGCATGTGGGCAAGTGTTGTTGCGGAGGGCGTGAGTATGTTGTGCTGCCACTGGCCTTCAGCTGTGTCCTTGCCGAGAGGCTGGCTGGCTTGTTGGACTTGATGTGGTATTTTACTCATGTCATCTATGATCTAACGCTGTAGAGTGTCTGGACTTCACTGATTAAGTGATTATGTGATGTTATTCATGTTCTAAATTAACAAATGCCACCACATTTTTAAGTCGTTTCTTCCGCTGGATATGAAATTGAAGTATCCTGTGTTTGCCTTTTGCTATTGGTATTTGATACAATCAGGAATTGCTGTTGTTGTGTTTTATATATGCGTCATACCTTAATGACACCTGCCCGAGCTACCACCGGAAGCACCGTGCGCTGTAGGACGTGCCGCGTTCTCAAAGCCGATGCAACACAGCGCGAAAGCGACATTGTTAACACTGCACAACCACACGCTCAACTGAGGCTCGCAGCGACGCACAGCCTTGCAGGAGTCCCGCCGAGCCCACCATCTATTCAGACCCGCCACCCCACTACACGGAACTTGTGGAGGGACATGTAGGCCCACGATGCATTGACTTCTGTCAATCCTCTGCGGCGTGAGTGGACATACTGGTTGATGCGTTAGTGTTGTCAGCGGGAGTAAGGTGGAAGGTGATGTTCCTGGTTCATGGTGCCCTTACATCAAAGGACGTGTTATTAAAAAAGGACGCTGGAGGATGTTGCGGAAGGTTGCCAGTAGGAACTTTTGCTGTCGTTTTGTTTGGTCTTCTTGTGAGCTGTTGCGATGGTTTGTAGCTTAATAACTTTCATTGCAGTTTGTAACATGAAAGACAAACAATGTCAGACTAGTCAGTGCCCCCAGTGTTAAGTGACACAACCATTGTTACTAACTATGAAAAGTGACATAAATAACACGTTCAGACTCTCGCCGCGGGACACACAAGCAACCCTGGGTTCCCTTGAACACCAGTCAAAGGGGCATATGATGCTGGCCCGCCCCTCGCCTAGCGACAGACGTCCTGCGGTCAGATTGCTCTGCCCGTGTGGGACGCCTGTGACCATGGCCACCGAGAGAGACGGTGGCCATGCTGTGACCCGCCACATGCTACAGAAAAACAAGATTTGCTCCTTTGGTTGTTTCCGTACGTGGTAATCACGTGTCCTTTTGATTAATTAATGTAGTGAAGAAATGCATTATTATGTTTCTGATTGTATAATTACGTGAGCTAAAGAAAAACAGGTCTGACCTGCTGGCACGTGTACTGGTAATAGTATCATCTGGCCCTGCGTCTGGCAATCCTTCCGCATCAAGCTGTCTCTGATAGCTATAGTCTATAGTCCTCTCTGCTCGAAACTAGTTTTTCTCTTTTTATTTAGTGTGCGTGCTTACATTTTTCTAATCCTTTTATAAGGTAATAATTGCGTGGTTACTCTAAAAACAAACACGTGAAGCAGGAATGTATCAGCAAACAAGTCCAATATTGTACATCGCCAGGGTAGACGCACGAGTGCACAACGCTTGTTATCGCGCCACTGCAGTAACAGACTAATTCCCCGAAAAGTGTGCAACAGACGCTTCATGAAGGGCAACCAGTGGCGTCATTTCAGCAAAAGCCAAGGTATGGCAAGGTACCGTGGAAGATTTTTTTTCTTCAAATCAATTGTGCAATAGTCCATTTTGGTGAGTTGTGAGTCTATACAATTAATTTTTATATGACACTAGCAGAAACACCCGTCGTTGACTGGGTTGAAAAGAGGTGACAAAATTGTTCTATAAATATTCCAAGTTATTCACTTCGACAGTTTTGAACATATATAACAAATGTCTGCTAAATTTCATCTAGATGATAGAGCTGTTCCCTTCTGGCCAATGTATACGAATTGACTTAACTTTTTTGTATATTCTGCACGCACGCGGCCATTTTAAGGGGGCGGGGCCTAATTTTGAGAATTGGGACTATTACCATTGTCTTTCTCGGGAAATTCTACATATGAATACATTTTTTGTTTTTATGTATATTCTATTGCCTTTCTTCCTATAAAGCAGTGGTTCCCAACCTTTTTGGGGCCGTTAACCTAAATGTACATTTTTCCAAGGCCCATTACCCCTAGGCTAGGTAGGCTCTAAACTTATGTTTGCACGGGTTGGTTTTTCACTTGTAACATCTCAGGACTGACGTAGGTGCGAGCGCCGTAGGTGCGAGCGCCGTAGGTGCGAAGCCCTTCACGGCGTGGGGTCTGGGGCCCACTCAAGGGCCCCATAATTTTTTTTAAGGTTTTTGCATGCTTTTCCTGCAATCTGACGTATATTTGGGAGCAAATTCTCATTCACAAACCGATTCAACTACTCGCTCAACTACAGCGGCTGGCTGGTGGGTGGGCTGAGATAAAGCAAAAAAAAAAAAAGCCAAGGTATGGCGAGTGCCATACCTTGCCATACCCAAACGACGCCACTGAGGGCAACAGACGCTTCACGAAGGGCATTCAGAGGAGATCTCGAGGAGGGAAAGAGCGCACCAGCCGAACCCGTCTGACGGAAGTGGGCGGGAACGGGAAGAATGCAGCGTGATTTATGGGGCGTTAGATATAAACGACAAATACTCATTATTTATGGAGCTCATAAATCTTTATTACTACCACTACTACTACTACTACGACTACTACTACCACCACTACTACGTACTACAACTTCTATTATTATTATCATCAGTGTTTTTAGTCTACGGTAATATATATTGTTTTTGATTAGATTTTGTTATATATATATATATATATATATATATATATATATATAAGAGAGAGAGAGAGAAGAGAGAGAGAGAGAGAGAGAGAGAGAGAGAGAGAGAGAGAGGAGAGAGAGAGAGAGAGAGAGAGAGAGAGAGAGAGAGAGAGAGAGAGAAGAGAGAGAGAGAGAGAGAGAGAGAGAGAGAGAGAGAGAGAGAGAGAGTGTGTGTGGTTCACGCCCCTTGATTTATCATGTACACTCAAAAGGCCACGGACCAGTGTACGTACATTGTCACCTCGCCGCCCACGCCAAACGCCAACGGTTAACGTTTTATTTTGTCGGCGACTGCATCACGACACGCTACGACGGCATCACGACTCATGCGATTGAGCTAAGACTGCTTCACGACCGACTTGCGACATTCCCAACTGTGACACGACTCTTGACAATTTGTGAGGCGGACACGGACACGGTTGGCGAGGTAAGTGCTACTCTATGATATTATAGTCAATAACGTATGTTTAGAAGTTATCTATACCTAGGCAGTCATATTTTCCTGTAATTATTGTGTATCAATCAGATAGAAAGCCTGGAAGTGCAATGAGTCGACGCGTGAAGTGGCAATGTTTTGATTCAATCTCCCCGCCACAATCTCCCCGCCACCACTCCCCGCCGCGGCGTATCGCCTCCACAATTATAACCTACATTGTCGCAGCAACAAGCCGATTTCGGCATTCTTTATTCTTCGTTTTTCCAAGGCATTGCTTATTGTATTTTGACAAGCGTTTGCCAGACGCAGCAGTACTGTCTTAGAAAACAGTGTGAACATCGCCCAAATTTTACATGCCACAATATACATGTAAAAAATATATTAAGCTTTGCTACTCGAGGCGAGTAATTTGCATTAAATTGCTATTATAGAAGGTTCCATCGTAATGCATGTCATCCATATAATTAGTAGAACAACAGAAGAGCTATATTTTTTGGTATTCAGATGCGGTGCATCAATGTTTATCGCGAAATTAATTTATGAAAAATATTAGTCGCCGAGCCAAAACACAGTAGACCAACCTTTGAGTTAAAACTGCCAGCGACCACTGGAATTTCTCGAGTTTCAGATCATTGGAATTCAAGGGACCATTGATGAAAAAAGGCGTTACGACCTTGAGTCGTGTCGCTGTCGGCCCTCAATTGAGTCGTGTATGTGTGACATGGGCTTGATACGACCTTGAGTCGTGTCGCGGTCGGCCTTTGAGTCGTGTACGTACGCGTGTGACAGGGGCTTTAGGGTCAGCGACCTTAATCTCATAATTGTTCTTTGCTGCTCTAGTTAATCTTTTCACTGTCCTAGTCTCACGGCCTCTTGTAGCTTCTTTATTTTCTTATGTTCTTATGTTCTAATATGTATGTATGGGACCGCCGGACCCAAGGCTTCACCGACAGTTCCCGCTGGCTGATTCCCAAGTTCCCAACTCAAGCTCAAGGGTGTGGGGTGTCTCGTGACAATAACAACAGAGGCTGAGTGGCAGATGTCAGGATGAGCCGCGAGCGGCTAGTGTCTTGAAGCTTCCTGTCACCTGAAGACAGGTCAACAACAACAACAACAACAAGACAGGTCAGCTAACACACCTGTGATGGCATCATTTCCACTCCCATCGGGCCCTCCTACGTACCGTAGATAACAGTTAAGTCGCCAGGACAACTTTTTTTTTCTGTTTACAGACGTGTGGTGGCGTTAATACTTACATTTCTACATCCATGATTTCAGGAAAGTTAGAAGGGGCTATCTGGAGAATCTGTGTCATTTTGTGTCTTCATCTGTGTCATAGTATGGCTATAAATGAACAAATTACAAAAATATCTACAAAGTGGCTACCAACAGTAGAGTCGCCATCTAGTGTTTATTTACTGAGTGTCGTACCGCTGTCGTCGTCGCCCGAAAAAAGAATGCGTAGCGAAATTTGAAACCGTCTATACTTGCAGATACAGTACAAAGCATAAAACAACGCTGAAACAGGGTAGATTATACAGTCATGATGTAAACTACTGTGTATCATCTTGTGGCACATAAAAATCAGTAGTAATGCTATAATTCGTAATATATGGCGCCTGGCGACATCACTGCAGGTGGCGACTTTACTGTTATCTACGGTAGCTAATTCGGTAATACTCCAGATGAACACCGAATTCACTTTGGTGGACGAAACTTTTTCTAGTGAGTTTTGATGTGTTTTGAATGAATCTGCTCACCGTTTCTGTCGCAATTTCTTTTTCTTTTTTTTCTTTCAAGTTTCTACCTAGCTACACTAGACTGAACATCTATAATTTTTTTTTTTTTTTTATATATATATATATATATATATATATATATATATATATATATATATATATATATATATATATATATATATATATATATATATATATATATATAAAGTTAGGTAAAGGTTAGGTTAGGTTCGATTAGGTTCAATTATTTTATTATTTTCATTTTTGCCAAAAAAAAGGTAAATTTCCAGATGAACACCGAACTTCCTTTGGTGGACGAAATATTATTTGTCTGGCAAGTTTTGACGTGCTTTGAGTTAATCTGCGAACTGTTTCTGTCGCAATTTTTTTTTTTTTTTTTTTTTTTAGTGATTTGCAAAAAATAAAAAAAATAAAACCTAACTGAGCCTATACCTAACCTAACCTTTACCTAACATGACCTAAACCTAACCTAACTTATATCTAACCTTACTTATACCTAACCTTTTCCTAAAAAAATTAAAAAATAAAAATAATGCAACAGAAACGGTTAGCATATTAATTCAATACACATCAAAACTCACCAGAAAAAAAACTGTTTCGTCCACCAAAGTGAATTCGGTGTTCTGGAATAATACCCGAATGATAGAGGGTTTGGTTATAATGGACGAGAACTTCTCGGTCGTTTTCAGAGACACCGACTCATTTTCTTTGGCCTACAATAGGTCCTTTTTCTTATGGAGATTGTTTTATTTTCCGGAAACCCATTAAAAAAATATATAACTTCACCGAATTTTATGCATGGTCAAGGTTAAGGTTAGATTAGGTATACTTTGTGGTTAAGGTTAGGTTAGGTTTCATTAAAACCTATAAGGTTAGGTTAGGGATACTTTGTGGTTAAGGTTAGGTTAGGTTAGGTTAGGTTTCATTAAAACCTATAAGGTTAGGTTAGGTATACTTAGTGGTTAAGGTTAGGTTAGGTTTCATTAAAACCTATAAGGTTAGGTTAGGGATACTTTGTGGTTAAGGTTAGGTTAGGTTTCATTAAAACATTATTATTATTATCAGTTATTATTATTATTATATTATTATTATTATTATTATTATTATTATTATATTATTATTATTATTATTATCATCCTTTTTTTGCAGGGCAGTTATAATGTGTCACATGAATTATTGTCCATCAAACCTAATGATGCATTTCTATGTACCGCTATATAGGAACGATCGGTCACAAATGTTACGTTATGTAAGATTTGTATCCCCTTTGCCGAAACTGAAACATCCACATGATTTTCTCCTCCTGTTGCATATGTAATTGGAGATCTCTTTCCGTTTCTGTAGTGGATTTATTTATTATTTTTAACCTCAAATCAAAGAAACGTGTTGAAATCATATTGCTGCTGTGCATATAAACCCAGTGCTGCTGTTACATGTTCATTATATAGTGTATCACAGTTCGATTGTAAGGGCATTCCATTGTATGCTGAGCCCTTACTGTATTCTAGTAATGCCGAGTATTAGAACAATTAAATCTAATTTTCGATCTTCATTCACAGATAAATATGGGAAACAGAAGAAAAATCATGTATGGAGGTGGTGCACTTCTATTACTTACAGTATATTATATATGTGGAAGGAACCAACCACTGGATGAAAAGTTTATGGAACTTTCCAGCTGCCCTGCATGTTATGGTCAAAATCTTTGTCCAAGAATGCTACACCACCAGGATTCAGCCGTAGCAAGAATAGAGTTGACTGGTGTTTTCAGTTTGAAAGTAATGAAATTTTTGAATTACAAAAATGTATATTTTGGATGCAGTGAGAAAGACACAGTGGTATTGAAAAAATTAGCACATGATTCAGAACTACTGGAATTTGACAAAAAGATATGTGGCATCCACAGAATGAATTATTGTAATGTGTCAGAAGCAATTGATTACATGGTGAAGAAAAATGACCACGATGTTGCACGAATTATCGAGCAACATCCTGCACTGTTTACAAGTGATGGAATAATGTGTAACCATAGCAGGATACTTCAATATTTGTACCAGAAGTATGCAAAGGTTGACACTGGGGCGTATCAGCTGCACCACTTTCTCACCCTGTTGGCAATCAATTTTGAACCTCTCTTAATCAATGTAAGTATATAAAACCTCTCATTATTTTTTTTAGTAATTTATGCTTCTTAAAGCATTCACAGATACCCCACAAACGTTAAATGATAAACCCATAAGAAGTTATGTCTTAACAACTTAAAAGCTCCTTACATCATTTACAGATACTGTCTTACATAAGCTTCTTGTCAGTAAATCTGATGAATTTACAACTTGTGAAAAATTAATTGTTTTCATAATATTATTTTGTATGTGTAAAATGCAAGTTGTACTATTAACCCGTACAGTGTTGACCTAAGGGACAGAAACACCTCATGTCAGGTTGGGCTTTTGGAATTATTTTTTATTGTCTTAAAAAAAAAATATATAAATATATATATATAACTTAAACAATGATGTGTATGGGGGGTATGAGCGCCTTCTCTAAGTGTCCATAGTTTTAGCATCGTTTCCTGCCAGCTGATCCTCCCTCAGGTCTATAGATGTCATAGCGAAAAAGCAACATTTTATATTATTATAATTATATTGTAATCTACGGCATTTTGATATACAGTAAACCCTCTCTAATTCGAACCTGTATGATTTGAACTTCGGATAATTTGACCAGTTTCAGGCCAAGTTCAAATTTTTCAACAACTTTTCAACTTTCCATAATCAGAACTGAAGTTCGTGTATGATAACTTTGTTGACAGGACTTGTGACACTGTTTTTTACATACATACTGTATGAAAAGCTGCCTTCAGTCTTTCTTATTGTATCATAATTAAACCACAAAGATTTTTTTATATTTCAGGCATTTCAGCATACCAATTGGTTTCCTGCCTTACGTGGAATGTGTGGCCGAGTAATAGTAGAAGACTATGTGGGCCCAACACTCTCCCAGCTGAGTCACGTGTCCTGGCTCCAGCGTGCAGATTATGCCCGGCAACTTTTGGAAATGGCTCAAGAATTTTCATCCTCAGAATTTCGTCTTTACTTAACAGATGTATCCTTGGATAACTTTGCAGTAGATTCTGAGGGCAGAGTTAAAGTAATAGATGCTGAAAATATTGTGTTGCTGGACCCATCTGTAAGAGGCCTTGGTAAGTTTCAATTTATAGGTAAATGCAGTAACTGCCAAATGTTTGGTTGGGAGAATGTTTGGTTGGGAGGACTAAGTTTTTGTCTAGAAAGTGTTTGTCTCATTCAGGCATTTTCCAGTTTGAGACAGAAGTTGTTTATCAGCCACCAGACAAAGGGGATTGGAGATGATGTGGGTAGTGGAAACACAACATCCTAGTTTGCCCCCAGTGCTAGTAATATATTTTTTCCACATTATTGTTATTTCTTGTTTTGTTTTTTGGTGCTGCTAGTTTGTAGCATGTTTTTTTTTGTTATCTTACCGTGGGTCCCCGTGTAGCATTGAGGACCCGTCATGGGAGGGGGAAGGGACATTT
Organism: Chionoecetes opilio; assembly: GCA_016584305.1. NCBI lineage: Eukaryota > Metazoa > Arthropoda > Malacostraca > Decapoda > Majidae > Chionoecetes > Chionoecetes opilio. The sequence goes on along the minus strand of JACEEZ010020455.1, from coordinate 140,600 downwards.
AACAATCAGGCCGTTAACCTTTTCATCACCACGCCCCCTGTAGTAGTTGATCCTTGCCTCCATGCCCTCCCCAACTTCTTCAACGAAGATATTTCAAAATCCTCCTAAATCAAAAAGAAAGACTGAAAAATGCGTGTCATTATTTTAATTGTGTAAATAACTTTATAAACACCTTGCATACACCCAACAGATTTAGTGAGATACTTGATGGTTCTTTTCTCTCTCTTGGGGTCATGCCCCCCCCCCGTAACTACTCACGTTCCCACAAAGGGCACGCCCCCCAGGTTAAGAATCAGTGGTCTAAAGGTAACTTCATACCAGGGGTTTTGTTTTCCAATTTTTTCATACCTTTATTCATTGCCAAATATTTGTGTGCGTAATTTTGAAACCTTCGTGCATTAAACTAATTTTGGTAAATATATTTTTTTTTTTTTTTGCGTAATTCTTAATTTTAGGTAAGCGAACCTGCATTAAACAGAGTCTCCGTGTACAAAGGGGATGGAACAGGCGTGGGTCCCACCCAGGCATCAAAATGGTGAATGGATCCCCCTTCTGGAAATTCTTTATCTGCTCCTGATAGGCTAGATTTTAGTGTACATTGAAACCTGGAATTTGCTCATTAGCTAATAGATTTATTAAGTGAATGAATCAAATTGCTAATGCAAATGTTCACTCAAGCATTGATATTTTTTTTCAGAGACGACTGAACACGTGAACAAAGGTATTGGTTGCCGAGATTGTCTTAGCTTTTCTAGTGAAGACCTGTGTGGCCACACCTCTGCTGATCATAATTTCTTTGCAATATGCAAGGTGAGACTATTGATATACTTTTTGAATAGCTGTGTACATCATTAGGAATGTGCAATAGTCCCTTTTAACCCTTTCACTGTTTTGAAATTTAATTCTGGTTCCTCAAACTCATTTCTCCACCAAAAAATGAGACCCAAACATATTGTACTTTCTTTACATTATGCAGAATGTTTGAACTTATGTTTTCTATATCGGTCATTAAAATCCTCATAGATATATAGCTCATTATAAATAATAATTAAAAAAAGATAGATGGACATGAATAAGCATGAAGCACTTTATTCATATATTTATTGAACAGAAGGATAATGTACACTCCTCATGCATCACTATTCTAAACTGCACTTGCAGTATTTTTTGTATCTGAGCAGGGTGTGGTAGCCCTTCAAAACATGGTTCACGGCAAAGTGATGGTGACAAGACCAATTGTATGATGAAAATAACAAGAGGTAGTGTATTTTTGGGTGTCTAAGATGCTCCGATGTGTTAGACGACCCTCAATGTAGACATGCAAAGTTTTGAAAAGAACATGTATAGTAATAAGGTCTCAACACTCACCTATCTTACCAAGATGTTTTGCAAAGGTGGGCATCACAATTTTTTTTCCAATTCCGCAATCGCAATTCCGACCTGCACCAGTCGCAATCGCAATTCCGCAATTTTTTTCAGATAGGCCTTTTCACAATCGCAATTCCGCAATTTTGTTCAGATAGGCCTTTTCGCAATCGCAATTCCGCAAACTAATTTTGACACCTACAATTAAAAAAAAGTCTACTCTTAAACATCTCTAGACTCTTAAACACCTACAATTAAAACAAAAAATGTCTCTAGACTCTTTATTAGTTTTAATACTTCTGTATTCCTATTGTTTCTGTCTATACTTGTTACTTGTCCTTCACAATTAAGTCTTTCTCTCTTTTAGTGTTTTTCTTTACTTTTACACTTCACAGTCTACTGGCTAGTAATCACTAATCTAAGTAATCTACTAATCTTCCTCCTCCTCCCCCGCAATTTAAAGGTGGTGACCGTCACAATTATTGCGATTGCGTTTCAAAATGTTGGCGGTCCGCAACCCGCAATTCCGCAATTTTTTCAGGCATCAGCAATTGCGCAACCGAATAACCCATTCCGCAAGTTGCGAATTGCGGAATGCCCACCTTTGATGTTTTGTCGCTTCCTAAGTGATAAGTAGGTAATTTTGACCACTTACAATGTGCATGTTTTCTTTCTAGTTTAGATACACAGTAATTTTACAATTAAAATTCACCCATGGTAGCGTTGATTGCTTCATTTATTTTTTTACTCGCACATGCAACTGTCTCAATGCACTGGAGGGGCTTGGCTTTAGCTTTTGTAGCATGTAATTTATTACTTCATTGATTCAAATAAAACTGTTTTCAAGTTCAATGGTGATAATATCAAGATGTTTTCAGAAATCGACACATCAGTAATTGGAAAATCTCTAGCAATTTACTAAGAAATGTTTACGATATAAAATGCTCAGCTGTGTCTCATCTGCAATGTTCCGAGGCCAATAGTGTGTCAGTGCATGCAAATGGATCTACTGGAAATATTCTTATACAGCTAATACTGTGAATTACAACCAGCCAGTTGACTCGGATGATGTAGGAAATCTTATCTATGGCTTGGAGGACGCATGGTAAATTCAAGTAATTTGAATTAAGAAAAGGAAATAACGTCTTAGACACCCAAAAAAAAATATGGTAAATAAAATAAAAGAAGTATATATTATGAAGAAGCTAAAACTATTAACTTTTTTTTCAGGGAATGCTTTCATCTACTGCATTTTCTCGGGATCTCCCAATGGGCCTCTTGTACGCACCCCCTCCCTGGGTGATAGATGTGTATCCATCACTTCAGACTGATGTAGAAGATTGTGCAGGACACCTTAACCTTTACCATCTGCCGAGGAGGAGAAAGGCAGCGCTTCATCTTCATTCTCAGTTAAAGAATGTGATATGGAAGAGTCTGAAGTACAGCTGACATATTGAAGGTAAGCAGGCTTATGAAATAACTTAAGTTTCCTTATAAATCACTCGTTATGTACTGGCAAAGCTATGGCTCAGTCTGATCTATTTATGTATGTGCACTAGGGTCCCGCATAGAACACGTTCGCATAAAAAAGTTTCCCTCAGAACGAACGACCTAAAATGTTATTCCAAATTTTTTGTTAGGAACGAATGTGATCATATAGAACGATTCCGCCATCAAAGTAGGGCAAATCCGAGGAGTTCTCATATAAAGCGCCAAAATATCGTACAGAACGAAGGTTGTGTCCCTGGCATGGAGTGAGGTGGGGCACGGCGGTGGGGTGAGGGTGGCATGAGGTGGGGATGCATACCAATAACAGGAGTAGTACGTAGTTGCAGTAGAAGCTCGTGTGTCAAATATTTGTCAGCAAGATGTAAAATTTTCTCACCAGAAACTAATACAGGTTGAGTAATAGTATATATTTTGTGTACTTTTTAATTAATTAGATTAGGGTAACAACATACATAAAAGTAAAGAAAACATCTTAAATACTGGCTTAAAATTATTTAATAATTGACTGTTCAACAAATTATGATGAAACTGATGTATCATAAAAGATTATTCATAGCATAATGTTTTCACAATAAGTATAGCATTCACATTCAATTGTATGCAGGTGGATTTGATTATTATGAGGTAGCTAACCAATATATTGGTCAGTTATGGAAGCCCTTATATAGTTATAATTATTATTTTCCAGTCTCGCATTTCACGATAGAATCAGCACTACTAGTACATCATAGCTTTATTTCTTTTATTAAAAATAGATTTCCTTGCCTTGATAGGAGAAGATAGCCTTGTGATTCATTCTGGCAAATAACTAAATTTATCCTATTAAACTATTAACAAAAATGTTACGTAAATGTCTTTAAAACAGCCAGAGTAAGCTGGCAATCATCAGAGAAACTAACGTGCTTCATTATATATATATATGCTGACTGAAGAAGCTGTATCCAAGTGATTTTAGGCTTCATAAACAGACGAGTCAGATGGAAGTTCCTGGTGATTGCTTCCGGACTAAGTAGTGACATGTCTGTCGAGTCATGAAAAGCCTCCCTCTCACTGGCTACTAATAATCAAGATCACCTGGATACTTCCTTCTTCAGTGACATTATGAGCACATGACATACCTGCAAAGATGGAAACATACCAAGTCACTAAGTATGATTCATATTATTGAGTAGCAACATAACAGACTGACTGATATGTGCATCTTATTGTTGATGGTAAAACAGCTATAAACACCACAAATCAAAACCGAGATTCAAAGAAGAGAAAAAAGCTGCCCATAAAACTGTATCTAATAAAAACTCAGGTGAGAAATTCAATGCTAAAACAGCAGTCTTTGACTAAATGAAAATGTACATTATTTGGTTAAACAAGAGGAACTTCAGACACTAAAACATAATCTTATTATAGCATTTGATGTGGAGTGAGCATTTTATAAAAATATCAAGCTACTGAAATCATAAAGGCACTGTGAATAAGTGTAGTTTTGTTTGTTTGTACTAACAAACTCACTTTGCTCCATTTCTTACTATGACAACTTGTAGTCCGGCAGATCTTATAGATCGTGTTCAGAAACGCTCTGCTGCAGGTATTCAGAGTACAGCTTTTGCTGGGGAAGGAAAATATTTAAATTAGATATATTATGTACATATTACACAAACAAGAACAATCCAACATGATTTGGTGCAATACATTTGTAAAATTATATATATATTAAGGAATTAAGGTCCAAAAGTTCATGTGGCCCTTACCATTTTTGCCCTCCCCCCATTATACCTCCCTTTCCCTGGTGTTTTTGAAATTGCCTCATCAGTTTTGTCCTTCTCATGAGAGAAAATTCAAATGTTAAAAAACATTAACTTCTTTCTCATGAGAAACAAGCACATGATTTGTAATCTATACAATTTTTTTTAAGACTATTATTTCGCAAAAATATGGGTAAAATATTATTCAAAAATTAAAGTATCACTAAATAAAATTATTAGTATTATTATTAACCCTTTCAAGCACGAAAAGTTTAATAAGTTTTTCCGTCCACTGCAACATCCGTCTTATGCTCCCTAAGGGACCCCGCGAAATGGCCAGACTGTGCGGCGAATTATTTGTTTATGTTATCAATTTCACCAACGTGCATTCTTTTTTCCTGGCATTATTATATATCATTGGTTTTGCAAGACATTATTCTGCCTTATGAAAGAAAAAAATAACAAGAAATGCAAATAAATAGCGGAATTTACCGACTCCGAAATAATATTGAGTAAAGAGAAATAAGAAATACACACAAACCTCGATTTCCCGGACTAATAGGGGGGAGCACTGGTCCGGGAACCGCAAAAGTCCGGGAATCGCAAGTAAAAGAAGAAGAAGAAGGTCCGATCGATACCCACCCCCGGACGTTTATCCTACTCAAGTATTTACTGTCCGGCAACCGACAATATCAACTACCCCGCCGCGGACTTTTACGTCCGCTGAGCATGCTGCCACCTGGCGGGAGGCAGCAGAAAGTGTTCAATAGTCTCAAGAGACGTTCCTGCACCAGGGGCAGTGAGGGTCAGGGGACTAACGGAGGCTGTGCAGGTGAACCGTGAGTGTCGTGTGCCCAAATGTAAACAATACGACCGCTGAGCATGCTGCCACCTGGCGGGAGGCAGCAGAAAGTGTTCAATAGTCTCAGAAATGTTCTTGCACCAGGGGCAGTGGGAGTCAGGTGACTGACGGAGGCGGTGCAGGTGAACCGTGAATGTTGTGTGCCCAAATGTAAACAATACGACCGCTGTGCATGCTGCCACCTGGCGGGAGGCGCGGACACTGACCAGGGGTGACAGGAGACGCTCGGACCGCCGGAAAACTTGGTCAATTTACGAACAGGACCAGACATTTCGACGTTTAAAAAAAAAAAAAAATTGTCCGAGACTGACATATCCTCGGACCTCGGATTTTGTCCGGCAAATCCGTTATCCGGGAAATCGAGGTTTGTGTGTACTTACGTTCACCACTTCGTAGCTCGATACTTCCTGACTCAACTTTTTATGGTTTATATGCCAATAAAAGCGGATTTTTATGAGGATTCCAACGCTACCATTATAATTTTCATATGGCCATTAGGGCCAGCTCGGGACACGTTTTAAAGGGCTACAATTTGCGCGCACAGGCTGCCTGCTGAGTGGAAACTGACACACAAACCCTTATCATTTCACATCCTTTCACACGAGAGTTGACAGTTAGTTTATTTTATAGGTCTAGGTTGGAACTTTGACGCAGAAAATGTTGACGCAATTCTGATAAATACTTTATTTTTGGAGAATTTTTAACTTTTTTGACGCAATTCGCGTCAAAAGCTCAGATTGCAGACGGGCCCATTTTGACGCGATTGCGTCACCGTGCGTGAAAGGGTTAATAAGTAAATTTGAACATTTACATGTTACGTTAAAATACAAGTGTTTTATTTCTGCCGAGTCTTTATTTCATAAAAATTGATATATAAATGGCAGAGGAGATACATTTGTATGTCGGGAAAAAAATCTAGTTTTGATAAATGAGGTGTCCCGCATAAGAAGGGCCAGTCACGTCCCGCATAAGAGCGGGACGCAGCTCGCGCCACCCCGGCCAAAACTAAGATAACTATGTATAGCATTCTATTGAGGTCTTAACTTTTGCGTGGGAGTGGATGAGTGTCCCTTCAAACACTGTGTTTGAAGGCGCGATGAGCTGCGTCCCGCTCTTATGCGGGACGCCTCAAATAGACTGATGAAACTCAAGCTACAGTTGAGGTTGCCAGCAGGAAGGTAACTTAAGTTTACCTATAACCACCCCTCCAGGAAACAAATTCGGTTGCATCTCTTTTTTTCTGTTGCATCATCTCGTCCCTACCTTTCCTTATTTCCCTTCTAATTCTTCATGCTCTAACATTCCCTGCATTATTTTTCTTCTATGTAAGGAAGGGTATCTGAACTTTAGAAAAAAAAAAAGTGTCTTTGGACAATGAATAAGGACCTTACCTTTTCAGGTTTGACATTAGTGTTGACATACTCTTGCTTCCAGAGAAGTGCCTTTTTGGAGCGACGCTGTAGAGTTGGCTGGGAACGATTGAAGAAACGAGAAACGATGAGACACAAGCCTGATGCTGCCAGTACACAAGCCAAGATGACAAGCTGGTTTTCTTCATCGACCATTTCCCAAATTCCTGTAGTTGGGGCCTAACAGGGTCCAAAAAAGAAGAAAAATTAACACCTATAATTTTTTAGTGTCCACCTCTAGTCATGAACACAGTGTACCTGGTATTATAAACTCATTAACCCCTTGAGACCCAGAACGTAATTTCCATTGTAATTTGGGTGCCATTAGACGATTTTAATTAATATAAGCAATGTTTTTATAGCTATGACCTGTTTAGTATCTTTGTCAACTAACAAATTTGGTATATTCAGGTACTTTTCGTAATTTTATGGCTCGACAATAGACAATTTTTTATAGCAAAAAAAGATCTGGGCGTGAAGGGCTTAATATAAAAATCAATATGATGGAATTACTTACCATATATGACACAAGTGCGTCAGCCATGTCGTCTCCAATCAGATTTATTAACAACTGCCTTGGAGCAGAGGCCACAAGAAGCTGCACCACTAGCAATACAGGAAGGAGAAGGCCGAACAGAGAGAGACCCATGCCTCGCATCTGTGGATAAATCACTTGTGCTTAGAATGAAAGGTTCTAATGGTTTGGTGTCAAATAATATAATGAATTTGCAATATATCATAAAACCTGCCTCATACAATACGACATGTAATTATTTTTTTTACTTAAAGGTAATATCAATGAGCATGTTATTTTATCTATAAAGTGTAGGGAAGTTATAGGCTGTTCTTTACTTACAAATAATACATACAGGTGATGACTTCCATGACAATATAATGAAGACAAAATTTGTTATTGCATTGGCAATTTTCTTCCATCACTTACCATAGAACGAGGACCTGATGATCATTATAATCATTGCCTACTACTGATCATAACATTGGATAGTGAATGCTCTTTTTTACTACTTTTACTTACATGCCATTTTATATGTGCCAAAAAAATGTGTTAGTGGGAAGAATAGATATGGGAAAAAAACATCTTGTTTTGCAGACCAAAAAAAAATACTAAGAAAAAATATTTGGTTTTCTTTGGGCACCTGGGACACATTCTATTTTTTGTAAATCATATTATTCATTGATATTTTTTCGGGGGGGGGGGCAACAGTAATTTTTAATCAGTCATCATCTTTAATGGCTGCACACAGACAAAGTTAAACAAATGGTACAGATCTTACCTTCGCGCGGAAATTGTTCTTCCTGGCAACATCATCAAGCTTAATAGCTCGGTCTACGAGGGATGAAATCTGCTCACAGTCACGCTCCAGCTGATTGAGCGTGTTCTGTATTGTCTGGTTGATAGTCTTCTCTATGTCTTTGCAGACTTCCTCAATCTGATTTGTACATCTTGATGGCTGTGAAAAAAAATATATATATAAAACCAGTTCCAAAACAAATACAAAAAGCGAAGAAATCAAGTTGTATGAATGCTGGAGTTTTTACCTGCAACATAACTAAAAAAATATTGTACAGTTAGGCATTTGTTGCGATGCATAAATTCCTTTTGCAATAAATTGGATTTCTGCATTCTACTTCTCCTCAGGCAGCCAATTGGAAAATAAGAATCATAGATAAGTAAATCAAGTATAGACGTCCAGCCTCTGGCCCCTTTGCTTTTGGCTCAGTTCTTGCGGCTGGAATGTGACAGCGAGCCACGTTCCAGCCAATTAACTCATTACGTGAATTACTCATTAAGGGCTTGTTCTATGCAAAAAGTTTGTTATACAGACCCCCATTGATTTTGACAGCACTACTTGGATGTCGAATGTCAGCTCAATCCGACAATAATTAGGAGTAGTTTACGCTAATTACTCATTAAGGGCTTGTTTTACGCAAAAAAATTCTTCCGACGACCCCCATTGATTTTGACAGCACTACTTGCATGTCAAATTTTAGCTCAATCCGACAATATTTAGGAGTAGTTATACACTTTTGGGCGGAAATTTGGTTCCACGGGTCTTATGGTAAACGACAGCGAGCCAATAAAGAAGTATATAAATAAAATAATTAAGTGAATAAGTTTAAGTTGAACTTGTGTTGTCACTTCTTTCTGTTTTACGTCAGATTTTTTCGTATCTTATGATGTTAGACGGCCGATGATACGCTTCCAACTATCTACCCATTGCCTCAACTTCTTCAATGCCCAATGCTGCCAGATCCTCTTCAACACACTGCCTCCATGTCTTCCTTGGCCTGCCACTTCCACTCCAACTGGTCTCCCTAATGCCTCACCACCCGGATAAAATTTATAAATGAAAATATCAAATCCAATTAAGGGAAAACTACCTTGACTCACTTTATTTGGGTTTGGGATGTAAATTGTAGGCATGTCGAATCCTGTCTTGTTTAAACCCGGCCTCTTGCACAGCTCCTGGACTATCTGCATCAGTACTCTGTGGAGGGATCAGAAGCTTAAACCATACACATCAACATTAACTATATGAACAAAAATGCAAATACAATTTATATATCTAACAAATCATGCTAGTATCTATCCATCTATCTCACCATACACAACATCAATCCAAGGCTAATCCATCAACTATGAAGGAAGAGGATCAGCCTCATCATCACTATAACACCAGACGCCTCCTCAATAGGCAAGAAACAAGCATCACTAAGATGTCCATTATTCCTGAAGTCTCGATAAAAGACTACTTCAATTTCATGTTTATATTATGGTGTCATTTGCTTAGTTTTCTTTCTTATTATAATCTCTGTCTCATTAGAAACTTTTAAGGTATGGGGTTTCAAAATGTGATATATATTTATATGAGAAGAGAGAGAGAGAGATTAATTTAAGAAAAAATCACTTGCAGTCGTATTGTTATGAATCAATCATCAATAATTGGGGGCATACGCCGGGGGGGCGCGTCGCCTCGCCCACCCTACGACGCCACTCCCGGGGTTCACCACGCGCGAGTCCCCATGCAGGCTCCTTTCCCATACCAACCAGCTCTCGACAAGAAACATCAACTTGCCCCAGCCACGAGCCTTGTGGGCCTTGGCCTCCTCCACGCCGGATTGTCTCTTACAGATACAACCCGATGGGAAGGATCGGTTTCAGGGTAGCGTGCCACATGCCCATATAGCCGAAGTTGGCGCTGACGGACTATGCAGGTAATAGGCCTCGATTCAGTCTCACGGTGCAATTGCTGATTTGACACGTAATCATCCCAGCGATACCTCATGATTCTGCGAAGACACTTATTACCAAAGGCATTGATTCGTCTCCAAGTCACTATTTAGTGTCCATGTCTCACAACCATAGAGTAAGACAGGAATCACAAGCGACTTGAAGATCCGGATCTTTGTCCTCCTGAGCGAGTCCATAACACCGTGGGCTATGCCAATCCGCCGTAAGACTTCTGGATGTGACCCGCCGTCATTATGGACTGCGCTACCAAGGTATGTAAAACTTTCCAAGATCTCAATGTCTTCGCCGCACGCATGAACAGACTGTACTGCTTCATCTAGTAAGTCTCCAAACACCTGGACCTTGGTCTTAAGCCAGGAGACCTCAAGTCCCAAAGGCTTTGCCTCCTCGTGCTGCCCCTCGAGAGCCATCACCAGGACCTCCAGCGACTCGGCAAAGATTACTGCATCATCGGCAAAAACAAGATTAGTGATCTTGGTGTTGCCGACGGATGCTCCACAATCACTTTGATCTACAACCTTGTCCAATACCCAGTCCATACAAGTATTGAAAAGTGAAGGGGCAAGGACGCACCCTTGCCTCACTCCTGTATTAACAGGAAAGAAGCTGGATACACCTGCCCCACACTTCACAGCACTCTCAGTCCCAGAATACAGACCATTTATCAAACCAATAGTCCTTGCAGGAATCCCGCGAAGTCGTAGAAGATCCCAGAGTGACTCACGATGCACTGAGTCAAACGCCTTCTTGAAATCAACATAGGCTGCAAGCATCCCCTGTCGAAACTCACGTCGGCGTTCCACCAGGACACAAAGCGCTAGGATACGGTCCGTTGTTGACTTACCAGGCGTGAACCCAGACTGCTGAGGTCTCTGATGCTTCAGCAGATGACTGCGGATCCGTGTCAGCAATAGATGGGCAAACACCTTGCCTGGCACGCTGAGCAATGTAATACCGCGGTAATTGTTGCAGTCCTGACGGTCCCCTTTCCCTTTCCAGATAGGGACGACCAGCCCCCTTTTCCAGTCAGGAGGAATGGTACCTGATTGCTACACGGCAGTCAGGACAGCATGCAACCTGCAGATCATGGCCTCACCCCCAGCTTTGAGGAGCTCCGCACTGATATTACAAACACCAGCTGCCTTTCCACCCCTCAACTTTGCTACAGCCTCTCTGACTTCGTCATGAGAGGGTGCGGTTTCGTCAATGGGAGGATCGGCATCCACTGCCTGTAACCCAGTGGTGTGAAGCTGCTCAGTTGGAGGGTCCACCGTGAACAACTGCCGAAAGTACTCAGCCCAACGAGCCATCTGCCCATCCATGTCCGACACGAGGCGCCCATCTGCTGTTCGAATAGCACTCACCCGAGATGGACACTTGGAACGGAGCTTCTATGAAGCTTTAGTATTTATCAAAGTCAAAGACAAAATTTCTAACTTAACATTGTATGATAAAAAAAAACCTTTAGAAATAAAGCAGAATTAAAAGACCAATGGAGAACTGCACACTGTTTAGGTTTAGGGTGAACCCAATGTAGAGGTCGGGCTGAAAGGGAGGCAGAAAGGTAATCATGGTTTTGCAATATGAGATCGAACAAGATAATTCTAATCAGATGTTCAAATCAGGAGAGACGAATAAGGTAGCTAGTTTCATTGTGACAGATCCTTTGGACATCTTAGGTGGTTAAGAGTTCACTTAAAAACTAAAGATGGCAAACTATCAATATTGCTTTGATTGCCACTTAAGAACTTATCATGAGCAGCATCAACACCTGAATAATGTGTGTGCCAAGTACACGCAATTCATATTTCATACATTCAATATATTTACTTGTTCTTTAATTTCTCATTCGCTCTGGTTTATTTCCTTCCTGTGTTTTCTTTCCTATATGCATCTTTACTTTATTTCACCGCTTCCTTTACCTCACCATCTACCATGCTCTCTTTCATCCATCTTACCATCACTTTCACAGTTTCACTCAACAATACATTTTTTTAAGCACTCAAAAATCTCCTCAGCATTTGCATATGTACCTTTGCATTTTCTCGCTCAACATTCAGTGCTTTTGTCACTTTGCTTATATTCATCTTTTATTCCTTCATCCCTGAATCTTTTAACTCTAAGTCTCTTCTCTCTCCATTCATTCTCTTTCGATATAGGTGATAATAAAATCATTATTATTATTATTTTTTTTTCTTCATCTCATCAACTCCCCTCCTCTGACTGACTGTCTTCAATTTCTCAATCACTATAGTAATATTGCTTCTCTTGCTATCTTATCTTCGTTATTTTCATGCTCACTGCTGTTCTGAACTTGCTAATTGCATGCTTCCCCCCGACCTCGCTAAACATAATTTTTTTTTTTACTAATTCTCATCCCTATTCTTTCAATCTTACTAATACAAGAGTTAACCAGTATCTTCAATCTTTCATCCCCTTCACTGGTAAACTCTGGAACTCTTTCTATTTACATTTTTGCACTTAACTACAACTTTAATTATTTCAAGACAGGAGTATCAAGATATCTCCAAAACAAAATTGACCCACCTCCTTTTCTAAGACTTCTAAGAACATAAGAACATAAGAAAATAAGGAAGCTACAAGAGGCCGTGAGACCTGCACGAGGTAGTTCCTGTTACTTAACTCTACCTATATCCACCTCTCTTCCCCATCCATGAATTTATCCACACTCCTTTTAAAGACCCCAATAGACTCCGCATTGACCACCTGACGACTGAGTCCATTCCAATCATTCACCACCCTATTTGTGAACCAGTTTCTCCCAATTTCCTTTTTAAATCTACGCTTTTCCAGCTTGAATCCATTACTTATGCTATCTGCTTTATAGGGTCTGGCAGCTAATGGACTTTTTGTTACGTATTCTTTACCTTGAGGAGTCCCATCTGATGAAAACAACAACATACATATATTGCTGTCGTATATTGAGCTGACCTGAGCTACAGCTGCCCTTTCTTTATATCTATTTTCATCCAACTTTGTTTTAATCCCTTGAAGCCCAGAACGTTATTTCCATTGTAATTTAGATAGGCTATTAGACAATTTTAATTAATATAAGCAATATTATATAGATATGACCTGTTTAGTATACTTGTCCACTAGCTCATTTGGTATATTAAGTTAACTTTCGTAATTTTATGGCTAACAATGGACAATTCTATATAGCAAAGGAAAGATCTGGGGGTGAAGGGGTTAAACTTCTGCTTCTAGACCATTCTAAACAATAAAGTATCAGTGTATGTGTAAATTTACACTTTACATTGAGTTGTAGCATACAGGTCCTGAGCTATACTGTTGTGGTCCTGTCTCTGCATCAATATTCATCTAGTTTTTCTATAGATTAATGTACTCATTGCTACTATCACCTCCTCCTCTAGTTCATTCCAGATGTCTAGACTTCTATGGGAAAAAGCTATCCGTCTTTGTTATTAACCCCTTGAGACCCAGAACGTAATTTCCATTGTAATTTAGGTACCATTAGACGATTTTTAGTGAATATAAACAATATTTTATAGATATGACCTGTTTAGTATTCTTGTCCACTAGTTAATTTGGTATATTCAGTTACTTTTCGTAATTTTATGGCTAACAAGACAATTTCATATAGCAAAGAAAAGATCTGGGCGTGAAGGGGTTAAAACATCTTCCTTAAAAAAAAAAAAAAATTCTTGGCCCCCCTCAACTACCTAGCATTTTTCTCCCGCAATTGTAGATATTTTCCATCAATTTCCACCTAGTCAGTGATCAATCTATATACTGCAATGAAGTCTTCACATTATCATTTTTTCCAAGTGTTGGTGGTTCAATTGCCTTTAGTCTTTCTTCAATGGTTAGATCTTCCAACTCAGAAAACACCTTTGTTAATATTCTGTGTATTCTTTCTTCTAATATGTAGGATATGTATGTTGATTTCATGCCAAAAAAAGGTGAATGTGCCAGACATCAGAGGTCATATGGCACTATGGCAAAGCATAAAAAGGGTCAGGGTTGTAGAAGAATAGCGAAACAGTGAGGGAAGGGGAAATAATGGAATGTTACAGCAGGATGGTTAGATCAGATGCAGGATGTGGATTTGTTGGAGGAAGGAAGTTAAATTTTCCAGGGAGAAGGAGGGGTATTCCGGGAGAATGTCCGCAAAACAGGGAGGTCGGGAAAGGGAGGACAAATGAGGGAAGTGGAGGGAGTGTATGTGTGTGTGTGTGTGTATTTACAAATTTCAACAACAAAAATTATGGTTTGTACAACACAAGAAACATTATATTTTACATCAGGCTTTATAGTTCATACTTTTCACACTTGAGTCTCTGTCACTCACCTCTGTCTGTCACTCTCTTGTCCTGCATCATCAGCCTTGGACAAATAAAAACGAATTCGATCTGAGTGTGTCTCATTCAGTCGCTCAACAATGTTTAACGTTCTCTTACATAAAGCTTGTCCAATCGGGTCGAAGAACACAAATAGCAGGTCACACAAATCACCTATAAGAAATAAACATCACAAGTAAGAATAAATAAAATCAAGTACTTAAGTTCACCTATACTGAGCTTAACCTCTTGAGGTCCAGAACGTAATTTCCATTGTAATTTGTGTACCATTAGACAATTTTTGGTGAATATAAGCAATAATTTATAGATATGACCTATTTAGTATCCTAGTCGACTAACTAAATTGGTATATTCAGTGACTTTTTGTTATTTTATGGCTAACAACAGACTATTTTATTTAGCAAAGGAAAGATTTGGGTGTGAAGGGGTTAAAACTGAAAAATTTCATGATCAATACTGGTTCACTTACCAAGCCACAGTATTGTTTCATTGACGTCAAATGGATACTTCATGTCACCGTCAACCAGCCCTGGAGTGTCAATGAATGTTACCAGACTAAACTTCTTCTGTTTTGAAGTGCTGATCTCAGTGTTCAGGTAATCCACCACACCTGGGGACCAAATAAGTCATTGATTAGTCATATAATATTATTAGTGCCTATATTATGTATTTTTTGTTTTGCTCTAGTACTTAAGTTAGCTCCTTATCTTGTTATTGTTGCTTTTTTTTGTCTGTATGTCTCCGGGCGATAGTAAAATCATTATCATTATTATTATTATCATATAAATGTTACTTCTATTAATTATTATAGTATCAGCATTTCCATCAGGTATTATATTCTTAAACATTCTTCAAGTTATCATTGTTTCAACTATACGTAGGTACTACATTCTGACATCTACATCTTGTATCTTAACCCCTTGAGGCACAAAACGTAATTTCCATTGTAGTTTGGGTGCCATTAGACGATTTTTGGTGAATATAAGCAATATTTTATAGATATGATCTGTTTACTATACTTGTCCACTAACTAATTTGGAATATTCAGTTTCTTTTCTAAATTTTATGGCTCGACAACATACAATTTTTTTTACAGCAAAGGAAAGATCTAGGTGTGAAGGGTAAAAAAATAATAAAGTTGTGTCAATAAAAAAAAAAATCCTTCGGCTAACAACACAATAAGTATGTGATAAAACGCTAAATTATCTATGCAAGTCATCATCATCAGTAGCCAAACAGCCGCACTCTCTGTAGTGAACAAAGTATAATAGCAAGTTCAGGCTGAGAGAGAGAGAGAGAGAGAGAGAGAGAGAGAGAGAGAAAAATGTTACTGAGTGCACATGTTGAATCAAACCTTAAGAGCTTTTAAAAACTTGACAAATGATCAAATACATCAATACAGTAATGCATTGTTCAGTGGAACTAGCCATACAGTTTTGATGCCCTAATTATGCCCTTTGATGAATAGGATGCAGGGGGGATTTGAAACTATTTTATTAGTAAAAATGTAATTTCAATAACAACATGCCTTCAAAAAGATATGATTTCAAGGTTCATATTTACATAGAGGTAAGTACAACAATGAAAAGAAAGTATTTTTTTTATTTCCTTTCAAGTTGTCATGTATGCTTCAGGAAAATTCAACACTATTTCCCATTGCTGTTGTAGCAGTGATGATGGGTGGTGAGGGGAACAGCCCTTCATTAGGCAGCTCGCTGTATAATCTCGCTAGGAGCCCAAAGAAGAGACATACCCAACACCGGGACTTGACAAGACTGCATCGGTCTTTTTCTTTTCTTGACCCTACAGCCACACATGCAGCTGAACTTGAGGTTGTGATGAAGATAGTCTTCATGAACATTGGCAGATGACATGCATACAGTAATATCATCCTACAGGCCTGGCGGCACATGGTATACTATTTAATAAAGAGTTGTAATAAAACAATTGTACATTAAAAATAAAACCAATCTCATTGTTAATGCTAAAAGCAGGTAGACACTACAAGAACTTGAACGAGGCTTGAACAGCCAACACTCAACAACTTGCAATTCTGTTGTAAAGCTTCTTTCTGGCAACAGCATTCTCCTCAAGATCAGGCAGTAAATCAACATCAAATCAAATCAATATTAAAAAAATTCAGTAATTTAAAACAGAGTACATATCTTTAAAATAAGTATGTGCTTCGAGGCATAAATATGCATACCATTACTTGAATTACATAAAGTCTGACAAATATAGCAAAGTCAATAAAAGTTTTCATTACAGCATCTGACAGTCAAAATTAATGTAGCTTGAAAGCTACTCTCTCCCTCTCTCTTTCTAAAAAAAAAAAAAAATATATACTGGAAGTATAAAAAGCTGGTGAATACAAAGAAAAAATACAAAACAGGTACGTAGTAATACCTGGAGAATTCATATTTTCTGAGGGTCTGAATGATATTCACCCAAATGTGTCAGTAAGTCTTTTCATGTTCACAAATAAAATGTATCATGTTAAGATCTATTTCAGCTTCTGATACAAAAAGCACTGAAACAAGTAGTATACTGATACCTTCTGAACTTCTAGGATAATACCCAATATGTGTCCCAAGTTCTGCACAGGACAACAACTGATCTCCATGATGCCCAAGAGAAGATCCAAGTTAAGCGGCGGCTACAGACGAGTTGGATTGACTATGAGTGCGTGTTTCTGTTTGTTTGCTGATGTGGAGATGAAGCGGCTCTGAGAGGATGTGGCCCCAGCACTGACATATATAGAGTTCCTGTGCCCTACGTACTGGTGACAGTTTTTATCTACTCTGAGGTGTCAAGTGGCAAATTATATATTGGTTGTACAGTTTACCAATGTCGTATATTTCCTATACAAGTACTACATGCCCAGGCCTTAAAGCATCACTGAATTCTTTATATATGGAATTAAATATGTTATTGATATTGAGTAGTGTTATTGTGTTTAATGGCAGCACACAGTTGAGGCAAGGACTGGAGGCAAGGACTGGCAGAGAGTCTCGCCTCCACAGCCAATAGGAGATCACCACACCCTCCCCACTGCCTCATGTGCATTTCCTCCCTCACAGAAAATCCTATTTTTCTGTAACCCCTTGAGGCCCAGAAAGTAATTTCCATTGTAATTTGACCACCATTAGATGATTTTTGTTGAATATAAGCAATGTTTTTATAGATATGACCTGTTTAGTATCCTTGTCCACAGTGGCGTACTCAGAAAATTTAAAAAGGCGGGGGGGGGGGGGGGGGGGGGCAAAATATGAATATATATATATATATATTATACATAACAGGCCATATATATATATATATATATATATATATATATATATATATATATAATATAATATATATATATAATATATAATATATATATATATATATATATATTTATATATATATATATATATAATATATTTAAATATATTATATAATATATATATAAATATATTTATATATATAAATATATAAATATATTTATATATTATAATTTATTCTTTGCAAAGGGGGGGGCATGGCCGCATGCCCCCCCCCCCCCCCCCCCCCCTCGGTACGCCACTGCTTGGCCACTAGCTGATTTGGTCAATTAAGTTACTTTTCGTAATTTTATGGCTCCACAATAGACGATTATTTATAGCAAAGGAAAGATCAGAGGGTGAAAGGGTTAAGTAGTCAAGTATAATTATGATTCCCTTCACGGCTACGCGATGTAATCTTTAATGACAAATGATAAGCTAGCCACGCATAATGTCCTTGTTTACAGGAAAAAAATCCAATCTAATACTGAATGTTGTAAGCTGCTTCACAAAACAATTGCAATCCCTTCACATTTTCTTTGTCCTGAACCTCCTATTTTCAGTGTGTGGTTGTGGTTGTGTATGGGTGACAGGGATCAACAGCACCACAAACCCAAACAAAGATACGCAGAGAGAAAAACAAGAAGTGTGAAGGAAGATACTTGAATGACACAAAGAAGTACAGTTTTCCTAATAGAAGTAACAGCCATTAGGGACGGCCTTTATCCCCTCGAGACCCAGAACGTAATTTCCATTGTAATTTAACCACCTTTAGATGACTTTTAATGAATATAAGCAATGTTTTTATTGATATGACCTGTTTAGTATCCATGTCGACTCACCAATTTGATATATTTGCTACTTTTTGTAATTTTTTGGCTCGAAAACAGACAATTTTATATATCAAAGGAAATATCTGGGCGTGAAAGGGTTAATTAAAAATACATGATAGCAAAAATATAAAGAAAAACAGGATTAATATAGGTGTGGCGACAGGACTGCATGAGTGTTAGTTAGATCCTGTCTGCTACTATAGTCTATTCACTTAAGCTGGATTCTTGGGAGCTGCTCGATGCCTACCCGAGTATGTAAGGACGTCGCTGATTGGCTGATGCACGCGGGCTGGGTGGTGATGGTGGTGGTATTTTGGTAGCCTCAGCCAATCAGCGACGTCCTTACATACTCAGGTAGGCATCGAGCAGCTCCCAAGAATCCAGCTTAAGTGAATAGACTATACCAGGTAAATACACACATAAAAACACTGCTTACATGGGTCAGTTAGTGACACAGCTCACAACTCTGTGCTCTAACATTCAAAGCTCGCTTAAACCTCTAAAGTTTTTCAGTGGCAGGGGGGCAGTTAGTCCCCCTTGAGCAAAGTCCCCCTTTGGATGGGGAAGAGAGGTGGATGTAGGTAGAGTTAAGTAACAGAAACTACCTCGTGTAGGTCTCACGGCCTCTTATAGCTTCCTTATTTTCTTATGTTCTTATGTTCTAAAGGGTGTATGTGGCATGTGAGATCCTAGCCTTACCCAAAGATCGGTCTCTATAAATGCTAAGCTCTTTGTGGGAGGGTAATATCTGGCAATCACATGTCCAGTGTGTCATAAATACTGAGCAACACACAAACACACACACTGAAAAATACTAGAGTAGCATTCAAACATTTAAATGAGGATATGATAAAGAAATTGATTACACTGCATAGTACCTCAAAGTTGGAATAGGCGGCAAAAAATTGGTCCCGCGAAAAAAAGAAACACAAGAAAGACTGAGAAATTCAAAGAGCAGCAACCAAGATAGCACCAGACTTGAGACTTCCATGTGAGGACAGACTGATGGGATTAAATCTCCTAAAACTAGAGAAAAGATGTGAAAAACGAGACCTAATTGCAATCTAGGAAGCCGTAAAGGGATTCGAGAAATTGGATAGAGAAGATCTATTTGTAAGGGAATTGAGAGAGAGAGAGAGAGAGAGAGAGAGAGAGAGAGAGAGAGAGAGAGAGAGAGAGAGAGAGAGAGAGAGAGAGAGAGAGAGAGAATTTACAAGATGACATGAAAATAAATAAGAGTTAATTACAGAAGGGATATAAAGAATACAACTTTCACTATAAAAACATGGAAATTTTAAATATCCTAAATACAAAAACGGTCCAGGCGAGAAATATTAATGAATTTACAGCCAAGCTAGATAATACAAGATATGGTGACGTGGCAGTACGCGCATGGCTCTTTTCCTGTATGTCACAACTATAGTTTTTTTTTTTTTTACGAGGCAAAAAATCCTGCCCCCTTGCTGCTTACTGACTGATATTTGATGCCAGGAGTGGGGAATATTATGGTTCTTCTTAATTTCAGCTGTATTTGATCATAGTTAACCATATTATCAGGTAAACAGAGGCATCATTTCAAGCATGAGACCTTATGCTAGAATGGAATTTTTGCCTCGTTAAAAAAAATAGACTATAGTTAAATACAACTTGGTAAATAAATACTCACTAACACTACCGATAGAAAAATACATGTTTGCACACACACACACACACACACATATATATATACATATATACAGTACGTATATGAGTACATGTCAGAGGAGGTGGATGTTTATGTGAAGCTGAGGCAGATAGTTTGTCATGTAAAAAAAAAGTAGTTTGTCATGAAAAAAATAGGTAGTTTGTCATGTAATAAAAAAGGTAGTTTGTCATGTAATAAAAAAGGTAGTTTGTCATGTAATAAAAAAAGTAGTTTGTTATGTAATAAAAAAGGTAGTTTGTCATGTAATAAAAAAAGGTAGTTTGTCATGTAATAAAAAAGGTAGTTTGTCATGTAATAAAAAAGGTAGTTTGTCATGTAATAAAAAAGGTAGTTTATCATGTAATAAAAAAGGTAGTTTGTCATGTAATAAAAAAAGGTAGTTTGTCATGTAATAAAAAGGTAGTTTGTCATGTAATAAAAAAGGTAGTTGGTCATGTAATAAAAGTAGTGTTGTCATGTAATAAAAAAGGTAGTTTATCATGTAATAAAAAGGTAGTTTGTCATGTAATAAAAAGGTAGTTTGTCATGTAATAAAAAAGGTAGTTTATCATGTAATAAAAAGGTAGTTTGTCATGTAATAAAAGGTAGTTTGTCATGTATAAAAAGGTATTTGTCATGTAATAAAAAGGTAGTTTGTCATGTAATAAAAAAGGTAGTTTGTCATGTAATAAAAAAGGTAGTTTGTCATGTAATAAAAAAGGTAGTTTATCATGTAATAAAAAAGGTAGTTTGTCATGTAATAAAAAAGGTAGTTTGTCATGTAATAAAAAAGGTAGTTTATCATGTAATAAAAAAGGTAGTTTATCATGTAATAAAAAAGGTAGTTTGTCATGTAATAAAAAAGGTAGTTTGTCATGTAATAAAAAGGTAGTTTATCATGTATAAAAAGGTAGTTTATCATGTAATAAAAAGGTAGTTGTCATGTATAAAAAATGTAGTTGTCATGTAAAAAAAGGTAGTTTATCATGTAATAAAAAAGGTAGTTTGTCATGTAATAAAAAATGTAGTTTGTCATGTAATAAAAAAGGTAGTTTATCATGTAATAAAAAAGGTAGTTTGTCATGTAATAAAAAAGGTAGTTTGTCATGTAATAAAAAATGTAGTTTGTTATGTAATAAAAAAAGGGCTGAAAAGAGTTGTGTAAAACGAGGGAATAAATGGAGGTGGAGGGAATGTACATTGGCCACAAGGAAGACCAAAGAAAACTTGGGAGAAGCTGTGTGCAAGATATGAAGTTTATGCTACTTCAATTCATAGTTGTAGTATGTACTTATTCACCTAGTTGTATTCCTTCTGTATGTATTCTTGTACAATTTCCTTCATGTCCTCTTGTGTCTTTCAAATCTTACGTGTAATCTTTTTTCGTTATATATATATATTATATATATATATATATATATATGTGATATATATATTATATTATATATATGTATATATATATTATATAATATATATATATATATAATATTATATATATTATGTATATATTAATATATATAATATATATATATATATATATATATATATATATTATATATTTATTTATACAAATGTATATATATATATATATATATATATATATATATATATATATATATATATATATATATTTACAAATGTATATATATATATATATTATATAATTATTATTATATATATAATATATATATATATCATATATTATATATATATATTATATATAATATTATATATATATATATATATATATTTAAAATGTATATCATATTATATATATATTAATTATATATATATATATATATATTCATATATATAAATATATATATATATTATATATAATATATATATATATATATATGATATATATAATATTACTATAGATATATATCCATAATATACATATATATGAAATGGACAGTATTGACAGGGAGTAGACAACGAGAGAGAGAGAGAGAGAGAGAGAGAGAGAGAGAGAGAGAGAGAGAGGAGAGAGAGAGAGAGAGAGAGAGAGAGAGAGAGAGAGAGAGAGAGAGAGAGAGAGAGAGAGAGAGAGATTTCCAGTGTTGATGGGATTTCCTCAACAGATAGGGTCAGTGGATAACTTGAAATCTTCAAGTCATATCTGGAGAGAAAGATAGCACCCAGCTGGGACATCCGCGCACGTGCACTCCAGCTTAGCCAAGACAGGAAATAAAGAAGATAATGCCTCGCTCGCACCAACACCCACACAAAAAACCGTTTCCATATTTTCTGTAATATCCCATGATTCTTTCAAAATACTCTTCTCAAATCACACACACACACACACATACATACACACATATATATATATATCATGTACACACACCCATGTCTCATGACAGTACATGAGAAACTTAACCGGAGTGACTGCACCACAAAGTGTATAGTCCATAGTGTAGTGGGCCGTGGATTCATCACATAACTATGCCTATTCAAATAGTATGCATAACCACTAAATAAGTTTCCATTGGCTGCTCTGCCACTTGGATGAGAAAGATGAGAATAGAAGGAGGCGCAAAGCCCTAGAAGTTATAGCTGTCATATTTCTGCTTCACGAATGGTTCTCTTTACCGTTTCTTTTTTTTTCAAGAGATGTGCAGTTACAAGTTCACAGGTGTTTTCCCTTCCTTGTATATGAGAGCACCTCAGTAGTGCAGCATTACCATCAAGGGAGAGAGGCAATCATAAATGAACTCCATATCTTCGAGTGATAGTAATATTTCTACAAGTGCGCTGAAAGTAAACCTGATAAAGTGTTACAAAGCTGAAAAGCCTGAAACTAAAACATTATGCATTAAAATGTACTAATACCTACTTAGAATGTTAAACAATATCTACGAAGCCAAACAATATTTACCTTCAATATCCTGCAGTGACTTGAAGTGCGGGTACAGATGCAGCGTGGCATTACCCTGGAAAAAGAAAATAATATAATGAACTAAAAACACTAGATTGGCATACTTGTACGTTTTGAAACATGATCATTAACCCCTTGAGGCCCAGAACGTTATTTTCATTGTAATTTAGCCACCATTAGACGATTTTTAGTGAATCTAAGGAATGTTTTATAGATATGACCTGTTTAGTATCCTTGTCGACTAGCTAATTTGGTGTATTCAGTTACTTTTCGTAATTTTATGGCTAACAACAGATGATTCTTTATAGTAAAGGGAAGACCTGGGCTTGAAGGGGTTAATCTATGAGCTAAATTCAACATCAGAAATTGCATGCTCCGATAAAAGGTTACTTTTTTTTTAGTATATATTTTCATATAAATGCTGAATAACACCATCTTGCCACTTGTAATAGGGAAAAACTGGTTCACAAATAGGGTGGTGAATGATTGGAATGGACTCAGTAGACAGGTAGTTAGTGCGGAGTCATTAGAGAGCTTTAAAGGGAGGCTAGATAAATTCATGGATGGGGATGAAAGGTGGATGTAGGTCGTGTTAGGTAACAGGAACTACCATGTGTAGGTCTCACGGCCTCTTGTAGCTTCCTTATTTTCTTATGTAATGGAGCAATGGGAGCATGTCACCACAAGCATGGAACAGAGCTGAAAGTCACACAGTCCTTACCGTGAGAGATTCTCGTTTACGCCCATTGGTCACAAAGCTAAACCCTTGCGTCTCAATGGCAACCCCGGTGCGCTGAACGTGCTCCTCAATGTACCTGAAAAACAAAGGCCACAAACTATAATCAACTCAATAATAATAATAATAATAATAATAATAATAATAATAATAATAATAATAATAATAATAATAATAATAATAATAATAATAATAATAATGATTCTATTATCGCCCGGAGGCATAGACAAAAAAAGCAACAACAAGACAAGGAGTTAACTTAAGTACTAGAGCAAAACAATAAAATAAACATAAATCAATAAAAAATACATTCAATACAGATATATTACAGTGCAATTATAGTCTTTGCCTTCTAACTAAGACAGAAAGATTAAAAAAGGAAAAAAAATGGACTGAAGGCATACAATTACTCTAAATACTGCACTGTAAAATGAGAGAGAGAGAGAGAGAGAGAGAGAGAGAGAGAGAGAGAGAGAGAGAGAGAGAGAGAGAGAGAGAGAGAGAGAGAGAGAGAGAGAGAGAGAGAGAAAAGAGGAGAGAGAGAGGAGAGAGAGAGAGAGAGAGAGAGAGAGAGAGAGAGACGCAGGAGGGTATTGGGAGGGACAGGGGGGAGGGGTTAAATATCCCTACGGTACGGATCGTCACATGCGCGACCCTCTGCCTTCTGTCCCCAGCCCCCCTTCCGTCCTGCCCCGCCCCGCCCGCCCCGCCCCGCGTCAAACCCCTCCGTGCTGCCACTCCTTAATTAAAACATAAGAACATAAGGAAGCTACAAGAGGTCGTGAGACCGACACGTGGTTGTTTCTGTTACTTAACACTACCTACATCCACCTTTCATCCCCATCCATGAAATTGTCTAGCCTCCTTTTAAAACTCCCTATTGACTCCGCACTAACTACCTGATGACTGAGTCCATTCTAATCATCTACCACCCTATTTGCTCGATTTCTAGCCTCAATACATTGTTTCCTATAGGACGGAGGTCTGAGCTCACCCGCACACCCAAATCCTTCTCACCATCTGATATTTTCAGTGATACATTGCGTATAGTGTAGGCTACCTATTACGAGGATTTTCTCTACCAACATTAATTACGCTACACTTGTCAATATTAAATTCCATCTGCCACCTGACTACCCACTTGTTTAACCCCTTCACACCAAGATCTTTCCTTTGTTATAAAAAAATGTATGTTGTTAGCCATAAAATTACGAAAAGTAACTGAATAAACCAAATTAGTTAGTCGACAAGGATACTAACCAGGTCATATCTATTAAATATTGCTTAGATTCACTAGAAATGGTCTAATAGTAGCCAAATTACAATGGAAATAACGTCCTGGGTCTCAAGGGGTTAATTACGCTACACTCGTCAATATTAAATTCCATCTGTCACCTGACTACCCACTCGTTTAACTTATCTAAGTCTCGTCAGCCTTAACGTGAGCGCTTGTACTCCTTTCCATTACCTCACTGGACCAGCCTTCAATATGTTACTTAAATGAAGCACATAAGCGTAAATACACCGGGAAATAATCACGATAAACACAATATACACGACAAGAACTGGTGCGTCTGTGTCCCTTCCCGCACGGGTGTCTTGGAGCCTCACTGATCCCTTACTACTACTACTACTACTGTATCCAGATAGAAAGGGCACG